>CM058158.1:7617500-7930000 GCA_030254885.1 Vitis rotundifolia | reverse complement strand
TGATCTCGAATATCATTAAACACCACATTCATGCGTTCAAACTGTTGTTGCATAGCCTGCAATATGAGGGATGACTCCTCCCTTCCTTTCCTATTTGATATTTCGCCCCTAGAAGACATATTTTGAAACTACAAAAAAAAATGTTAGAAATAATTCCTCACAACACTCCCTCATGTGTTTGCACTCAAATTATGTCACTCACACTCGTGTTTCACTCTTAAATTGGCTTTTTTTGGATATTAATCTTACACTCTTTTGCCTTTTTCCACTCGTAGCTTCCCCTTTTCAATTCTGCTTAAACTAATAAACTTGATCAAGAAATTCAACTTGTAAAGAAACACTAAATCAAAGGAAGAGGACCAAAGAAAATAATATTTTGATTTGAGAGAATTGAAACTACACTCAATATTTTTTTTTTCTATTTCTTTTCTGAAGTCTCTTTTTTTTCTTTTTTTTTTTTTTTTGGAGCTTAATGCACAATTTCAACCTAGTGCATGTCACAAAATAAGAACGAGGAATAAAGAACACAAAAGGAACAAGATAGGATGGTAACAGGAAACAAAAGATAAAGGGATAGAAAACTAATTTTAGAACCTGTGCTCTGATACCAAATGATGCGAACCTCAATCGACACGCTTTAAGACCCAACAAACAATATTGGAATAATTGCCCAAGAAAGCTAAAATACAGATTTTTGATAAAACCCTAACCCAACGTTTATAAGTGAAACGTGAACCAAAAGTATAAGTAATAGACCTTGACCCAATGATTATAATAGAATCACGAACCAAAGGTATAAAGTTTGAACGTCACAAGAAAGAATCCCTGATAAGTTCACAGTTCTTAAAGAACCAAAAGAAGAGCAAAGCCTCACCTTTTCTGAATTTTTATTCAATAATCCTCTATTACAATGAGTGCATCCTATTTATATGAAAAAAACATACTAAGTATTAAAACCCTAAATAAAAGTTGATTTGGTCTGAAATTAGCAGATCCAAATTAAGAAAGTAGCTAAAAAAACTTACTAAATAATAAAAGCCTAAAATTAAGGTAAATTTGGCTTGAAATTAGTAGCTCTAGAATAGGAAATAACTAAGGTAGATTTGGTTTGAAATTAGCAGCTCTAGAATAGAAAATAACTGATATGGAACTGGAAAGTCAATCAGTCATTAATCCACGCCATAAATCACGCCTAATCAAGCCATATTAGCCATCAATAGCTTGGATTAAATTTATTACACCTTCATCTTCCTTTGGGCCAAACTTGGAATGTCCTGCGTTATACTCAGCCCAAATCTCTTGAATTAGCCCATTAAGTGCTTCTTTGATGTTCTTGGATCTTGCTTTAGTAATAGGCTCAATTGGAACATGCAATGGATCCTTGGATGCTTGTTGATTCTCATCACATGGGCACTTTAGTTATCTCACCACCATGGATCATACATCTATGGGCGCTTCAATTATCTTACCACCATGGATTAGACATCCATAGGCATTTCAATGATTCTCATCACCATATATCGAACATATATGGGCATTTCAGTTGATTCACAATCTCAAATTTTTATTTGTGGGCATTTCGAGAGTTTCACCATCATAGATGGGTACTACGAGCATTTTAGTTGTATCACTATCATAGATTTTCATCTACAGGCCTTCTAGTTTAGTGTTTAGAGTTATCTTTTCAATTTGGCTTCTAAAGCCATTCTTTTCTTAGTTTAGCATTTAGAGTCAATCTCATCATTCAAAGTCATATCTCCTAATATTCATGATCACTAGCATTGCGTGCCTTGTCTTCACAACTTCACATTCCACCCTATTTCTCACTTCTTCATCATACTATTATGGAGTTTTTCCTCCTCCATTACACATGTTATAGTCCTTTAAGCTCATAGCATGTGTTTCCGTCATATTGTTAAGTACCCCTCACATTGTGTCCTTACATAATACCATACGAACTTCCCCCTTTGCTTGTTTATTCTTGTACTCCATAGTGGTTTGACTACTACTTGACTTTGACATTGATTTTCAAGCCACTTTTGGAAGAAGTTTTGGATCTGCAATTTAGCTTTAGAGGCACCTTTTGAAACCTTTTCTTTGTTTGAATTGTTGTTACTTTTTTAGGGTTTTTAGGCCCTTTTTGTTTTTGTTTTGATTTGAGAGAGTTCTTGTTACTAGGACAAATTTGGTGGCTTTTCTTGTTCTTTGACAGAGCCCACTTCATTTCCTTTGTGTATACACTTACTTTATATGTGGACTCTAGTGAAGAGGGGCATATTTGTATACCTTAAAATTTGTCAAGTCACCTGACTCCTAGATCTAAACTTAGTTTTCTTTCTTATTTTATTTTCCCTTTTAAAAATAAACTAATAAGTGGCGACTCCAACTTTTTTTCGAAAATCAATTTTTTCACAAATAAAAAGCAAGTCTCATTGTTCAAGTGGAGACATACGTGAAAAATGTGGGTCCATAATATGTTATCTCAAACTCATGAGATATCATGGTGTCTCTATTGAGAATATCTATTATTATTTAAACAACTAGTCATCCAACCTATAGAGAGTATATGATCACATCTTACCCATAAGTCAAAGTTACCGATGACCAAAGCACTAGTATAATATTTTCTCAAATTTGAGAACCCATCGATAAAGTAGCTTGGAGAAGTTATGACAACCTAATAGTCCTTCTATCATGACTCTTCATAGATTTTATTCAATGTGTATACACACTAGTACACTCACTATAGGAAATTCATCTTAATGATTGAAACAAGTAAACTCACTACTTAAGAAGTAGTGCATTATGACTTTTAATGGATTTTCAAAGTCCATAAACAGTTTATCATCTTGTAAAAAACTCATGACTTGATATTTTTTTTTTTACGCAACTTTTAATGCACTCAAATCCTAGACAATATACATGATAAAGACATGGATGCTCAAATCAGATAAATAATGCAAACATGATAGGAAAATAACTGATATCATATAGAATGAATCAACTGTTACATCATATCACTAGTTTTAAGGGTTTCAATTGAACGACACCTATTCCAAAGAGCAAGGTTATTGACTAAAAAGAGGAGCATATGGAGATTAAGGTAAAGACTCTTGAGTACACCTTAATTGAGACTAAGATATATCATATGATTCTAACTCGAGCATAGATGAGTCCAAGAATAGACCTATTCAATTGTTAGGATAGAGTCCTTAAAAACATGACATAATGTAATAAAATCTTAGATTTTATTATTTGTTTACTAAATTTTTAGTTCATAGCCATGCATTATATCTTTTAAGCACTCTAGTCTGCATTTTCTGCTTTGTACGTGACTTGAGTGTATTAGGAGTTGCATGAAATATCTAAGTCACAAGTTCCTTGCAAATAGATGATTTGTTCACAGTCAATTCATAGGTCTAAGTAAACCCATTCGTGGCTATAGTGTACCACTACCTCCTAATTGAAGGGATGACTGATCTTAGCTATTGGGAAGGGTTTCCCACAATGAGTGCACTAGTGTGTATGGTTACACATTGGATAGGATCTATGTGAGTCATGACTTAAGGCTATCAAGTAGTCATGAATTCCAAGTTGCTTCATTGTGTTGTCTCTCAACCTTGAGAGAATATTGAGCTTGTGCTGAAGTTAGCAATAGTTTTGACTTACAAGTTAGATCGTAAGTTGATCATATATTCCTTATGGATTAAGTCACTAGTAATAAAAGTCGGTAACAACAAGTATTCTCAATAGAAGCATCATGATATCTCTTGGATTGAAACAGTGTGTCCTTTTAGGTGATCCTAAGGAGGTGTGTTCATAGAAATTATGGTCATAGTAGTTTCTTAAGTGGAACTTGACATAGGCTCTTTGAGATCTAAAGTATGTGAGTTGAACACACAATGTGAGGATTTGTAACCAATGTTTTGAAAACCGGACTAGACTGGCAAGTCGAATCGGTCAAACTGTTGATCAATGGTCATTCTGGTCCAATTCCCCCTTTTGAACCGTTTACCCATTAAACCAATTTCAAATCACTTGAACCAACAGTTGGACAGACGAACTAGGTAAGTGGATGGTTCTTCAAGAATTAAATGGGTAAACTCCCTTTGTTTTTGGAAAAATGGGCCACATTTTCCCTACCTGGCCCAATGTTAATTGCCTCATTTATTCTGCAAAATGGGCCATAGATTAAGCACATTACCTCACACCCCATAAGTTGTTTGTCTTCTGATGCATGAAAGAGGTTTATAAAGCTCTTTATATCTCCTCTCTTTTTTGATTTGGAATTAATGTAGTAGTTGATTTAAATAAAAAATCAGCTTTGAAGCTGCATATAAACCTGAGCTTCGTCTTGTTAATTACATAGAGTATTGAAGTACAGTTGATCCTTTGTAGTGGGATGTTGAATCAACTTCAAAATTGGATTATGAGGAATCTAGTACTTTTCCCCAATGGCCCCCACTTTGAGCTCATATATCTTGTGGTTATGAGGGTAAGATTGGCTCTAGGTTCATTGTTGTGCATAAGGGTGTTTTGGTAATTATGCAAAGTTGCACAAGGGTAAGTGAACATGGTCTTTGGATTGAGTTAATTGATTAATTAGTAGACCCTATTGGGTTAATTAATCAATTAGGACTCATTTTGGGCTTCTTTAAGTGACCCAAGCCCTTAGTGGGCTCAAGTCACTTAAGCCCAATGGGGAACCTTATAAATACTCCCTTAGGGGTTAAGGGTTTTTCATACCTTTTCCAAAGTATAATCTTCCACCTCTAGAAAAAGAAAGCCATAGCTTCCATCTTTTCTTCCATCCATTCCGGAAGTGTGTCAAGATCAAGTGATTACTACTCAAAAAGTGTTATTTTATAGGCTTGTAATTAACTCTTTTAAACACTTTTGAGTAGTAGTTATTACCTTTTAACTCAATTGGCATGTTAAGGACCTTTGCAATCGGTTCTAATCAAATTGTGTTGAGTTTTGGTGTTTTTGATAGCTTTTTTATCACCAAAGTAATCCAAGATTGAGGGAGATTTTTGTATAGTTCATGGCAAAGCAAGTTGAAGCTCAAATTCATGAAGAAACCGAGCTTTGGAGCTTCATAATCCTTTGTCAAAGTCATTCAAGTATGCAAGGGAGAAAAGAAGAGAAGAAATCATCCACCAAGCAATTTTGCAAGTTGTGAAAGTAACTTGCGAAATTTTCGCAACTTGCGAAATGAAAGAGGAACATAGTCGCCAAATCACAGAGAACCTCAACTTGCGAAATTTGAAGTTCAACTTGCGAAATTGAAGTTCAACTTGCGAAATTTTCGCAAGTCATGTTTCAACCTGCAAATTTCACCTGTAATCTGAGATATTTGCGCACCGACTCCTTTTGATATTTTTCTTCAGATATTTGTGTATAAACCCTTATTTTCTCCTTGTAATCCACCACTCATGTAATTCCTTAGTTAGGAAGTAATCAGGGAAGGGTAAATAGCCTCCCTATATAATATCTCTTGTAATCGTTTGAACAATATCTCGGGAGTTTTTCTCAGAGAACACTTGTATAGTTTTTCTAAAGTAATATACAAAGCTTTGCTCTACCTTACCTTCTCATTTTGTTTTCTCTTTTATTTTTATTTCTAGCAAATCAACCTTTGAGATGTTTTCTTAGAGGATGAGTGGCTAGACTTTTTGTTTCTTGGGTGAAGGAAGCTAGGTAAGGTTTCAGATACTAAAGTGTGAGTTTTTGTTGTTTCAATTTTTAATGAAGAGAAAGTGTGACCCGTTAATGGTTTTTATATTTTTAGTTAACTAAGGATCACCTTGAATAGCCAATACTTGGTAAGCTTTCGGATTCCATGGATTCTTATTGCTTGCAATCTTGCTCCATGGAGGTCTAATTGTTATCTCTTGTTCGCTTTTGAAGGATGATCCAAGGTTAAGGAACACCTTGAATGGCTAATACCAGGTGAGAGGTATGAACCATTGCAAGATGATTCAGTGACAAGGATTTAGTGTTTGAAACCTTTAATAGTAAGCATTTGTACCACACCGGTTTGGGAAATAACTATATGTTAAATCCCCAACACGAGGAAAAGATTCAAGTGACCGAAATCTCCCTTTTTGTATGAGGCACCTGATCGTAATGACCTAAGACCCCAAGAAACACCTTTCTTTCTAATTAATTTCAGTTACTTTAAGTTTGTTTAGTTTAAAACCAACCATTTCAATACAAATTTATGTTTTCTTTTAAAGCTAACCTTGAAAAGAAAAAGCATCATTTCAATTTTGAATTAATATCAATTGTAGAGTGAAAACCCATCTCTGTGGACGATCCTAGAGCCACTATACTATGCTAGCTAGTGCTACCCTAGTATATGGTGAATTAGGTTTCTAAATTTTGTTGATAACTCCCACCTGAGGATTGAAATCAAAGCATACTAGTTGATTGAACAAGACTCAAATTGGAACACCAATTAGGGATGAATCAAATGGCACTGTTGCCGGGGATGGTGCCACTTTGCAGTGATATGATCTTTTAGAACACTTGTGATTTTCATCACAAGTTTGGTGATTTTTCTTTTCTTTTACTGACTTTTTCTTTGTTTCTTTTTATTTACTTATGTTTTTCATTTATCTTTTTATTAGTTATTAGTTAACTGTAATTTTTCTTTCAAAGATTGTTTTTCTTTTATTTCCTTTGTTTTTCTTATTTTTGTTTCAGATATTGCTAGATGTGTATGCCATATTGGATACGAGACAGTGGGGGAAGGCTTGTGAAAATAAAAAATCCTCATGAAATAGAGTTGGAATTGGAAGTGGAAGTCATGGAAGCAATGCCTGAAGATCAGCATAGGCACCATGGTCACCAGGACAATCCTAATGCATTCAGATCAATGAGGGATTGCATGCATCCACCTCGTATGAGTGCACCATCATGCATAGTGCCACCTACAGATCAGCTAGTGATCCGACCACACATTGTGCCACTTCTACCTACTTTCCATGGGATGGAAAGTGAGAATCCCTACGCACATATCAAAGAATTTGAAGATGTTTGTAATACATTCCAAGAAGAAGGATCTTCAATCGACATGATGCGGCTGAAGTTATTTCCTTTCACCCTGAAGGATAAGGCTAAAATTTGGCTTAATTTTTTAAGGCCAAGGAGTATCCGAACTTGGACTGATTTGCAAGCTGAATTTCTCAAGAAATTTTCCCTACTCATAAGACCAACGACTTGAAAAGGCAAATTTCAAACTTCTCAGCTATGGAGAATGAGAAATTTTATGAGTGTTGGGAGAGATACATGGAAGCTATCAATGCTTGTCCTCACTATGGCTTTGATACATGGCTATTGGTGAGCTATTTTTATGACGGTATGTCTTCCTCAATGAAGTAACTCCTAGAGACTATGTGTGGAGGAGATTTCATGAGTAAGAATCCAGAGGAAGCCATGGATTTCTTGAGTTATGTAGCTGAAGTTTCAAGGGGATGGGATGAACTGAACATTGGAGAAGTGGGAAGAATGAAGTCTCAACCAAATGCTCTTAATGCTAAGGCTAGGATGTATACCTTGAATGAAGATATCGACATGAAAGCAAAAGTTGTAGCTATGACAAGAAGATTGGAGGAGCTAGAACTGAAAAGGATACATGAAGTGCAGATCATTTCTGAAACACTAGTGCAAGCCATGCCATGTTCCATTTGTCAATCTTATGAGTACTTGGTAGAGGAGTGTCCTACACTTCTAGCTGTCAGAGAGATGTTTGGTGATCAAGTAAATGTTATTGGACAATTCAAGCCCAATAACAATGCTTCATATGGTAATACCTACAATTCGAATTGGAGGAACCATCCAAATTTCTCCTGGAAACCAAGAGCACCTCAGTACACGCAACCAGGCCAAGCACCTCAAGAAGCTTCAAATCTTGAACAAACGATTGTGAATCTAGGTAAGGTCGTGAGAGATTTTGTTGGAGACCAGAAATCCATTAATGCTCAACTCAGTCAAAGAATTGACAGTGTAGAGAATACATTGAATAAAAGGATGGATGGAATGCAAAATGATCTATCTCAGAAGATAGATAATCTCCAATATTCAATCTCAAGGCTCACCAATCTCAACACAATGCAAAAGAAGGGAAGGTTTCCTTCTCAACCTCACCAAAATCCAAAGGGTATCCATGAAGTGAAGGCTCATGAGGGAGAATCTTCCTAGGTGAGAGATGTCAAGGCCGTGATCACTCTAAGGAGTGGTAAAGAGGTTGAGCTGCCAACAACCAAGCCAGAGCATGATGAACCAGAGAATGAAGAAAAGAAAGAAAAGAGGGAGGAAATCAAAGGAAAGAGAAAAGGGAAGAGTAAAGAGAAAGAGGATCATGAATCCATTGTGAATGAAAATCTGAAAAAAATAGTAATCAAGGAAGATGTGGTGAAAAAGCACATGCCTCCACATTTTCCTCAAGCTTTGCATGGGAAAAAGGGAATCAACAATGCTTCAGAAATTCTTGAAGTATTGAGACAAGTGAAGGTCAACATCCCATTGTTAGACATGATAAAACAAGTGCCAACTTATGCAAAATTCTTGAAGGACTTGTGCACTATAAAAAGAGGGTTGAATGTGAATAAGAAAGTCTTCTTGACCGAGCAAGTAAGTGCCATTATACAGTGCAAGTCTCTAGTGAAGTACAAAGATCCAGGTTGCCCTACCATTTCAGTGATGATTGGAGGCACGTTACTGGAGAAAGCCTTATTGGACTTGGGAGCAAGTGTGAATTTGCTACCATACTCTGTTTACAAGCAATTGGGACTTGGTGAATTGAAGCCAACATCAATCACTCTATCTCTAGCAGATAGATCAGTGAAGACTCCAAGAGGGATGATTGACGATGTCTTAGTTCAAGTTGACAATTTCTACTACCCAGTAGATTTTGTTGTTCTTGATACGGACCCAATTGTCAAAAGATCTAACTGTGTTCCTATCATACTTGGAAGACCATTCCTAGCTACATCAAATGCAATCATCAATTGTAGGAATGGACTTATGCAATTGACGTTTGGAAATATGACATTAGAGCTCAACATTTTTAATTTGTGCAATAGGCAATTCAATCCGGAAGAAGAAGAAGGTCCAAAAGAGGTGTGCATCATTGACACGTTAGTGGAGGAGCATTGTGATCAGAAAATGCAAGATGAGTTGAATGAAAGTCTTGGGGATCTTGATGAAGGATTACCTGAACCTTCATATTTGCTTGCTACTCTGTCACACTGGAGAAAGATAGAAGAAATTCTACCTTTATTCAACGAGGAGGAGACACAAGAAGCTATTAAAGAGGAGACCCCAAAGCTTATTTTGAAGCCACTACCTACGGAGTTGAAATATGCCTACTTAGAAGAGAATAAGAAGTGTCATGTTGTTATATCTTCATCTCTTACCACTAATCAGGAGGAGTGTTTACTTGAAATCCTCAGGAAATGTAAGAAAGCAATAGGATGGCAAATTACTGACTTGAAAGGGATCAGCCCTTTAGTCTGTACACATCATATATACATGGAAGAAGAAGTTAAGCCAGTTTATCAACCTCAGAGAAGATTGAATCCCTATATGCAAGAGGTGGTGCGAGCTGAAGTTCTGAAGCTACTTCAGGCCGATATTATCTACCTCATATCAGATAGCCTATGGGTGAGTCCTACTCAAGTAGTGCCAAAGAAATCAAGGATCACAGTGGTGCAAAATGATAAGGGAGAAGAAGTTTCTACAAGCCCCACTTCAGGTTGGAGGGTGTGTATCGATTATAGAAAATTGAATGCTGTGACGAGGAAGGATCACTTTCTATTGCCATTTATTGATCAAGTGCTTGAGAGAGTCTCAGGCCACCCTTTCTATTGTTTCTTGGACGGATACTCTAGGTATTTCCAAATAGAAATTGATGTTGAAGACCAGGAGAAGACCACACTCACATGTCCATTTGGAACCTATGCCTACAGAAGAATGTCTTTTGATTTATGCAATGCACCTGCAACATTCCAAAGATTCATGTTAAGTATTTTTAGTGATATGGTGGAGTGCATTATGGAAGTTTTTATGGACAATATCACCATATATGGAAGCGCATTTGAGGAATGCTTAGTCAACTTGGAAGCTGTTCTAAACCGATGCATTGAAAAAGACTTAGTGCTTAATTGGGAGAAATGCCATTTCATGGTACACCAAGGGATTGTCCTTGGACATGTCATCTCCAACAAAGGCATTGAAGTTGATAAAGCAAATGTGGAACTTATTTTCAAGTTGCCATCCCCAACAACTGTCAAAGGAGTAAGACAATTCCTTGGCCATTGTTGGGTTCTACAGGAGGTTTATCAAAGATTTTTCTAAACTTTCAAGACCTCTTTGTGAACTATTGGTGAAGGATGCTAAATTCAAATGGGATGAAAGATGTCAAAAGAGTTTTGAACAATTGAAGCTATTCTTAACAACAACTCCAATAGTGAGGGCTCCTAACTGGCAACTACCTTTTGAAGTGATGTGTGATGCTAGTGACTTTGCTATATGAGTTGTTCTTGGTCAAAGAGAAGATGGAAAGCCCTATGTGATCTACTATGCAAGCAACATATTGAATGAAGTGCAAAGAAACTACACAACTATAGAGAAAGAATTGTTAGCTGTAGTTTTTACCTTAGACAAATTTCGAGCTTACTTGGTAGGGTCTTTCATTGTGGTTTTCACTGACCACTCAACTTTGAAGTACTTATTGACAAAGCAAGATGCAAAAGCAAGGCTGATTAGATGGATTCTTTTACTACAAGAGTTCAATCTCCAAATCAAACAAGAAAGGAGTAGAAAATGTAATAGCTGACCACCTTTCAAGGTTGGCTATATCATATAATTCCCATGGGTTGCCAATTAATGATGATTTTCTGGAGGAGTCACTTATGTTGCTAGAAGATGCTCCTTGGTATGCTCATATTGCTAACTATCTAGTTATTGGTGAAGTCCTAAGTGAGTGGAAAGCACAAGATAGGAAGCACTTCTTTGCAAAAATTCATGCCTACTATTGGGAAGAACCTTTTCTTTTCAAGTATTGTGCAAATCAAATAATAAGGAAGTGTGTCCCTGAACAAGAGCAACAGGGGATCCTCAGTCATTGCCACGAAAGTGCTTGTGGAGGTCACTTTGCCTCTTAGAAAACATCCATGAAGGTGTTGCAATCAGGTTTCAGTTGGCCATCACTTTTCAAAGATGTTCATACCATGTGTAAGAGCTGTAATAGATGCCAAAGACTTGGGAAGTTGACTCGTAGGAACCAAATGCCTATGAACCCCATTTTAATAGTTGATCTTTTCAATGTTTGGGGCATTGATTTCATGGGACCTTTTCCTATGTCTTTTGATAACTCTTACATATTGGTGGGAGTGGATTATGTTTCAAAATGGGTTGAGGCAATTCCCTATAAACACAATGATCATAGAGTTGTTCTCAAGTTTCTCAAAGAGAACATCTTCTCGAGATTTGGGGTGCCCAAGGCCATAATCAGTGATGGAGGTACACATTTTTGCAACAAGCCTTTTAAAACTCTCTTAGCCAAGTATGGGGTGAAACACAAGGTAGCTACACCTTACCACCCTCAGACTTTTGGGCAAGTTAAGTTAGCAAATAGGGAAATAAAAAATATATTGATAAAGGTGGTGAACATAAGCAAAAGAGATTGGTTTGTTAAGCTCCATGATTCACTATGGGCATACAGAACAGCTTACAAGACCATTCTTGGTATGTCTCCTTATCGCCTTATCTATGGCAAAGCATGCCATCTCCCTGTGGAGGTTGAATACAAGGCTTGGTGGGCAATCAAGAAGATAAACATGGACTTGACTCGAGCCGAGATGAAGAGGTGCTTATACCTTAATGAGATGGAGGAATTGAGAAATGATGCATACATCAATTCCAAAATTGCAAAACAAAGGATGAAGAAGTGGCATGATCAATTAATCTCAAAGAAAGAATTTCAGAAGGGACAAAGAGTCTTGCTCTATGACTCTAGGCTCCACATTTTTCCAGGGAAACTAAAGTTAAGATGGATAGGCCCTTTCATTATTCACCAAGTGCATTCCAATGGAGTAGTGGAACTACTCAATTCCAAAAGCAATGACACCTTCAAAGTCAATGGCCACCGTCTCAACCCATTCATGAAGCCTTTCAATCAAGACAAGGAGGAAGTCATTCTCCTTGAACCACAACAACCTTAAGAGAAAAGGGGTAGATGGACTTAGTCTATTTAAAGACTACTCAAGTCCATGTTTTTTGTACTCAATTTTTTTATTTAAATGCTTTATTATTTCTTTTAATTTTTATTCTAATTTTAATTTAATTTATTTTAACTTAACTTGGATTATTTTTGGATGATCAATTTCAGGAGGAACCTTAAAGAAATTAGGAAAGCCTTGAGGAACTAAAAAAGAGAGAAAAAAAATGTGAAAACAGAGCAGGAAAATCCAAGTTGTGAAAATTTCACAAGTTGAAAATTCAACTTGCGAAAATCAAGCCAAGTTGCGAAATTCCAAATTCCAAATTCGTAAGTTCACTATTCAAGTTGCGAAAAATTTTGCAAGCTACGAAACACCTCTCAAGCACACGTGTGCCATTTTCGCAAGTTGCGAAATGATTTCGTAGGCTGCGAATCAAGTTGCAAAAATAAGGCAACTTGTGAATTAAGTTGCGAATTCCAGGGCAAGTTGCAAAAATTCCAACCGTCGCTTAAACCTATTTTTAAACGACCAAATCTTTTTTTTTCATTTCGCACAGCCACTCCAAGCTGCGAAAAGCCCTATCACCTTGCGACTCTCTAAATTCCAACCCTCTTTCTCCATTTTAAGCCTCGAGGACGTGCGTCTAAAGAGAGAAGACCACCGTGCACCCTTCGTGTACCTTGTGGAACTCAAGCGATGTCATTTCTCCATTTCAGCCATGGTAAAAACTAAAGGAGGCCATGCCGCGTCTCTATCAGCTCGAATTCCAAGGCCAAGAGCTTCACCTGCGAGAGATTCCGCATCTCAGGCTCTACAGACCCTGTCATTCCACCTTCTGAGGGTGGAATGCAATCTAGCCCTCCTCAGCGTAGATATCAGACAAGGAGACCACCAACTACACCTGGGGCAACCACTTCAAGCCCCAAGAAATCAGTTCGTCACCCTCCTGTAAAGAAAGCCAAATTTTCGGGTCCAGGAGAGTCATCTGCACCACCACAATCTGAGTCACCAATTATAGAGTCTCAGATTCCTTATGGGATTCCCCTAGAAGCTATTATCAGGCGACCTATGATTGCAAGAGCACCTATAAAGGGAAATTTGGAGTGCAGAGCTAGGCCATTCCATTCCGAGCTATGCTTTGACTTGGAGAATTTCAGACAGCAGCCGGAGCTTAGAGATCCATTCCGCCTATTGCAGAGATACCATATAGAGCATCTGATGACTCCTAGGCAGTTCTTCTATCCCAGAGTAGCACTAGACTTTTATCAGTCTATGACTACTTGTGGCGTCCGAGATCCTTCTCTCATTTACTTCAGTATAGATGGACGCCAGGGTATCCTTGGAGCTAGACACATCACAGAGGCCTTGCATATTCCTTATGAGCCTGTGAGTCAGGCAGACTTCAGAGAGTGGTCCCATTTTTCTCAGAGGGACATGGTTCATATATTGTCCAGGGGGACCTCTACAACCTTAATTTTGATGAGAAATAAGGTTCCACCTGGGATGCTCCTTATAGATGTACTCTTGTGCTCCAACATTTTCCCACTTCAGCATATGGTACAGAGAGGAGCTATATTGGAGGCTTTATTCAGGATATCCGAGGGTTACTACTTTGGCCCTCACCATTTGATCATGGCCTCTCTTCTTCACTTTGAGGAGAAGGTCCATAGAAAGAAGCTCCAGAGAGCAGATGTCATTCCTTTACTATTTCCCAGGCTGCTCTGTCAGATATTAGAGCATTTAGGCTATCATTCAGAGCCTCAGCTTGAACGACGCCGCCATTGTGGAGAGCAATTCACTCTTGACAAATGGAATCATTTGGCAGCTTATGTTGCACCTCAGGGAGCCCCAAATATGCCCACACCACCAGAGCCACCACAGGATGAGCAGCCACCACAGGCACAGCATGGTGAGATTCCTACAGATATCATACCCCCTGCCTCTGCAGCACCTACTCTAGTGCCCATGCCTAAGGCTACATCTTCTACTCCTCCTACCACTTCTGACACTCTATCAGTTCTGCCAGCTACATCAACACCTCCTCCTTCATCCGAGTCTACTATCATCATATCTCTTACGGAGTTTAGAGGCTTAGTTCATATATTGCAGACATTGAGCACCACTCAAGGTGCTCTCTTACAACAGATGGCAGCTATATGTGCACAACAGGATCAACTCATTGCCACTCAAACCCAGCATACTGCCATCCTTCATTAGATTCAATAGCATCTGGGTATGCAGCCACTACCTGAGCATGATAGGCCTGACCCATCTAAGCCTACAGCTCCAGATGAGGAGGATACTCTAACTGAGTAGACTATACCATCAGAGGAGACCACAATAGAGCCATCGTCTCCACATGATCCTCCCACTACTACCTGATCATCTATCTATTTTTTCTATTTACTTTTTATATTAGATTTATGAATCCCATGTTTTTGATGTTTTAATATACTGGGATTGGATGTATTACTTGTCCATCATTCATATTATATTTTCCCAAAGTAATACATATATATCACTTTTGATTATGTTTAGCATAATATTTTCTCTACTCACTAAATCTTTTGTTTTTTTTTTTTTAATCATGTGGTTTCTCTCAAATAAATCAGACTATATTCCACTCAGGAGGTACCACTTCCTCCCTTTATTTTTAATTGTTCTTCAAAACATTGAGGACAATGTTGAACTTGGTTGGGGGGAGAGTTGAGGAAGGAAGTTTTGTTATTAATGTTAGGTTATTTTGGTAATTTAGTTGCTTTTTGTTTAATTTTTAAAGTTTTTATTCTACTCTCCATGGTTAATAAGGAAAATTTTTCAAAATGAAATGGGAGAAATTGAATTTTTGTCTTTTTACTTGAAACTTAGAGTTGTATTATGTTTATTGAAGTTGATGAATTATTGAACTCCTATTGAATTCAACCTTATTTCTTCCACTTTAAGCTTACCACACACTGTGCACACTAGGTTCCGATTATAAGATGAAAAACTATTTTCCCCCTTTACTTAGGAAAATTTAGACTTGGTACCTTTGACCTCATTTTAATAGTGTTGGGACACCTTATAAAAGGCTAATGAGCCTTTGAAAAAAAATAAGAAGTGTGTTTTACTTGCCTTAAAACCCGAGCAAGGTCTGAGGGGTATATGGTGAAAATCTTTAAAACCTGGTGCTAAGCCTTGATTGGTTGGGAGCTACCGACCTCAATGCTCGTTACATGGGTGAATAGGTGGAGTTTAACATACTGTAGGTGCTTGGGTATTAAACTTCAATTTCAAAAGTCCGGGGTAAAATCCGAGGAGTTAGTGGTTGAAAAATCTTTTAAGCTTGATGCCCTAAACCTTGATTGGTTGGGAGTCATCGATGGACCCCTGTTACATGGACAATTTAGAAAAGAATACCTTTAAGCTTTGCATTCCTACAATAAAAATTGTGAAAGAAAAGAGGTGGGTTCTTAGCCTATTGGAGGTTGATTAGTTTGCTAAGCTTTGAAAAGAACTAAGTTAAGGGGAGAGATTAGTTCAGCATACTATATTCGAAAACTAATAAGTAACACTTAGATTTTTGTGGAAGCGTAAGTTTTGGACCTTTGGGAGTGGAAATTCTTTTGAAGCTTAAATTTGCATAATGCCTACTCTGTATGAATTGTGATTAGGCAAGTTATTTGATAGCTCCTATTGAAGTTTGAGTTTTATTTCTTTAATGTTCCACGTGAGAGTTTGATCAGTCATGCCACTTGAAATTTTTTAGAGTGATCTGCATGATTTTGTAAATTATATTACTTTTATTTTTATTTTTTCTCTCCTTCATTGCTAAGGGATTAGCAATATGTCGGTTGAGGGGAGTGATTACTACTCAAAAAGTGCTATTTTATAGCTTGTAATTAACTCTTTTAAACACTTTTGAGTAGTAGTTATTACCTTTTAACTCAATTGGCATGTTAAGGACCTTTGCAATCGGTTCTAATCAAATTGTGTTGAGTTTTGGTGTTTTTGGTAGCTTTTTTATCACCAAAGTAATCCAAGATTGAGGGAGATCTTTGTATAGTTCATGGCAAAGCAAGTTGAAGCTCAAATTCATGAAGAAACTGAGCTTTGGAGCTTCATAATCCTTTGTCAAAGTCATTCAAGTATGCAAGGGAGAAAAGAAGAGAAGAAATCATCTACCAAGCAATTTCGCAAGTTGTGAAAGTAACTTGCGAAATGAAAGAGGAACACAGTCGCCAAATCACAGAGAACCTCAACTTGCGAAATTTGAAGTTCAACTTACAAAATTGAACTTCAACTTGCGAAATAAACTTATGAAATTTTCACAAGTCTTGTTTCAACCTGCGAATTTCACCTGTAATCTGAGATATTTGCGCACCGACTCCTTTTGATATTTTTCTTCAGATATTTGTGTATAAACCCCTATTTTCTCCTTGTAATCCACCACTCATGTAATTCCTTAGTTAGGAAGTAATCAGGGAAGGGTAAATAGCCTCCCTATATAATATCTCTTGTAATAGTTTGAATAATATCTTAAGAGTTTTTCTCAGAGAACACTTGTATAGTTTTTCTAAAGTAATATACGAAGCTTTGCTCTGCCTTACCTTCTCATTTTGTTTTCTCTTTTATTTTTATTTCTAGCAAAGCAACCTTGGAGATGTTTTCTTAGAGGATGAGTGGCTAGACTTTTTGTTTCTTGGGTAAACAAAGCTAGGTAAGGTTTCGGATACAAAAGTGTGACCCGTTAATGGTTTTTATATTTTTAGTTAACTAAGGATCACCTTGAATAGCCAATACTTGGTAAGCTTTCGGATTTCATGGATTCTTATTGCTTGCAATCTTGCTCCATGGAGGTCTAATTGTTATCTCTTGTTCGCTTTTGAAGGGTGATCCAAGGTTAAGGAACACCTTGAATGACTAATACCAGGTGAGAGGTATGAACCATTGCAAGATGATTCAGTGACAAGGATTTAGTGTTTGAAACCTTTAATGGTAAGCATCTGTACCACACCAGTTCGGGAAATAACTATATGTTAAATCCCCAACGCAAGGAAAAGATTCAAGTGACTGGAATCTCCCTTTTTGTATAAGGCACCTAATCCTAGTGACCTAAGACCCCAAGAAACACCTTTCTGTCTAATTAATTTCAGTTACTTTAAGTTTGTTTAGTTTAAAACCAACCATTTCAATACAAATTTATGTTTTCTTTTAAAGCTAACCTTGAAAAGAAAAAACACCATTTCAGTTTTGAATTAATATCAATTGTAGAGTGAAAACCCATATCTATGGACGATCCTATAGCCACTATACTATGCTAGCTAGTGCTACCATAGTATATGGTGAATTAGGTTTATAAATTTTGTTGATAACTCCCACCTGAGGATTGAAATCAAAGCATACCAGTTGATTGAACAAGAATCAAATTAGAACACCAATTGGGGACGAATCAGCTAAGGTTCTCACTTTAGATTGAAGAGGAAAGTAACAATACCTAGAAACCCTAAACCTTAAAGAGGTATTTATTGACTTAAGCCCACTATAGGCTTAGGTCACTTAATCTAGGCCAAAACGTTGCAAATTGATTAATTAACCATACAAGACCTAATTAATCAATTAGCTCAGTCCATAGATACCACTCACTTATTCCTGTGCAACTTTACGTAATCACCAAAACACCCTTATGCACAAAAGTGAACTAAAAAACTTGTTAGCCCAAGAGTTCTCCTAATCGGGTTTTAATTATAACAAACCATGGTTAAGTGACTAATTGGTTTAATGGTTAAGAATCTCAGGCATAAACTTGAAAATTCATCAAGGACCAAATGTAAGATGAATGCATGAGTGCACTTAGGATACAAGATCGAGATTTTTTTGGAAGACTTGTAATCATAGGAAACGAATGTAAGATGAATGCATGAGTGCACTTAGGATTTTCATACCGTTTCATGCAACTTAGAAAACTCGGTTTATCCTTTAAAACTTGATTTTCCTTAAAACCCGAGTTTTATCAAATATACCTCAAGCAAAATGATTTAAAATTGGCATATAAATTCATCTAAAGACCTTGCCTAAGTGTTGGAAAAGAAAGAAATTCAAAAAGATAGGTTTTTGGGGCCAAAAGGCTCAACCGGTCGAGGTTATGGCCAACCGGCTCAACCGGTTAGGGAACCGGTCGACCGGTTGCCCTTGTCCGGTTGAGGGAGGCACAAAACTTTCTCTCTCTCCCAGTAGCTTCCTCTTCCCGGTCGAGGCTCATTCCTTGTTCGGTCGAGGTTCGATCGATGGCCGGTGGAGGCAACGGTAACCTGTCAAGCATTAAATGCACCAACGACTAGTGATCCGGTCAACCCCTAACTCGACCGATCGAAGTTACCTTTTGCTGCTTTTGACTCCCGAGCTTAGAAACCTATAAATTGAGAGCCCCACTTCATTTATGACTAAGAGAACCTTTGCAATCAATTGTCTACCTACCTGTTCTTGATCAAAAAGCTCTCATTTCTTTCCTAGTGCATTAAATCATCACTTGCATATCCTTTAGTGCACTCTTGTGTGTCATCCTAGCTTTCTCTTGTATTTGATCCATCCTTAAGCTAGGTTGAGAGTTCCATTCCTGTAAAAATTGAGTGTTAAAGCCTTCAAGAGGTTTAAATCTTGAAGAGATTGTGTAAGAGCCTATTGGGGCTGGAATTCAAATGTAAGAAGATTGAAAGCTCGATTGAAGCTTCAAGTTAGTGGAACCCTCACTCGGTTAGGAGATTAAGGAGAGTGGACGTAGGCAAGGAAGTGCCAAACCACTATAAAACTCGAGTTTAATTTCTCTATCTTTATCTCTTTATTTTGTTTATATTGTGCTTATATTGTCATGTTTGAAAAAGTTTTGAAAAATCGAATTCACCCCCCTTTTTGGGTGTTTTCCTTAATTAATCATAGTCTTTATTTTCTCAAAACTCATCTAACCCTCATAAGCCATACCAACAAGGAATATGAGCTCAAAGCAAGGACCATTGGACCCATAGTAGTATTGTCTCCCTCATAATCAAATTCTAAAATTGACTCAACATCTCACTACAGAAAGTTAACTGCACTCTAGTACCCTATGTATATTACAATGAGACACCAAGTGCTCAGGTTCGTGACCTATTATCTACTACATCTAGACTCTCCATGAACTGGTATCCATAATCAAACAAGGTAGTGTTATCACCTATCAAGATTACCTCTCAAATCCTTGAGTTATAGATCTTACTTATTATGTGATCAAATGACATACTCTAGCTCCAAGGAGCATATGTCAAATGCCACTAAAGAAATTACTATGGCAACATATTTCATTATCACATGTCCTTTAGATCACCCAAGGGGACACACTATCTCAATCCCATGAGATATTATAGTGCCTCTATTAAGAATACCTATTACCACTAGCCTTCATCATTAGTGACCCAATTCATAGGGATATATGACCACTTTAGGGTCTTACCCCTAGGTCAAAGCCTCCTGTTGATTTTGACACAAGCTCAATATCCTTTCAAGGTTGAGAATCCATGTTGTATAGTAGTTTGGTGAATCATGACAATTTATAGCCTTGCATCATGATTCGCCCTAGGTCCTGTCCAATGTGCATCATATACACTAGTATGCTTACCATAGGAAACCCATCCCGATGGCCAAGACAAGTTATTCCTCCAATTAGGAGGTGGTACACTACAGTCTCTACTAGATTGCCCAAATCCATGAACTAACTATGGACAACTTATCTATTTACAAGGAACCTGTGACTTGCATCTTCTATGCAACTCCTAATGCACCAAAGTCATGTACAATGTAAGAGATAAAAGTTGAATGCTCAAATCAATGTCAATATACAAATGGGATAGCAAGAGGATAATTGAGTCTAACTTTGTTAAATCATGTCTTGCTTTTTGGGGCTCAATCCCAACACCTCCTATTTACACTTATTACTATTAAAAGAATTTACTAAAAAAAAAAATATGAATCTGATTTTGTTTATAAGGAAATGATTTTTATTTACCTTTGTTAAGAAAAAAAAAATGGTTTTCTACAATTTTATTTACAAAAGTATTTCAATTTTATCCTCCAATTTTAGTTTTTAATTCGATTTTTATTTTCTTTTGAAAGGAGTTTATTTGCTTAAAAAATGAAATTTAAATTTTTATAATTTTATCCAAAAGGAAAAGAATTTGATTTACTTTTATTATTAAAAAATACTTACAAATTATTTAGAAAAGAAATTTAATTTTAATATATATATATCCTTCCCAAAAAGGGAATTTTGTTTGACTTTTATTAAAAATTAATTTTTATTTGAAACTTCAAATTTTTTTTTTAACAAAAAAAAAAAAAAAAAAAAAAAAAAGAAGAAGAAGAAGAAGAAAAAAAAGGAATTTTTGCCTTTCAAAGATAATTTTTACAAGTTTATCTAAAAACAAAATTTTATTTATCTTTTATTTTTTAAAAATCAAAACTTTATTTACTAAAGAATTCTATTCAAAACAATTACGTTTATTTACAAAAGATATTTTAATCATTTTTTTATATAGAAAAAAATATTTTTATAATTTTGTGAAAAAAAAAAAACTTAAATAAAATAAATGATTTTAATTTTTTATATTATTGTCAAAAAAAGGTTTGAATTTTATTTACAAAAGAATAATTGAAATTTGTACATAAAAAGAATAAAATATTTTAATTTTATTGAAAGCATGAATTTTTAATTTTATAAAAAAAATAAAATAAAATAAAAAGTTGATTCCAATCGATTATTTATTTTTTTAAAAAGAAGATATTTGTTGAAAACAAAAAATCCACTTTTCAAGGAATATGCTTTCAAATTTGTAAAAATAAAAACGATTTCATTTATTAAAAAATTGACTTTAAATTTATTATTAAAAAAATGATTTCATATTTTAACCCAATCTCTAGATTTATTATAAATAAAAAAGTAATAATAATTCCAAATATAAAGAAAGGTTTTTAACATATTAACAAAAGGAGATCTTAGTTTTATTTTATCAAATTTAAAAAAGTTTTATATTTTCAAAAAATATTAAGTATTTACTTGAAAAGAAAAACAAAATTTTAGAGAAAAATAAGGCATGGGTTCATTTAAAAAAAAAAAGTTTATTGAAAATATGAATTTCTATTTATTTTTTTAATGATTAAATCTTATTTTTTGAAAGAAAAAAGAACTTCAAATTTGTTATTATTAAAAAAAAGTATATAAAAAATATTATACAAATAAAAAGATTATATTTTTTTGTTAACAAATTTTCACAACAACATAAAAATAAAATAAATAAACAAATAAACAATAACTTACACAATGATAACAAAATCCGTACTTACCAAATAAACAAACAAAAAATAAATCAAAATAAAAGTAAGATGTTTATAGGGATATGTACACAAATTGAATATACATAGCTCAAAAACCCATATATACAAAAATGATAAATAGAATAAAGCTAATATATACAAAAATAAAATAAATAAATAAAAATGAGGATAGGGATAAGTATATAACTTTACAATGCATTTCCATTAGCATTGGCTCTCTATAGCTTTCCAAACAAAGCTAAAAAATACAAACTAAAATTTTTCAACTTCATTGCATACAAAAACTCAAAAAAATACAGAAAGACCCAAGAGAATCTAAAGCCATTCTCCTCACCTATTTTATGCTCCCCTCTTCTTTTTTAATCCTAATGAAAAATCAAATCCTCTATCAGTCCCAAACCATGTCCTATCTTCAACTACTCTAACTACCCCCAACACTAGGTCTTTCTTCCCGTTCTCAACAACAACCAAAAGAAATGTCATAGCCCATGTATAAGCAAAATGACAAGGCCTAATGCAATATTTAATAAATAAACAAGCCTAAATCTAATGAATATAGTAGGCCCAAATTTCAATCAGGCCCAAATTTCAATCAAGCCCAAATTTCAATCAACAACCAATTCAACAAGTTTTACCAACAACAAATGGGCCAAAAATCCATATCAATAAACCAATCAAGCTCAAAGGTCGCAATGTCAAGCCAAAATCAAACAAGGAAAAAAAAAAATCAAAATTAAAAATAAATAAATAAAAACTTACCTATCTTCCAACCCACAAATAAAGATGCAACAACAATAAGGGATCAGTGGCCATAGGGAGGAACAATGGGGACAAAGGCACGTCTATGGCAGGGCATAAAGGGAAATACTAGAAAAAGAAAAAAATAAATAAAAAGTTAAGAGAAAAAAGGGGGAATATGTGGTCAATGAGGGAAGAAGGTGACGGTCGTAGGTGGTGCCAATAGTAGTGTTGCCGACAACAACTTGGTAGCGGTGTAGTCAGTGAAAAAGTGGAGAAAGAAGAAAGGAAACGAAAAAAGAAAAGAAAAGAAAATAAGAAAAAGAAAATAAGAAATGGAAGGAGTGTGGGTTCTAAGTGAAGCAGTAGATTGAGGAAAATGGGTCTTTTAGGATTTTCTTTTTGGAATGGATAGTGGAGATTAAAAGACAACAGAATGACTAGGATTGGTTCTCACATATGAGTATGGAAAGTGTTAAGACATTGAGTCTTGCTTATATGTTGTCAATTTTGTTCCAATTTATGTTTGGTCATAGAAGTCTTTTTAGATAGTGACTTACTCTCCATTGAAAATTAAGGGTTGTTTTTCATCCAACTGGGAAGTTACAAGTAGCTTTAAAAAGCTTTGACTTGTGGCATATAAGGCTTATTTAAGGTATAAAATGTTCGGTATCATTTTTTTTAGTTAAAAATGTTTTAAAAATATTTTTTCAAAAAGTAAGGACCACCTAAGTGGTTAATCCTGCTCAAATGGTTAGAATGCTCAAGCGATTGATCCCGCTCAAGTAGTTAGAGCGCTCAAACGGTCCAAGTCCGCTCAAACGATCATGACAGTCTTGTTGAGTTTAAAAACGCATTTTGAATGAATTTTACTCAAACTCTAATTTGGAAACTTGAGATACCAAAATCCTTATGGCTTTTGCCTGTAAATACCTCTCGTGTAACCCTCAAAGGGTTAGAGATCAAAGATTAGAAAAATCATAAAGATCTTAGAGTTTGTTGGAAATCTTTTATTCTTTAGGAGTACTCTTTAAGGGGAAAGTCTTATTACAACACTATTCTCATTTTCTCATTCAAGGATTAGATTTTTTGAATTGTTGGTTGAAGACCATAATCCCTTCAAAGGGAATGAAGAATCTATTAGGGAGCAACAGGTACTTGTTGCATCACAAACGTGGATCAAGTTGTAGGTACTGGAGAATAAGTCTTTAGGGTAAGGTGGTAAAGTAAATTTGTCTGACTTGATTTCGAATAGTGGTTTTCAATTGATAGGTCTTAAACCTCGTGGTTTTTTATATCCATGGCTTGTGAGAGTTTTCCATGTAAAAAATTTTGTGCCTCATTGCATATTTATTTGATATTGCATTTGAATTGCCTATAATAGGTTAATTTGATTTATCCTAATATTTTGTAGGGTAATCCTAAAAAATGGATATTTATTTATTCTTGCTTATAATCTGGTTGATGACATTGAATATCTTGGTTCGATTGGTTAGGGTATTGAGATACCCTTATGATTGACTAGTTAATAGGTTATTAAGATTGTTGAATTGGTTGTCTTGGTGGTTGTGGTGATTATACCTATAACCAATTATTGATTTGTTGGGATTATTGTTGAGTTTGTTAGGCTGGTTATTCTAATAGTGATCATTATTATTATTCCTAACATATTTCAACATATATTTTTAATTTTTGGATATCAATTAACCATTAAAATCAATTTTTTAATTGGGGTAAAATCCTATTTGAATATTCAAGACATCCCTATAATATATTGGGATAAGAAAAATGATTATAATATATAAGTACTGATTTAAAAAAAAAAAAAAAATCACCCATTCAACCCCCCCTCCCCCCACCTCTCTAGGTGTTCCTTATTGAACTTTGGTAATTATTAGTGGAATTCAGAGCAATACCTAATTTTTTTTAGAAAGTTAAGCCAAATTTAAAATGGAATGAGCCCAAAAAGCTACAAACAAAATGAAACCTATAAATAAATAAATAAATAATAGTAAATAAAAAAAAAAATGAGAATGGGTATGAGACAAATTTAGGGGTTTACACATATACCCTTGGGTAATCCTCCGCATTTATGATCATACAATTTATAATTATAACAATTACTTTAGTAGAATTTGACATTTCTTTTTTGGATAAGAGTATGTTAGTTGATCATGATATAGGTAGGTTTGAGATTCAATGATTAGAGAAGTAATCCTAAAAAATTGATAGTTACAATCTTATTAGATTATGGGTATCAATTCACGGGGAACTTGTATATAATAAATAATAGGTCACAAGCCTAAGAAATTAATAAATTGATAATTGATTAATTTTATCTCAATTTAATTTTCATAAAATAGTGGATTCTAGTCAACTTTCTCTAGTGAATATTGAGTCAACTTTAGAATTGATTTTAAAGGAGTCCTATAGGCCCTAATAGTCCATGCACAAGCTCACATTTTTTAGTAGCACATGTTTCTGAGGATTTTCTTGATTAATTATATGTGTGCATATTGCATAAGGGGTAAGCGAACGATATCCCTGGATTGGGCTAATAAATTAATTAAAGTCTTATTAGGTTAATTAATCAATTGACAACCTTTTTCGGCTAAATTTAATGACCTAAATCCATGGTGGATTCAAGTCACTTAAACCCAATAGGAATCCTATAGATACCCCTCTTAAGGGTTAGGGCTTTAATCTTATTGCCTCTCCTTCCTATCCAAAGAGAGAAAACCTTAGCCTCCAACTTAAAGATCCCCACCATCTTAGTGCCTAGACTTGAGGAGGAGTCATCAAGTGGAAGATAACTAAGTTTACAAGATCATATACAGTTTTGGAGTATTCTATACTAATAGGAATCGATCTTAGAACATCTAGATCATAGTTCCGTGAGTTTTATCTATATCTATGATATCTATTTTGGTTTTGAATAGCAATGGTTTTGTTGTGTGATTCTAGGTCTTGGGAACAGAGCAATTCAAGGTTTCCGAACAACTGGTATCAAAGCCCTAGGTTAGGTTCTTACATGTTGATCCATTCTAGGGTATTCTCACTTATTTTTGTAGGGTATGTTTATTCATTCCATGACCTAAATGGATGAATGGATGTGTTTGGATGTTAATATGATGATCCTATTTGTGGTTGAATGGATAATTATTTTATTTTGTTATTTCTTCATAAATCTAGTTGTAAGATCTATTAAAGGAGCATAGGTTTTCAAAATTTCTTGTAAATTTTTTATCTTTTCCATAGATTAAGATGTAAGCTCCATCATAGGACCATATGATTTAATTTTATAATGTAAAGTTAAGTTTTTTATCCTCTATGAAGGGCTACAAAAAAAGAATTTCTCAATGATTTCAATAAAGATTTGATTTTTATTAGAGCATCATCTTTGAAGTATTAAGGAATTTAATGGTTATGGAAAAGGATGGATCTTTCCTTCAAATGAATAAAATAAAAATAAATAAAAATTCTTGAAAGTTCTTTTTCCTTTTAGATTCATGGCAGCACAACAATGTTGACTTTGTCTCCAAATCAGGCTACCTGCTATTAGTTTCTTTAGAAAAGCACATATGGTTTTGAAGCTTAAAAAGTTAGGAATCTAACACTTTACATGCTTTGCAAATTAGAGTTGAAACAAGAAAGACATGTCATTTGAAGCAAGGTTGCTCAAAGAGCATGTTGTTTTGGGATTGAGTTCAAGCCAAATTCTTTTTGGGTTGTTTGGGCTCAGTTTTGGACGTCTTAAATGGTGATGCAATCTACTACTTCATGGATAATCATATGGGAGCATTATTTTGGCAAGTTTTGATGCTAAAAGTTGGTACCAAGTTATGACAAGTTGAAGACCAATGACTCTTGTGCACAATTGGAAAGTTGTTTGTGCAAAATATCCCATGGCCATGTAAGCTCTTTTTTATTATTTCCTTTTTATGGATATTGATTATATTGCATGTGATGAGAAATATTTTCAAAATTGGAAATTTTGGATTTTCTTATGCAAAATAAATTTTAATGAGAAGGTTGTTTTCAAATTCAAGTTTTATTCAAAATTGGAATAGTGTTATTATTAAGGAATTTTTTACATGGAAAGTTTTTTAAAATTGTGAGAGAATCTTGTTTCCTTTTCTATAAAAATCCTTAGATCTCTTTTTTAAAGTTTCTAATTTTGAAATCTTAAAGGACTTAATTTTCTAAAGTAAGGAAAGATTCTCTTATTTTAAAATATTTATAAAATTAGATTGTCCTTATAAGTACAAGTATTCCAATTTAGAGAATAAATATTTTTGTTGAAAATTTTTGATAATTTATTTTAAGAAGGGTTACCAAAATATTTTTAGAAATTTTAGCAATTTAATAAGAATAAAATATTTTGAAGGTACTTCCCAAAATGGAGTGTTATAGTTTCTTTTAGGAAATAAACATTTTTTGAAGTTTTTCATAAAGAATATTTTATCCATTAAGGAATTACTAAAGGTTGTACAGACTTTTTAAATTTATCACAGTAGAAACCAAGTATTCAAAAACCAATATTGATACCACAGAAAACATATATCTAGGGAATAAAGTGTTCATACTTGGATCTGAATGTTCCCATATCAATTCCTTGTAATGAAGAGCATGTCTAGAAAAACTAGAGAATCTCAAACGCGTCTTGTGCGATTCTCGTGCACATGGCTTGTGCACATCACATGCGATTCCCATGCATGTGGCTTGTACACATCCCATGCAGTTTTCGTGCATGTGACATGTGTGATTCCAATGTGCTTCTTGGACACCCAAGATCTTCCACCTGATGACTTTTCCTTGTGTCTAGTCACTAAAATGGTGGAAATCTCAAGGGTAAAAGCTAAGGTTTTCTCCCTGGACTGAAAATGAAGAATGACAAGACCTAGAAACCCTAACTTCTAAAAAGGTATTTATAGGCTTCCTACTAGGCTTAAGTGACTTAATCCCACCATGGGTTTGAGTCACTTCATCTAACCCAAAAAGGTTGCTAATTGATTAATTAACAATACAAGACCCTAATTAATCAATTAGCCTAATCCAAAGATGACGCTCACTTATCCTTATGCAACATTGCATAATTACCAAAACACCCTCATGCACAAAAGTGAACTAAAAATTCATCCAACCCTCATAAACTGTGCCATCAAAGAATTACTATGATTATACATTTCATGATCACATGTCATTCGAATCACCCAAGGGGACACACTGTCTCAATCCCATGAGATATCATGGTGCCTCTATTGAAAATACCTGTTATCACCAACCTCCATCAATAGTGACCCAATCCATAGGGATATATGATCACTTTAGGGCCTCACCCATAGGTCAAAGCCTCTTGTTGATTTTGGAATAAGCTCAATATTCTCTCAAGGTTGAGAGTTTATGCAGTATAGTAGCTTGGTGAATCATGACAATTAGTAGTCTTGCATCATGATTCATCGTAGGTTCTGTCCAATTTGCATCACATACACTAGTGAACTCACCATGGGAAACTCATCCCTACGGCCAAGACAAGTCATCCCTTAAATTAAGAGGTGGTGCACTACAGTTTTTACTAGATTGCCCAAACCCATGAATCAATTGAGGACAACTTATCTACTTAAAGGAACCATGACTTGTATCTTATGTGCAACTCCGAATGCACCCGAGTCATGTACAATGTAAGAGACATGGACTGAAGGCTCAAATCAATGTTAATACACCAAAAGGATAGCAAGGGGATAGTTAAGTCTAACTTTGCTACATCATGTCTGGTTTTTAGGGGCTCAATCGCAACAAAAACATGCATACTTAATGAGCAATAATTACAGAAAGTGGAGAACATACCTTCGTAGCTTGTTAAGTGCTTCCATAAAACAAAAGAATTAGTTCACAGGAAACATTGTCATAACATACAATATGCATTCCACCCAAGATTAGTAAGCAAGGACATATCAACATAAAGATCAAACAAAGCAAAGCCAAACAATCATATGAATTAAGCATAGAATGTACATAAAGGAAAATGAAGGAAGCGTACCTTGGTAACATTTAAAATCACTTTTATAAAAGTTAAGTAGCAAGCAATGAATATCAAATTGCACTATAAGCATCACATACCAATAGCATTTCAACACAACAAACAAACAATTGCAAACAAAGTTCACTCATAACCTTAATTTAAATAAAAAGGTGAGGGAAAAGTTTACATACCTGGTTTAGCAAGCATAGTGTTTCTTTCAAGGGTGATATTTAATTCATAAAGTACACTAACATAGACCTTAAAAAGCAAACTTAAATCTAACCAATTACATGCATATCAATATGAAATTAAATATGATTAAAGAAATATGATCAAGTTCAAATCCATACAAAATCATAATGTAATTTAAGTTTATTTTGTTTAATTAATCCTATGTTGCTAAACTCATTGATTCCTAATATTGTGAAGAATTGAAATATTGCCCTAAATAATTTAAGCTTTAGTTTAACAATTCATTATTTAAGTAAATGGAAAATCATATAAGAGAAACAAAATTCGTTTCTTTAAAATCATTTGATATGTTGGGATTTGTTAAGTCCCATTTTGATTTCCATGAATTTATCCATAAGTCTCCATTAATTTGAGTCATGAAATTCAATTCGTGTATATCATTTTTAAAACATGCTTATCGAATGAAATTAGGTAGCATTCATTTTCAGAAAATAGAAGTTTAATGGCCTAAGGGAACTAGATTATTTTAAATGTAAAACTAAATGATTATACAAGGGTTGAAAATTGATTTTAAAATAATAGATTATTTAACATATATAAAATGTCATTTTGAAGTTGAATGATTAAAGAAAACAAGGGTGGGAGAATTCTTGTAAAACATTTAGGGACATTTTATGTCTCATAAGAAAATGGAAAATCAAGTTTTTCTAAATAGAGAGTTTTATTCTAAGCCCATTGTCATGCAATTTGTCCAAGGGCTTTCAAAAAAATAGAATTCATATTTTCACAATTAGATTTTAAAGTTAATAAAATTCGATAAGTTTATATTATGATGATCGAAAGTTATACACTGATATTTTGTTCTTTCCTATGTCCATGTAAAATAGTAATTTGCTAGTTATCTAGATCAATCGCCTACAATCACTTGCATTAAAATATTGGTTTACTATATTATATAATCAATTAATTAAAATTATTCTTGTTATTTCCTTTTCTTACTTAAACTATAAGATCTAGATATCCTAACCTTCCTCAACCTTTTTTGCATCCATCCTTACTTCCTAGAATTATTGTTCATTCATTTGTTTCTCATCTATTCAACTATTTCTATATTAGTTCAAAAGTCTATCTCAATATCACCAGAATCCATCACATAAAATTACAAGTGAAAATGATAATAACCATGCAAAAATTTAAAAATAGAATTCAATCATTATTGATATCCCAAGATACAATTGAAAAAAAAAAAAGAGTTATATTATAAACAAGAATTCTAAATATAACATTCAACCACTTTTAGAGTACACGGTTCACATCAAATCATTCATTCAATTTCACATAATTGATGAAATCTAAAACCAATCCAACCAATCCCAACAATGTCTAGGAGGATTTTAAATTTGAAAAATAAAAATATAAAGAATAGACAAATTTAAATTCTTAAGAAAAAGTAATTAGCATCAATCAATGGATGTTTGTGAAATGTCATCAATCAAGTTCTCAAAGAAGGCAACTAGAACAAGGTCAATGAACTCAAAACATCATTACCTAGATTTTAAATCTCATCATATTAACTCAAAATTAATGTAAATCAAGAAGAGATTATTTCAAGTGTTTGATTAAATTCAATTAATAAGTGCATATTTTGATTTCCCTTGTACAAACTCCTAAAATATGCAAATTTGAACAAATCAATATATATTAACATTGTCTATTACTTGATTTTTAATTAAGTTGCCAATTTTTTTTTTTTAAAATATGGATTAAGATTTTTGAACAAACAAAGCTAAATCAAATCATCAATAGATTTCATCATACTTTCAAATCAGATCAAGCTATCATAAATTGGTAGAAAATGAAGAATGATTACAAATGAAATTTTAAAAATAATTAAAATTCATTTAAAATCATAGAAAATTCAACCTGATTATATTTAATCAATATGAAGTCATTTATGATCTAAGGAAATGACAAACCGATTGCATAAAATAATCTAGTTAACAATGATTTATCAATACTATTCTAATCCATTTGTAATAGTTGAGATTTTAAAGAGAACAAATCACTAATTACATGATGATATGATGAAATTATATTAAACAAAGATTTAAAGAAAATAATACTTCAAGGATTTTTTTTTTTTAAAAAAAGGAAAATCATTTGAGTAATGATGATTTGATGGATATTTGGGGGGGGGGGGAAAGAATATGAAAAGAAGACTTTAGAGTGACTCATTTCTTTTAATCTCATACAACTAGAATCTAAATATTTTGAATTAACATAGAAATTTCAAATGAGTCACCAATTAACCACATACAATAATTAGATTAACATAATACAATAAAACAAAGAAATCTACTTTTTGAATTTTTTAAAATATTTGGATCAACCTATAACAATTAAGATTAAAAGAGAATATGAACTTCTACTTATGCAATAATTCAGTCAGAGTGTTATCTAAACAAGGATTATAAAAACAACAATTTTAAATTTCAAAAAATTTCCTTTTGAATCATTATAATTAACAAGGATTTGGATTTACCAAGTTCACTTAAATTCAGAGTTAAAAATCTTAGTATATTGAATTAAATTAGATTCATGGAAGTTCCAAGTAAATTGCTAATCAAGTACATAAAATGATAAAAACTAATATTAAGTTAACAGCTCCTAAATGAAAAACTTAGAACTAAAAATTTCGAAAACAAGTACATTAACTTTTAGTAATTGATACTTAAAATAAAGAATCTTTGATCATGTGATAACTTACTTAGAATTTATTAAATAGAGATCCACAAGGAACATCAATTTATGATTGCAACAAAAGAAACCAAATACCAACAAAGAAAACAGAGGAAAAGTCTAGATCCAAAATTTCGAAAGCGATTACATCAACTTTTAATAATTGGCACCTAAAACAATGAATATCTAATCATGTGATAACCTATTCAAAATTTCTTAAACAAAAATCTACAAGGAACATCAATTTATGATTGCAATAGATAAACCAAACATCAACGGAGAAAGCAAAGGACACAAAAAAAAAAAAAACGTATAAACAAACTATAATAAAAAATAAAAAAACAAAAAGCCTTCAAACAAATTTGATACAAATCAAAAAGAAATTACTAGAAGTAATGACCTAGGGTTTAAAAATAAAAAATTATCTAAATCAAGGTATAAAATGTAGAGACCAAAGAAATCCATTTCAAAATTCCAAGATAACCAAACATAGATCAACAACAGAAGAACGAAATACAATCACCAATTCTAAAATAATTTGATCCAAATAATAATAAATAAATAAATAAGCACAAAACCAGAGAATCACAAGCTTGATTTTCATGAATACACAAAATAATTAGAGAAAATGGAACCTAAAAAGAAGACAAAGCGTACAAAATCAAACAATCGAAAGCTCTATTGCACACTGACTCCTATCGAAACACTCTTCCCAAAGATCTCTCTCAACCCTAGCCCTTTCTTTTCCTTCTCTCTAGTGTTTCTCTCAACAAAGATGAAAAATATGACAGCCTAACATAGGCGATTCCCTCACTTTTATATCGCCTCTAAAAACATCCAAAGAACTTTGTTTTCACATGACCTCACTCCCCCAACCCAATGCTATTAGCATGACTCTCAAAATTGGCCTCCTATATTCTCAGCCAAACAGGCCTTATATGAAACTGACAATTCTATCCTTCTTATTGTCTTAAAATTTAAAATACAAGCTCAAAAACACAAAGAGACTAAAAATCCAAAATAATAATAATAATAATAATATAAATAATAATATAAATAAATAAATAAATAAAATAAAAATAAAATAGATATAGTGAACATGACCATGCAAGGCTTGTAAGATCAACTAGGTGCGCTACATCAATGCTTCAGGGAAGAAAACCAACACCAAAGTGTTTCACCTTTCCAGCTATGCTCGAGACTGAAACAACAACTTTGAAATTAAAGACAGCTCTTGCAAGGCGCATGTGCAGTAAATGAGACTGAATGCAGCTCCAATGGTTATTTTCTAAAGACAAACTAGCAGCATGTCAAACCTTCACTAATCAATGCTCAACACAGGTGAGAATGAAGACGAGATAGTGCTCGGTTTGGGAGAAAAAAAAAAGGGTTGTAGAGCAAGTGGTTTTCAGTTTGGAGAAAAAGAAAGATGGAGCTCTAGTGGAGATGTGGTGCTCAGTTTGGGAGAGAAGAAGATGAAACTATAGTGGAGGTGTCATGCTCAGTGTGGTGTTTGGTTTGGAGGAGAAGAAAGTGGATACAGATGATAGAAAAGTGAAAGAATGGTTGGGCTTTGGTCATTTGTAGGCATGATAGGTTTGAAATGAAGCTTTGACAGAGGAGAGGACCTTAGGAGCGATTGGTTCACAGCTCCATGCAATGTAGCTTAGAGATAGGATGCTAGAGTTATGGGTTATTATGAAAAAGAGTGACGACAGGTGAAGGATGAAGGTAGGTCTTAGGTAGCCCAAAGAATGGGTTGTTGTAGGGGGATGGGATAGCTGGTTGTAGTTACTCGGAACTACAAAAAAATAGGTTTTTAATGACGAATCTTTAGTCATAGCCACAAATATCGTGACCAAAGATATTATTTTGTCACGGCCAAGGTAAAGTTGTGACTATATGTGTTAATCAAGTTAGGGTGGAAAAAAACATGTTTAGTCACGGTATTTTATCAACCGTCACCAAAAGGATTGATGAGAGGGTATTTTAGTCATGGATTTATTTGAAACCATGACTATTTGTAAATTTGAGGGAAATTTTGGCACCAATAATTTTAGTCACGGTAATTTTATCATCTGTGACAAAAAGTGTAACGAAATAATGTTTTAGTCATAGTTTTTTGTGAAACTGTCACTATATATATATATATATATATATATATATATATATATATATATATATATATATATATATATATATATATTTGTGACTTTTAGTCATGCCATTGATTGACCATGACTGTATGGGAACCTATGGTCACGACTTTCACATGACCGTGACCAAATGCATAGAAGCTTATTTTAAATATTTTGAACCTATGATCACGGGGTTCACACAATCGTGATCAAAGTATATTATTTATTTTAAACGATTTTTGGGTTACCTATTATAATTTTTTAGAAAATCTTATATATATATATATATATATATAATGGAAATTATCATTAATTGTAATAATAATAGTTCTTATTAATTATAAAAGGTTTAAAGTTATATTATTATATTTTTTTTAAGTTAAGAAACAAATTAGTGTGTTACCTATTTTTCTTTAGTTAAAATTATTTAATTTCCTTGTTATGATTAATGTTTTAATAAGAAGTAAAATAAAGTTTAATATATTAGTTTAAAAATATGATGGTTCAATTTGATATTATTTGATAAAAAGTTTAAATGCAAGTGAGTTAGCAAACTAAAAAATAATTTTGATTTTATATATGATAAATAATTCTTATTATATTTAAAGTATCAATAAAAGCGATCACTAAATTTTACTATGAACGATTAATAGTAAAATTGATTATAGTTTTATTTAATTTTCAATCATAAAATATTTTTTAATCTTTATGATTTTTGCAATACAAAAACAATTTATAACTACAAAAATAACATTCATAATTAAAAATAAAAGTTCTAAACTTTTATAATTCTTAAATTTGTAAAATTAACAAATTTATAAAGTTAAAATCCATAAATGCATGTGTCATGGAAAAATATTCTTAAACGCACCATTCTCTGTTTATGTTTATTATATTCAATACCAAATGGAAGTCTGAAATTCTATTATCCAAATGTATGATGATATTAAGCTACAAGCATATGGGATAAGGTAGAAATTAATATCATCAAATATGAAAAAATGACACTATATGATAAAATAATAATAGATTGATATAAGATATAAAGGGACATGTGGCTGAAAATAATGAAGACAAAGTAGGAGTAGGATGCACATGTAACATTTCTTAGCACCTAAGGCCCACAAAAATACCGATAAATTATAGTTTTATTTGTGAAGTATTTTGACATTTTCATAAATAGTTATACAAAAACAGTTTTTTAAAACATTTTTAAAAATTTGTTTGTCGATGTATTTTAAAATAAAAGTTGATTTAGAAACCTAAAATATTCTTAATATATTTTTTTATGTCTTTAAATATGTTTTAAAAATAACTTTTATATGTTATATTTTATTTTTAATTATTCTTTGAATTTGTATAATTATTTTTTTAAATATCTTTTACTCTAATAAGTGAAAACAATTTAAGATAACTAAAAATATTAATATTTTTAAAAAATATCTTATTTTTTGTTTTTAAGAACAAAAAATTGTTTTCCCTCTATGGTTTATTTATTTATTTATTATTAAGAATAAAAAACTGTTATAATTAAAAGCTCGTTAGCAAACACTACATGTACCTTTGAATTATTTTAGAAAAAGAACATTTTATATATGATAAATAATAGGTCAATGATAATAGGTTTTATAATAAGACCAGTTATTATAAGAAGATTTTATTAAATTTTATCATCATTAATATTAACATCATTAAGACCAGTTATTTCTTTCTTTAGTAAACTTAAATTTACTAAACATGTAACAAGAATAATGTTTTAGTTTAACTATTAAAATTTTAAAATATAGAACTTGATAAATTTCTAATATAAAATTTTAAAACTTGATAAGCTTGATAAAGCTTGATAAAACTTGATAAAATTTTTAAAATAAAACTTTGAAAATAAAAATTTTAAAATATAAAACTTGATAAATTTCTAATATAAAATTTTTAAATTTTAAACTTGATCATTTTAAAACTTGAAAAACTTGATAAAACTTAATAAAAATTTTAAAATAACACTTTAAGTAAAACATTGAACTTTCAAAATTAATTTTAAATTTTAAAACTTGAAAAACTTTCAAAATTAATAGTTCTAAACACAGAACAATAACAATAAAATTAAATTTTTTTTTTCTTTTTTATGTGATTAAATACGCATGTGATAATTATAAAATATTCAAGAGATAAATTGGATAAAATAAAAAGACAAAGCAAAAAAAAATCAAGACATCATATTTTTTGAAAAAAAAAAACTCTACTGTGAAAAAAAGCCATGAGACTTAATCCGGTTAAAATCTCACTCTGAAAAATAATGATAATAACCCATGCCTCACATCACTTTCCTAACTGCATTTTTTTTAAACATTGAACTTCCAATATAGCATTTTAACCATGTGGGTATATAAAATACACAACCAACAAATTCCTAACTGCATCATTTTAACCATTGAACTTTATGTGGGTATATAAAGCCTTTGTACCCACATAACACTCAATATAAAGCCTTTCTCTCCCCTGCCAACAAAACCTACCCACTTTCTCTTCTTCTCCAAAACCCACGGCCATAAAAAAACAGGGCACCTCTCCTCCACAAAACCTACCCACAACCCCCATTGCTTGGAGGAAGCCATTACTAGAAAAAGCTTATGGAAGCCATGCCGAAGAAGCCCCATGGAAGCTATGGTCGGTAAAGCCGAAGCCACCTCTAAGAAACTCCCGTAAAAATCGTTTCTCTCTAGGTTTTGGTGAGTTTTGGGATTATTCTTTTTTTTTGGGTTTTGTTAGTTGGTATTTTGGAAATGTTTGTGATTAGGTTTGAGATTCCATTGTTATTGGGTTTATTTTCATTGTTATTGGGTTTTGGTGCTTTTGGAAAAATTGAAAATGATATATGTTGTGAGTGTTTGAAATGGTTTTATATATTAGATTCTATTAGAGTAATTCATTGTTCTTAGAATAATTAAATTTGAAATTCATAATATATTTGTCTCCGATTTCTCAATGATGTGATGTCCCAAGGCAATTTCTCTCTGATTTATCACTACAAAAACCACACCTAATAGCTTCCCAAGGTACAATTTCTCTCTAGTTTCTCTCTAATTTTTCTATGATTTAATTTTGATTTACATTGCAAGTGCACACCAGATTTCTCTCTTATTTCTCACTACAAAAAACCACAATTTCTCTCTAAGTTCCTACTGCGTAATGAAAGAATTTTTCTCTAGAAAGCAGGATTTCTTTTCCTATATTTTTTTCTAAGGATTTTCGTTTGATTTTTCTTTGCTTGATAGAGTATCTCATTTTATTTTCTTTTGTGTGTGTTGCATTTATTCCTATCATTCTCTTCAATTGTTATGTGTCCAATCCTAATTTGACTAGTTTTCAACAAAGTTAGCTTCATTCATCTTTTTGTCTATTTGTACCTGTTGCTTTTTCTTTGTTTCTTATGGAATTTGATTTTGCTTTGTATCATTCTTTGAGTTTCTGTAGCTTTGGGACACTATAAGAAAAAATGTTAACCATGACACTTTTTAAGTGTTAAGAAATACATTCAATGGCGCTTCCCCAAAGCGTCATCTACTAGTCTGTCATAATAAGTATTTGCCTACAATAACGCTTCTAGAAAGCGCCATTGAAGAGAACCTTGACGCTTAAAAAGTGTCATCATTAGTCATATCAAACTACATTGACACTTTTATAAGCGCCATTGTTGAGTAAAAGAAACTTGGATACTTTCTATAAGTGTCATTGTTTAGCAGTTTCAAATATCGAACTATAAGGACACTTCTAGAAAGCGCCATTGAAGGGAACCTTGACACTTAAAAAAGTGTCATTGTTAGTTGTTCACACTACATTGACATATTTATTAGTGCCATTATTGGGTTGTATAAATGTTACCGATGGTTACTCTCATTCCTTGACACTTAGTAAAAGCATCAAGGAAGATAATTGTTTAATTTTAAATTTAGTTTTAATTTAAAAATTGTTGCACCTAATTTAATAAATGTATTTAATTTTTAATTTAAATACATTTCCAAATTGTAGTATTTAATCACAAATAGAGAACTTGTATTTCATAAATAAGAAACATAAAAAAGCTAAAATATATTAAAATAAAATAAAAAAAAGTCATAACTTTAATGTTTAGTCCCTTAACATAGTCCATTTTTTCTTTACATGCAACCCAATTTTGCTTTGGTCTTCAACATACTCCTTCATGCTAGTTTATCCAAATACAAGGTTAATTTCCCAAAAAGATGACCTACATGTACAAAAAACTAAAATCAATTACAATTTCAGAAAAAGATATATAAGTGAATACTTCTAGAAATAGAGAGAAAGAAATGACAATGAAAATATAATAGGAAAACAAATGTGTATACCGATTGACGTACATATCTAACCCTAAGAATAATTACAACAAAATTACTATCAATAGTTAAAACACAAAGCAAGAGATTAATCAATTACGAGACAAGAGAACAACAACATCAATAATCCATTAAATCTTTAGTATAACCCAAAAGAAAATAGAAAAACAAACTAAGTTTGGGACAAGAGAATATCTACATCAATAGTCCATTAAAATATTCAATTAGGCATCATCTAATAGTAATAGACCTCATTGAATGCGCAACATTGACAAAGGAAGGTTTGGAAATATGGTGTAACATGAAATAAATAAGGTTCACACCATGATACTTTATCAACGAAGTTTTTTGTTAAGTTAAAAGAATTAACATTTCCAACATATGATATGCATTGCAACATTGCATCCAAAATAGTGGCCAATTGTATCATACTTATCATTCATCTTATTTATCACTATCAAGGCTAGCAACAACTATATGAATTCCAGAACTTAATAATAAATAAATTGGCATGCATACAAAAATGTAGAGAAGAATATCTACAACTTAATAGTAAATAAACATCTTCTAATGATGAATATTTTTTAATGAAAGCTCATATTTCATATTTTAAAAAGATTATGATTATTTTTTAAAATAAAACATATTTATTTAGGCATATTTGAGAAAATATCCAGGATTATGTGAGCGATCCAAAGTGACAACTATATGGCAAAGATATGATTGCATAAAAATTTAACAACAAATTCAGGTTATCTATGAAGCTAAATAGAGATTCAAGCATCAGCCTATCATGCAATACATTACACAAAAGTAAAGCTTAAGGAACTTTAGCTTAAGAATGTCCATAATACAAACACATAAAGTGCAAAACCGGAATTCGTTTTTTTTAATTGCTATTTCTCATGTATACTAAATTTAAAAAGCATGGTTATCAAGCCAAGGATGTAAAATAATAAAAACTTCATCACCAATATAAATTTTTTGAATGAAAAAAATATAATGGTAATTTATGAGTAGTAAAGACCATACCTCTAAGAGTATGTTGTTGGTCTTAAAATTTTTGCTAATCATGAGGGGATTATGTTTATAGAGATACTTCATTAGCAGCTTCTAGAGCTACACTCAATTAGTTACCCAGTCTACAACTTGGTTGAAGAGATAAAAATAGAACCGTTAATTTTAATAAAATAAAAATTAAATTACAAACCACATTTTCGACACTTGAAAAAACTTAATTAGAAGTTAATTAAGCAATGTAATTTGAACTTCCACTGGTTGTATATAAATATATAGTAATCCATCATCTTGTAGTTTTAGATTCATTGAAAAATAAATAAGTTAAGCAATGAAACAAAAAATTTAATTTATGAAGAAATCTTTATGTTTTATGAGGATGACGATGTAACTTACAATGTTGTGGTAAAACATCATGGCCAAAATTAGAAATCTTCATGTTTCCTTTTGAACCAACAAGAACATTTTGTAGTTGAGAATGAAAACAAATGATCACATGAAAACAACAAAATTCCAAGTGTACATCCCCTTTTAGAAGATCTTTAATAGGAAGCAAGAAATAATAAACTTGATATCCCTATGAAAAACACCTTTTTTATGGCAGTAGCTCATGAACTATTAGAAACTTGGAAAAGCTTCCAACTTTCAGCTTCATAAAGTTTCCCTTTGGATGCCTGTGAGTCATGCCTGCAATTAACAACTTAGTTCAGTTATGGGAAACTGGAGAAATATCATGACAATAGAAAGAAAATATTATCAATTTGGTTGTGATTCCATCAAACAATTTACTTTTAATCATAGTTTGGTTCAAAAGAGAAAAAAATAAAATATTAACCTGAGCAAAAGTGATAGTTGGATAGGGAAAAATTATGATCTATTTCCATACAAAAAGGTGTCTTCAAAGCCTTCAAACATAAGAAAATATCAATTGAGTGACCAACAATACCCATTCAGATCGTACTTTGTTCAACTCATCTTTGCTATACGATTTTTTCAGTGAAACTATTAAGAAGTAATATAAACAATTTGATCAATTACATTAATAAACTGGTGCATACCTTTGATGTAAGACATTCTTGATCAGCAATAATATATCTCATATATCTCATCACATAGTATCCACATTCAACATTGCCTAGTTGTATTGGGCACTTTATGCATAAAAATAAATCATTGTAGAATACACCAATTTTATAGTTAGTTGTAGGATATCTTGTACTTAATTAAAAATTAAGAAATGGTATTAAAAATTGCATTACTTAATTTATATGAATTATTCACCCCTACTACAACCCAAGTAGGCTCCCTCTTTGATGATTTATGTTTTTGTGGTGGATGAATTCTAAGGGCCCTACATGAAGAAAATAATATTAGTTACCAATTGTGCTTCATGCTCTAATATTGAGAGAAAAACTTACATATTAACAATCTCCTTAAGATCATCAGAAGGTTAATCTTATAATGAGTCAAGGTAATATACAATCATAGTCCTTGTTTCCAGTGCCACCAAAACCCAATGATAGCTACAAAATTTTACATAAATTTAGTTATATATTAATTATGATTTAATAAGTATACATACATAGCTTACTTAAGTCCTATAATTTACCTTGGGTTGTATGGAATGAAAATAAAGTCAGCATGATTTGCATTCATCAATCGATTAGCAATAACCCTTGACCTACTTTCCTTGCTTGCTTCTCCCATTCCAGCTTTGGAAACCAAAGCTGGATTTACAAAAGTAAATCGTCCTGCCATCTTAGCATCAACCATCTTTTTATGCAAGTGCCTAATTTAATTTCACATACCGTTAAAAAGAACTTAATATTTTAATGCAACTAACATTTCAACTTTCCTAATATCATTATAATTAAAAATTAAACTATAATGAAACAACTAAAATATATGAAAATAAAATAAAATAAATCTTCCCTCACCATATATAGAACATAAGACAGTTAGATGACACCTCTATCAATGAAATTATCATATCCATATCATCATTCATGAGAAAGCTCTTACAAAACTCTCCAAAAACATCCTTTGTGATGTTTACTGCATGTACTTTCCTTTCCTTGAGCAGTAGTCCAACCAATGTAGCAAAGTTCTTAATGTCTATGGGGTTCTCATCCTTAGAACTTAATCATGTTTCTTGATTCCTTTGTTTCTTAAATTTCTTTGAATCCTATAAAAAAAAGTGTATGATTACATATATAATTATTGTCCTTGATAAAATGAATTAAGATTATTACTAAGAAACTGTTAATGAAAATTAAAAAAAAAAAAAAAAAAAAACCTATACCTGGATGGGATGAGTAATAAGACTGACCATTTGGGCAGGCCACAAAACTTGATACCCAAGAGCCTCTCCAATAGTTGTAATTTGGTTAGGAATAGGCACAGGAAGTGGTGCATTTGGCTCATAAGAAGCATCCATAACAACTAGGAAGTTAACACCACATTCAAGTATAATTGTGCCAGCTACAACTACATTTTCCGTTGTCCCTATGCCCAATTGGCATTTCCTAACCTATAAAATGAAACAAGATTGTTTACTTATATGCAACCATTGAAAATTCAGAATTTTACTAGGATAGTAAGAGTTAGTTAAGGAAAATTAATTCATCAAGGTCAAATATGATGCTTATTTACATAGTTCATTGTACATATATATAGTACAATATTACTACTATATACTAGACTACACTTGCCAAATGTTAAAAACTAGTGCTTGTACCATAAAAAAAGTTTTTTCCATAGTTAGCTCATTCATCATGTTGGTGGAACAAACCTAGACAAGTAAAAACTATATTTAAACCCTGTAACTTTCATTCTTTAAGGATGAAAATGTCTCTTAATGAGTTGGTATTTGAATAGTTTCAACTGGATGAATGAAATAAAATTTCTAACTTTATGTGTTATCACATAGGAATTATAGAACATAATATTAATCACAACATACCTTGTTTGCTTTTTGCACTATTGGGACATGATCATCAACTTGACGCTTAGGTTGCTCAACAGCTTAAGTCAGGACAATTTGATTTTGCTTAATATTAGAGTTGCTAACATCAGATTGAGGTGTGCTAGGCATCATTTGAGAATCTGAGAAAGTTGGGCTAAAATATTTGCCTCAAACTTAGATTGTCGCTCTTAAGATTCTTTCACAAATTCCCGCATAGCACTATCCGCCATGGAATGGAAATATTGGCGTGGTGTATAATGCTCGCCTTTAACCTGTACTCGACCACTGTATTCGAGAGTGCCCAATGTTTCTATAAGTATGTCATTATTGCCACTAAAAATTCGACCACTCTCTTATGACTCTTTCAACTTCTTATCCTAAAACACAATGATATTATTAACTTTAATGTCATATTGGTTACTATAAATAAGGTCTTAAAATAAATGAAATATATGTTAGAAAATGTATACTTACAATCTTCTCCACCATTGGTATGACAACTTCATCATAAGTGCATCTTTCTTGTCCATTGTTTTCTTCCATAATATGCTTCTATCAATGATTTCTGTATAGCTAGTTGTTGCCATCTATTAAGATATTAGAATGCACTATAATGAGTCTTTAATCAATTTATGCATAAAATAAAAGAAAACAACAAACTATCATTAACCTACCATTTCATCCTCAAGACTAGCATATCCCTTCCTACTAAGATGATGATTGTAAATATTCTTCTTCCTTCTTTCTTTTTGAACTTCTCTAAAATCCTACAAAATTTATTTTGTATTTAGTAAATGTGAATATGAGTATAAGGCATGAAGATGAGTTTAAGTTGACCTAAAATCTTTTAGATTATCTTTCCTTCACAAATATAGTCCAATCTTCATCTTCAATAAAAATATGTTCAATTGGTGGTTTCTTAAGGACCTCCGGTTGGTCTTTGAAAGGAATAACATACTTGACAGTCAACATGTTCTTGAATGATCGAAAGCATTTGCCCATCATTAGCATACAATTCCTCCTACTTTTACTATCCAATGTAAAAGAAGCCTATAAATCATTAACATAGTTATTAGTAATTAAAAATGTTTCATAAACTGAATTGGAAAAAAAATTATATATCGAAAAACTATTTTACCTCAATGGTGTCCCATAGGTTATTCTTCACTTGTATAGATACATCTCTCCAATTGTTATATCTAATTGGCACCATAATTCGTGCCAATATGCCTAAAAAACTTGTTAGATGCACAGAAGCTTCTCCAACATAAATACCATCAGGATTGTACTTTATCACTAGCTTTACCCCTTTGCTCCGATTCTTGATAATCATAGGCTTTCTAATTATCCTTTTACACCTCCTTTTTGTAGGTGGTTTTCCTCCTTGCTCTAGATTCATACCTATAATAAAAAAAATTATAAAGTTTAAAAGTAAGTATATAAAATATCCATAAATCCATACAAATTTTGTATGAAATATCTAACCAAAATTTTAAGTATCAAAACTTCAATTGCATAAGGCATTACCTAATGAATTGGCCTATTTAGAACATAATATTGAAAATAGATCTGTTAATGTTTTTCTGAAGCCAATCTGACGTTAACTAAAACTGAAACCATAACAATCATCTAATAGTACATTCAAATGAACTAATAAGCATAAGGTTTACCTTATAGAAAACTATAGTAGCATATCAGGTCACCACATCAAAAACAAACAACAACTACTTAATTAGACAAATACATGTTGTAATAAAAACTAAAATGCATTTTGAAATAAAATAAAAAATTGAAAACATCATTATAACAAGGCTAGGATTCAGTTGCATATAAGATTTGTTCTCAACCCAAATCCCTTCATAGTTGCCTCACATATATATTGCATCAGAGTCATCCATAGCATCAAATGATTCAACTTGTGGCAAAGAAGAAATGACTAGATAGTGTTCAATAGAGTTGTCCATGAGATCATCACCCTCGTCCCTTTCCAAGAAGTCTTGTTGAGGAGTTGATAAAACAACTAACCATCTTGATCAAGTTCATCTTGTACATAGAAAACTTGCTTAGCTTAGGAGGCTAAAATGAAAATATCTTATTTATGAGACATTTTGCTGAAGTCAACTAAGGTAAACCCAAGATCATCAACTCTAATTCCATTCTTATTATCAACCCAATCACACTTGAAGATTGGAATCTTGAATATGGTATAATCAAGATCCAAAATCTTAGTAATAACCCCATAGAAACAAAGCTCACCAAATACTGGATTTTTATCCTTGGCACTAGCAATTTGCATTGTTGTAGCTACAATATTGACTCCGCTATTTTGGGTAGCTCGTAAATCATCACGCTCTTTGGTATGGTAGTGACACCCATTAATGACATAGCCATGATACTTAAAAACATAGTGGCTAGGACCATGAGCTATCCATTTAAGGGTTTCAGATACAGGTTCCTCATTATCAATGGCAACTTCAACCTGTATAGACAAGTTATGGTTATTCCTAACATAGTTAACCATGAGTGTAAAGAATACAGTAAGTTTTACTACCACTCTAGTACCTTTTGTCGCAACCAATAAGTAAAAGTACGCATATGCTCATCTTGTAGCCACTTTTGTCTTTTAACTTGACGTTGATATTTCATTTTTAACCATTTCATGTGATTTCTATGAAGTCATGTATAATAATTTTATAGTTAGTATCCTATATTTATTATAAGCATGATAAACAAAGAAACAAAAGTGTGTCCCACTTACTCGACATAAGGTTGGATGATTGTTGTATTCTCCAACACATAATGATGTGCTTGTAACCATAAATTGGAATCAACCTTCATGGTATGACCTCCAAATATAGATGCCCCAATTTTTTGGTCAATGTTTGAAATACTAGGAATTCCAATTGTCTCTACATTTGATAAGTACTCTGTACAAAACTCAATGCCTTCTTCTACAATATAGCATTCAGCGATGCAACCTTCGGGCCGATTACGATTTTGTCCATAGCCTTTTAACACTTTTATGAACCTTTCAAATGGATACATCCACCTAGGGTAAACTGGTCCACAAAGTCTCACCTTTCTTACAAGATGCATAGTAAGATGCACCATGGTCTCAAAGAATGAAGGTGGGAAATACTTTTCAAATAAGCACAATGTCACCACAACCTCATTTTGTAACTTATCTAATGTAGGAACATCAACCACTTTACTACAGAGAGCATTAAAAAAGGAGCTCAATCTACAAATGGCATTCCTCACATGCTTTGGCAAAATAGATCATAATGAAACTGGCAATAACTGCTGCATTAATGTATGGTAGTCATGGGATTTCAAGCCATAAAGCTTCAAGTCTTCCATTGACACAAGGTTTTGAAGGTTAGAGCAGTATCCATAAGGAACCTTCAATTGTGAAAGAGTTTGGCAAAATACCTTCTTTTCCATTTTTGAAAGTGAATAACATGCAGGAGGGAGATATGTTCTCTTTGATTCAAACTTTGGTGCCAATTCACTCCTTAAGCCCATGTCTACAAGATCTAAACGACAGTTGAGTCCATCCTTTGTCTTACCTGGAATGTTGAGTAAGGTACCAATGATGTTTTCACAAACATTTTTCTCAATATGCATTACATCCAAATTATGACGAACATGAAGATATTTCCAGTACTCAAGATCAAAGAATATGGACTTCTTCTTCCAACAATTTGCATTGCTAACTTTGGATTTACCACAATTAAACTTTTTTTTCCCCCATGAATTACAAATGACATTGATTTTTCTAAGAATTTCCTTTCCACTTGATATTTGTGGAGGTGGCCTAAACTCTTGTTCACCATCAAATGCTTTTTTTTGTTTCCTAAATGGATGGTTGCATGGAAGAAATTATCTATGTCCTGTATATGAGTTCTTTTTTCCATGTTTCAATCTACGAGAATATGTTTCTTCCCCACATATTGGACAACCAAAATATCCTTTAACTGTGCACCCAGACAAGTTTCCATACGCAGGGAAGTCACTGATTGTCCATAATAGAACAACTCTTAATGTAAAGAACTCTTGTTGATGTGCATCGTAAGCCTGGACTCCGACCTCCCACAATGTTTTAAGATTTTTTATCAACGGTGCTAGATAGATGTCAATGTCATTACCAGGTTGTCGTGGACCTGAAATTAACAAAGATAACATCATAAATTTTCTCTTCATGCACAACCATGGAGGAAGGTTATAAATTATCATGAGAATAGGGCCAACAACTATGTTTACTACTTAATGAACTATGAGGATTTAGTCATCTGCTGAAATGGCAAGTCTCAGGTTTCTAGGTTCTGAGGAAAACTCGGGCCATCTATGGTCAACTAGTTTCCATGATGGTGAGTTTGAAGGATGATGCATTTTACCATCAAAATCTCTTTCTTTGGCATGCCATATGAGCTCTTTTGCGATTTTTAATTATTGAAACATTCTTCTAAATCTTGGAACTGGAGGGAAATACCACATAACTTTCGCAGGAACTCTCTTCCTCTTTTTAGTTCCTATTCTATCTATCTTCCACCTTGAAGTTCCACAAATAGGACATGAGGATGCATCTTTCAACTCATTCCTATTAAGAATACAATCATTGGGACATGCATGTATTTTCTCGTATTCCATTCCTAATGTATTCAGTGTCTTTTTGCTTCATGCATAGACAAAGGCAACTCATTATTTACAGGCAACATATTTCCAAGCATTTCTAAAAGCTCTGAAAAACTTTTATCAGACCACCCAAAGCGTGCTTTCAGGTTGTTCAATTTAATCAATGTAGACAATTTTGTAAAGTTTCTATACCCAGGATATAAAGGTTTTTTTGCATCTTTCAATAATCTTTGAAATGATTTTGGGTCATTTTTACAATCCTCCTATGCAACTTGAACCATTTCATTGTACTATGCACATCATCAAATTGAACTCTATCATAATGTTCTGTCTTGTAGTTGGTGGTCCACTTGGAGCTACCTCTCCATGCCAATACCATGTAGGGTAACTTTGATCAATTCCATGGAAAAACATATGCTCTCTAATCTTTTGAGGAGTATGGAATATCATATTACCACACTGTAAGCATGGACATTTAATGGAGTTTTTATTTGCAAAATTTTGTATTGCAAATGTGATAAAACGTTCTACCCCATCCTCATACTCCTTCAATCTTCTATCCTTTGAGATCCATGAACGGTCCATTTTTTAATAACAAACTTCCAACAGTGATCAAACTTCAAATTGATGAAAATATCGACATTTTCTATGTCATTTATTTAGCAACCTCTCTTTCCTCTGGTCAAAGAAAAATCAATAATCAATTTAATACGATATTTGTTTAAGAGGCGAGATTTAAGAGAAAAAGGGTGAGCATTAATGTCCTAATCATTTTGACTTTTGTACATAGATCTACACTATTGGAATAACATGCTAATTATTGACAATTTTAAAAAACGACAAGAAAAAACAAAAGGTCATTGTATATGTTATATGTAGTAGTGATTAAGAAGTTATAAATGTTATTGACCTTGAATACTTGCATTAAAGGGGATGCATAACCTCAATTAAACAAGTGCATATTAATATTATTAGCATATACAAGTCAAGCTATGTTACATGTTTTACGCCATCTAACATCTCCAACATCGTAAATTAGGGAGTGGTTCCTATCCCATATAGGAATACATAATCTCTATGTGTCAACTAGCAATGTGCTCAATTTAATTTTAAAAAAATTTCGACGGCATTTCCCTATGGTTCTCCAAGTACACAAAATGGACAAGGCATAATATGTCACCTTGTCCAAGTATGTACCCAGAGAACAAGAGGAAAGAGTACCAAAATTTATTTAAAATGAATTAAGAACAAGCAATTAACTTCATAGATATTATGTTTTCCTACACTGTCCAATTGGACAATTCAAGCATCATTTGTAGAGAAAATATCTTTATCACATGGTAGACAATTTAAAAGTTGTCAACGTGAAACTAACATAGATAAAACCATTTTCACCTTTTGACAACTAAAATGTCTTTACTATGTAATAACAGAAACTTTTGTCTCACAATGATACTTGAACAGGAACTCTAAGGTTGCATGCAAGCATAGTTGAGTAAAATTAAAACACAATTACTAATTGAAATATTACAACAAAACGACATAACTCTCATTCTATCATGTTTATCTTAAATATATAACATTTAACATGGAGGCCTAAAAGTCTTTTCACAACTTAGAGTGCAACATCTTCTACAAAAAGGTCCACACCAAATTTAATCATAATAATCTAAATTGACAATTTTAAATACACATCAAGTAATTATCCTACAAAACAAATAATAAGACAATCAATATTTAATAATTTTTTTTTTTTTTTTGTCTAAATTTTAGCCTATAATGGTATTTTGTGAACTATATAATTTAAACTTGTCTCTATGCAGTGCTTTTGCATTTGGTGTTTTTGAGAAGAATTCACAAGCATTATAGGGATAATATATGGTTTAACATATATTTTTTTCATTTAAAATAAAAATTATGAAAATGAAAATATTTTTTGTTTGATTAAAATTTTAATCTCTTTATTATAAAACTAATATAATATACATCTAAATAAAATGTGAAGAAATTCTAGATGTCTATGTAAAATAAATAAATAGTGCATCCTAATGGAGAAACCGAGAATTAATTTTAAACCATATATCATAATATAGGAGCACACAGTAATGAACATGAAACATGGTTTTCATAATTTTAAAAAATTAATAAAAAAAAATTATAAATTATAATTTTAACCTTTTTAGTATCTAAACTAAGTGATCATGGTAATAGAAAATTTATCCCAAATACCCCTTAGAGCCAAATGTCCTAAAATTGTTTTTAGGTTATAATTAAATTTTGTGGTATCAATTTTATTTGAACTATTTTCTATTTTCAAATGGTTTGGTAAGTTATTTTAATATATTTATAATCAATCAAGTAAATTATTTTAATAACTTATAATATATATATATAATTGGCTAGCAAACAATAATTTGTGAAAAATGCATATTTCATGGGTTAGTTCAAAAATTATCATTTGGTAATCTAAAATTTCAAAATAACAATTAAAATTTACCAAATGTTAAATGTTTATGAGAAAAACATTTTCAATTATTTCCAAAGACTTCCAACATTATGAGAAACACTCCCAAACCACCTTCAATATATTTTAGGTAGATTCAATAGTATTTCTGTTATAATTATATTTATTTATTAAATTGATTTTACTTATTTGGATTAGAGAATTAATATATTTACTAAAATTATATTTTTCCCATCCTTGTTTCCAAAATCAAAATAGAATTTATAGAAAATATATCAAGTAGAAAAAGAAAAGTGTAAAATAAAACTAAATTTAATGAACTTGATCAAAAGATATATATATATAAAAAAAAAAGAAAAAGAAAAATGACTTTGGAAGAAAATTATTAAATTTAAATGTGTATCTTATTTTTCTTTGAATTTTTCCATCTATACACTTTATTGTATTTCATTGCTCATATTGTCTTCAAAATTTTCAACATCAAGCCCAAGCTAAAACTCTATCCAAAAATAATATAATTCTTCTAAAATTTCATATATTTACAAATATCTTATAGAATGCTACTTATATATATCAATAAATGTTTTAATTTATTATAATAAATATTGATTAAATTTTTAAAAACAAAATTTCCATCGTAATGTGTATAAATGGAAAATTATTTAAAATCCTAAATTTGTAAAAATAATATTATAATAATTGTAGATGATTTGATGCCAAAGATTTCTTTCTTTCATTACAGTATCATTTTTTCCTTTGAAGAAAGTCACTTATGCCTATAACCAATTAATCAATTATTGGGCTTGAAAGTTGAAATCATTGTCCTGCTCTTGACATGTGGATTAGACGGGGAGTAAGATTTTGCTCCCACATGGCATCCTTTAAAGATGATAAGATATAAGAAATAAACATCTAAATTTTAATTACAATTCTTTGACGTACTACATTGTATCAAAATATTTAATTAATGTATATATAGTAATATTTAATTAATTAAATATAGTAATTAATTAAATATATATTTAATATATATATATATATAGTAATATTAAATATACTAAATATTTAATTAATTCATAAAAAATATTTTGAAATAGTATAAACATAACATAGTAATATTTAATTAAAAAATATTAGGGCGTCAATTCCATTTTGTATCAAAATTTAAACTTAACTCCTTTTAATTTGTGTATGATCCAACTTGGAACATAGAATAAATACAAATAAAACTCAACTTCTTTTACTATTTAAAAATATATACAAAACAACTATTTCTTATTCTAGTATGCTCTCTTTGTCAAAAAATATACAAATATTAGAAATGCTTGGGCTTATTTTTAAATATTGAGGAATAGATGGTGATAGTGTAATGTGATTCTGGAGGACATTCCTACCCATTGCCCAACCTCCCAGCACATGGTTTTGTCAATTGTTGATATGTATACCAGTTTCTTTAAAAACCAAAATACTAATACGACAAGTGAACTAATAGAAACAGGTTTTGTATACTAGTTTCCTTAAGAACCAAAATTTTAATAATCCCAACACGATAAGTGAACTAATAGATAAGTGAAGAATCCCAAACTAACAGAAGTAGGTTTTGTAATACCAGTTTCTTTAAAAACCAGAATTTTAATAATCCAAAATTCTGAATATATTGAACCATAATAATAATAATAATAATCCCAACATGATAAGTGAACTAATAGAAATAGGTTTTGTATACCAGTTTGTTTAAAATCCAGAATTTTAATAATTCCAACACGATAATAATAATCCCCACACGATAAGTGAACTAATAGATAAGTGAAGTATCCCAAACTAATAGAAACAGGTTTTGTATACCAGTTTCTTTAAAAACCAAAATTTTAATAATTCCAACGCAATAAGTGAACTACTAGATAAGAATAACTAATAGATAAGTGAAGAATCCCAACACGATAACTATAATAGCAGAAAAATAATAATAATAATAATAATGATAATAATCCCAACACGATAAGTGAACTAATAGATAAGAAGAACAAATAGATAAGTGAAGGATCCCAACACGATAACTATAATAGCATAGAAACTATATATATCATTGAAATCCCAAAACAATTCAATGCTTTCTTAAATGTATAAAATTGTATAAGAATAATACCATATATTTCAAAGTGCAACATGCCTTTAATGACATTTATATTTGGATTTGAACTAAATGGTCAAATTGAATTCAGACATCTCATAGTGACCACACTAAAACCCTTTTAGTAGTTTCCAGAAAATAATAAAGAAAGCTTTACAACTTTTCAAAAACTATCTAGAACAAGGAACAAGAAAATGGCCAAAAGCAGTCCATGTTTTATGTTCTAAAAGTGACACCGGTTTTGCCTCTTGAAAACTAATTTTTTAAAAAGAAAAAAGAAAAAAAAAACATTGAAAAAAAGGGTGTCATCATGCCAAAGCCATCATATTTTTACCTGTCCCCCAACAATTAGATGATCAAGACTGTTATAGAAACTCTACACCATCCATTAGGTCAATTACCACTTGATCTTGCAACTTCATTTGATGATCAAGCCTATAAATGCGAGGTATATGATATTTCCTCCAAGGGCCCACCAAATACAAACCTGAAATGGACGTTGATGATTTAGTTTAGCAAGTCGATTAACATTGGCTCAAAATGTAATCAAAGATCATACAGTGAAATAGAAAATAATGTAGAGAATTAAGTCTTGGGGCCATCAAAACTAACAAGTGGTGCTAACACACTCAAATTTCCCCTGTTTTTTCCTCTATTTTTCTCTATTTTTTTCTATACTTCATGTCTAATGGATTTCCTTTTAATTTCATTATAGAATGAATGGGTGATTCACAGGCTATTCCATAAACTAAGAAGAGGTAAATCATTGTTCCAATACTCAGACCTGGAAACTTGAAACCATAGATACAAAACATCAAGATATTAAACACATATTTTCACATTAATTCTACAAAAGGAACATATATCTGATTCTCACACCCATTTTATCAAGCAACTTGCATGTATCTAGGGAATACAAGCTATACTACAACCCAACGTGAACAAATTTCATAAAAAAACAAAGACCTTTTTGAGAAATCTAGTTGTTAAAACCGAATAAGACAACACCAACACCCAAAAAAAAAAATAACGAAGAAAATTAAGACACTAAAATTTTTTTTAATCCAAATCCAGAACCAAGGATCGCACACAATTTCAAAACAAAATTTTATCAAAGATTTGGAACCTTGATAGAGCTTTCCCAATTCAAATCTCACGATAAATCCAAGATTCATAAAAATAGACATGCAAACATGATTTTATCCATCTTATGACATTTTCCCAAGACTCCCCCTCCTAAACCCCTACTCCTCATTTCAAGCTGCCACATTTCTCTCATAATGAAAGACCATCCAATTCCAAGGCCTTTAAAATTACAAACATTAGAAACAACTATTAAATCACAAACCCTAGCCCTAAATAAACCTAAAAAGAGAACATAACACTTACATGTAAATGAAATCTTTTAGGTTGTGGCCAATTATGAATGTAACTGGTAGTGGATTTCGTTGCTGGTGGCCAGAAAAGAGGGTTTTTTTACCTCGAATGTCGATTAGGGTGTGGGCTTCAAACTTCAAAATGAGATCATCGTCTAGAGTGAGTACAGATCTAGGTAGTCAGATAACAGAGAGTTTCTTGTTAGCTACTGAAAAAGATAAGGAAGTTATCCATAATCGAAAAAATTGAGGTTTTTGTGGTTGATAGCAAAGGTTTTGGTGGGTTCTCTAATATTAGTTATGTGTATCGAGAGGGAGTCGGGGTGTGAGAGTATGAGGGAAAAGAGGGATTTATATATGAGCAAAGATAATGGCACTTTTAAGAAACGCCAAAGATTGCCTTTTAATTCCATGTCACTTTTTAAAGCGCCAAGGTTCATAAGTGCCGTTATATTCTCCATTGAAGCGCCAACATTAATGTGTCTTTTCTACACACCATGATTCATCCATTTTGCCTAACATTATTGACACTTATTAAAAGCGCTAAGGAATGAAGCGTCCTTAAATAAACTTTTTGTAGTAGTGGGAACTCATATTACCAACTATCTAAAATTCATGATATTTTTGTTATTATGTTGGATGGATATTATTTCAAATTATGAAGGTTTTATTCAGGCTAACTCTTTTGTTTGAAAATTTTGAATATATTATGAATTTTGGGTAAAAGATTTAAATATATTAAGAATTTCAAATTTAATTTGGTTTCAATTAGTTTTTAAAATAAAATTAGACTTCAAACCTATTAATTGTGCATTCAACAAATCATTTAAACTGAAATTGACTTTAACCAAGATTGATTTGGCTTAGTTTTTCTATCACTAAAAGATCCATTCGATTTTGATTCAAGTAAAAACTTGGGATTTGGAAAACCGATTCAACCATACCTTTTTACACACTATCTCTTGCATGTTAAGGAAATTATTTTACAAAAAAATGTAAATGACTATATTGGAGCACTCTACATTTAAACCATTTATTCTGAAATTTTCGTATTATTAGTTTCTATGCCTAAAAATTTCGACCAAGAGTTTGTTATTATTTATTCTGAGGCTTTGCTCATAAAAAGACAACACCCTCAACATTTAAAACATTACATATTTCAAATCTTAAAGAACTTGGACCCCTTTGGAAACTACTCCTGAAAATGCTTCTTTAATACTTCAGAACAGAATACAATTTTATAATTTTTTTTAAGTAGATAAAAAATAGAAAGTAGATAAAAAAAAAATTATAATTTAAGAACTATTAATTATATTTTATGTACATATATATTTACATTGTATGTACATATATATATAGTACCTTCATGAAAAATAGGTGGAGAAAATAATTTTTTTTATCTTTGAATTCCCAAATATAATTTAAGAACTATTAATTAAACCATGCTTGACTTTAGTGAAATATTTACATTTTTAATTATTGTCAAAAGTAAAAAATAAAAAATAAAAATTTTAAGTGATACAAGTAAAATCTATTCTCAAATTTATATCTTTTTTTTATGATTTAATTTATAAGTTGTGTTTTTTTTATAAAAAAAAAATAAAGTAATTAGTTTTTAAAGTTTAAAGATAGTAAACTTATATAATATTTTTAATTAAATATGCTCTCAAATAATATCCTACTTCCAAAACAACTTCTCAACAAAAACCATTTTTTATTTAAAAAAAAAAAAAAAAAAAAAAAAAAAACAATATCAAACCTATTCTAGAAAAAGAATAGGAATATTTAGAAAATTTTTGTTTTGTACCCAAATTAGAAAATTATGAAATTTCCAAATACTTACAAGTTTGTGCATATTGAAAATTTGAAAATACTTATAACTTTGTACACTTTTCACAATTCGATTTTAAATCAAAATTATTGAAAAAAAAAAAAAGAATAATACCAAAATATAATCTTGATTCCTAAAACTACTTGGGGTGTAATAAAGAGTTAGGATTTTAAGTCCAAATTTTAATTTTGTTCACACTTAGGATTATAATTTCTCATTTGGTATTTTATTTAGACTAATTTTTTATAGTGCATACTTGTTAGCCAATTCTAAATTTTTAAGCATGTTTATTGTATTTTGTTTCATCTTATTCATACCTTACCCTTTCGTTACTTTATGATCTAAGATATGCATATGTTGCATTTATTGTGAGGCCTTACTTATGATTTTATATTTTATTATTGTTATTTGTGAACTAACCCTTGTTGATTTTATGCAATAGAAATATTAGTAATTCATTTTTATAAATTATCGAATGTGTTAGTCTCATTGTGTGTTTTTATCTATTTCTTTTCTAATATTATTTGTCATTAATTTTATCATTTACTCATTTTCATTTTAGAAAACCCTAGAAATCCCATTCAAGTATCCTTGCTTGACAAATGTATCTTTTATCATATACTAAAAACATATAAGTTGTAGACGTGTGGATATGATTATTTATTGTGGTCATATTCAAGTTTTCAACCTATATGTTTTGTATATGATTGGTAGAATTGTCTGCAAATGATGCTTGAATTGTCGGTTTGGACAGTTTGAAAATACATAATATCTATGAAATCACATGCTTATGCTTTATCATATTGATAAGTTTTGACAATGATTCCCCTTGTTCTCTAGGTGCATATTTGGACAAGGTGACATATTGTTAGCAGCTTAGTTAAGCTAACTAATAGTATGTTTATACCTTAGCCAATTCGTGTACTTGGAGAACTATAGGGAAATGCTGCCGAAATTTTATCAAAATGAAACTAAGCATGTTAGTGATTGATTCGTAGGGATAATGTATTTCTAAATGGGATAGGAATCACTACCAAATATAGGAATTTGATATGATAAAAAACATATCACATTCATTATAAGTTGATATGAAGATTCATTGTTATGTGATTAAAGGGTTTAATTTGCGAAAGTACGAGAAAAATGCCAATAGATAAGAGTTGGATGCATAAGTCAAGAGTAAGTAGTGAATATCATAAAGGAGTTTTGGAGTTCTTAGATTTTGCCTTTAGCAATGCACCTGGAAAAGAAATGCTCCCATGTCCTTGCATTCGTTGCAATAATTGTCTTATGTAGAAGCGAGAAATCATGTATGACCATTTGTTGAACAATGGGATAGCTAGAAATTATGTACGATGGTTGATGCATGGGGAATATGAGTTTTGTGAACCTACAAATGCTAGCATTAATGAGTCTGATATGCATGATGAGATGCAAGAAATGTTAAATGATGCATTTGGAATGTCAATGCCAAATGAGGAATCTGAAAGAAGGCCACATGTGCATGAGGAGTTTGAAAAACCAAATAAGGATGCAAACAAATTTTATAATTTGTTAAGAGAAGCAGAGCACAAACTATATCCAAGGTGTAAAAAATTCACAAAGTTGTCTTTTATCATAAGATTATTTCATATGAAGTGTCTTAATGGATGGAGCAATAAGTCTTTTACAATGTTGCTTGAATTGTTGAAGGAGGCACTTCCTGAGGGTGAGACATTGCCAAGCAACTATTATGAAGTAAAAAAAATACTTCGTGACCTTGGCCTTCATTATATCAAAATTGATGCATGCCCCTCAGATTGCATGTTGTATTCAAAAGAGCATGCAAATGCAAATGAGTGTGTTGTTTGTGGTGTCTATAGATGGAAATCAAGTGATGATCATTCTACAGATGAGTTCACTAAGTCAACAAAGAAAAAGAAAATTCTTGCTAAGGTCTTGCGTTATTTTCCCTTAAAACCAAGGCTTCAAAGGCTATATATGTCATCTAAGACAGCTTCTCACATGAAATGGCATGTTGATGGTCACATGGAAGGTGAGATGCTGAGGCATCCAGTGGACTCTTTGGCTTGGAAAAACTTCGATAATGTACACCCTTCATTTGCACTAGAACCTCGAAATGTTAAGCTCAATTTAGTAAGTGATGGGTTCAATCCTTTTGGGAATATGTCAATTTCATACAATATGTGGCTTGTGGTTCTTATTCCATATAACTTACCACCTTTGATGTGTATGAAACAAACATTCTTCATATTATCACTACTTATTCTTGGTCCAACTGCACCTGGGAATGACATTGACATATACTTACAACCATTGATAGATGAGTTGAATGACTTATGAGAAGTTGGAGTTGAAACATATGATGTTTAAACAAAACAAAATTTTTGTATGCATGCAACTATATTATGGACCATCAATGATTTTCCTACATATGCAAATCTTTCAGTTTAGAGTACTAAAGGGAAATTTGCTTATCTTATTTGTAATAAGGATTGTTCTTCATATCGATTACAAAACAAACGGTAATGGTGTTACATCGATCATCGTCAATTTTTGCCAATTGATTATAGATTTCGACGTGATAAAAAGTCCTTTGATGAAAATGAAGAGCATAGAGCAGCACCTAAACAATTGTCTAAGAAAGATGTTCTACATCAATTAGATGGAATGGAACATATTACTTTAGGGAATACATCAAAAAATAAGATGTCAGCAAAAAGAAAAAGAGAACATGTTGAACTTGAGCACAATTGGGAAAAAAAAAAAAAAAAAAACATCTTTTTCCAATTACTATATTGGAAAACCCTCATTTTGTGTCACAATTTGGATGTAATTCATATTGAAAAGAATATATGTGATAGTATAGTTGGCACCTTGTTGAGTATTGATAGTAAATCAAATGATAACTTCAATAATCGTCTTGACTTGCTAGTTATGGGTATTAGAGATCAACTTCACCCTATACAAAGAGAAAATAGGGTTATATTGTCTGTTGCATGCTATTCACTAACTTCAAATGAAAAAAAGGAATTCTATAAATTTTTGGAAAAAGTAGAGATTCCAGATGGTTATGCTTCTAACATCTCTTGGTGTGTACAAGTGAATGAAAGAAAGATATTTGGGTTGAAGTCTCATGATTGTCATGTTCTCATGCAACAACTCCTTCCACTTGCAATTCAAGGAGTTCTACATAAGAATGTTTGTGTTGTTATAGTTGAACTATGTAGTTTCTTCAAACAATTGTGTTCTAAAGTGTTAAAGACTAATCAATTAGAGTACCTTGAGAATGACATAATAGTCACACTTTGCAAATTAGAAAGAATATTTCCTTCATCATTCTTTGATGTTATGGTGCATTTACCTATTCATCTTGCAAGTGAGGCAAGGATCGCTGGACCAATGCAATATCGATGGATGTATCCCATCAAGCGGTATGTTCTCATTCAATTAATCTTATGTATATTAGGTTTCATATAGTTCATGAAACAAATCTATTATGTTGTGGAATGACAGATATTTATGTACATTAAAGTCTTATCTCCATAATAAGGGTCGTCCAAAAGGTTCTATTGTAGAGGGGTACATAGCAGAAGAATGTACAACCTTTTGTTCAAGATATTTGCATGATGTTGAAACAAAACATGATCATGAAGAAAGAAATTATGTCATTGAAAATAACATAACAAATGGAGGGTTAACCATTTTCAAATGCATGGGACGTACAATTAGAAAGTCGACATCTCGTGTTCTTAGCACAGAAGAATGGTCCCAAGCACATTTATATGTGTTGACTAATTGTGAGGAAGTGACGTCATTTATTGAGTAAGACACTTATTTGAATAAAACTTTATATTAATTCTCATACAAAAATTTAATTTTGGTATTTGTGAGCATTATAATTAATTTTTTCTTTTTTATCAAAGAGCATAAGCAATCTATAAGGGTTAAGCCTCGTATTCGTGCACGAGATGTAGATTTGATTCACACAAGAGAATTCATTAGTTGGTTTGAAGAACGTGTAAGTTCATTCACTACATAAATTGTTATATTATCTAATACACATGTATGTATTAACATCTTATATTTAAATCTGTAGATTATACAAATGCGACATGAAGGTCCAATTTCTGAACACATACTATCATTGTCTCATGGACCAAGTACATCAGTTACATGTTATAGAGGATACATCATTAATGGGTTCAAATTTCACACAAGAAAACGAGAAAATGGAAAAAAAAAAAAAAAAAAACCTCAAAATAGTGGAGTTGTTGTGATCGTAGAGGTATCAAGTTTTGCAAGTGCAATAGATATGAACCCAATTCCTGGTCATGTTTCTTACTACGATGTGCTAACTGATGTAATTGAGTTACATTACCTTGGTGGAAATAGAGTTATTTTATTCAAGTGTGACTGGTGGGATGTAATTAATAGTGGAAGGGGGATAAGAATGATGAATATGGGTTCACATGTTTGAATTTTGAACGTACCATATGCACAGATGAACCATTTATGCTTACATCTCAAGCAAAACAAGTTTTCTGTGTTCAAAATTCAAATGAGGAAAATTGGCACACTGTTGTAGAGATACAAACTCGAGGGGTTTATGATATGGATCAGAAAGTATCTACTAATGATCCAGAGCCATATCAACAGCTTATAACACTTCATAGCCAATGTGATGTGCATGAGTTGGTCGAGAATGATTTAATCAATTGGGATAGAAATGATATTGCAAGAGAAACTATCCAAACGGATGTTCTACTATCATGACAAGAAAACATTGTTAAAAGAGATAATGAATCTATTCATGATGATGATATAGATGATGTGTAACTAATAATATTGGTAAGTACATAAATATATACTTACCAGATATACAAATTGTAATTTATTTCATATTATTTATGTAACTTATTTTTCTATTACTTTTTCTAATTTACTTTATTATGTAGGAAATGTCACATCGAAGAGGAAGAGTACAAATAGTGTCTCCAGAAGATGAGTTGGACAATCTACAACAACTCTTAGACATACAGTCTAATGCAACTACTACTCCTAGTAGTTCTGGTGCTTCTGATTCTTCAGATCCTTCTATTGTTGGTATGATTAAGAAAATTATGTTTAACTTTACTTATGATAAATATGTTTACATATGTTTAATTTCTTGAATGATAGGTTTTTAATGTTTAATTTTATATAAGATAAGTAAATTATGTTTCTTTTAATTTCATTATTACTCTTAATAGGTTCCTCCTCTAGCAAAAAGAGGACACGTGGCCTAACACATAACTTAGATTTACTTAGTATGAAACCCGGGGAAAAAAAAACTACACGATTCAATACCAGATGGCAAGTTGTTTATGATGGAAAAGGGGAAAGATTGTCAAGCTATATGGGAACATTGGTGCTATCTCAACACAATGTACCCATCCAAGTTCAAGATTGGAATCATGTTAGTGAAGATGTGAAGGAAAAGATTTAGGCCTTAGTATTGGTATATGCTAGTTACTATTCAATCTAAATTGTAATGTTATTGTTTAAAAATGATACCTCTTATTTATACATGACATTTTAATGCAATACAGGAAAAATATGAACTAGAAGAAACATGTAAGAGCTACATTCTTCAATGTTGCGAAAATTTGTTTAGAAGCTATAGAAATAAAATGAAGGCCAAGTATTATAACCCTCATAATACAAATGAGGAGAGATTGTGCCATCGACCTCCACACTTATTGGATGATGATTGGAGGTGGTTCATCCGCTTTTGGGGTACACTTGAGGTCAAGTTAAAGATAATGATCTTTTCTTGATAGTGTATCTTATGATACTCATATTCACATAAAATGATATTTATTAGTTATATCTAACCTAATACTTCATGTATATAACTTTTATCATGTTTCTATTACCTATATAGGTGACTTACTATTTTTTAATTGATGTAGGATATCTCAGGAAGAAAAAAAAAAAAAAAAAAAAAAAAAAAAAAAAAAAAAAAAAAAAAACAAGGCAAATAGGGCAAAGCAAGTGATAAAGCATACATCGGGATCAAAAAGTTATGCTCAGATTCGATATGAACAGGTTGAAAATTTATTATTAATATGATTTGTTTGTACATAAATAATACATTATAAATAACTCAATTGTTTTACTTGTAAGAATAGGCACAAAAGGAGGATCGAAGTGAGCCTAATAGAATTGAGATGTTTGCCCTAACACAAAAAAAAAATGGGACGCCTGTTGGTGATCGTTCTAAGGAGATTATGGTAATGAAGTAAATAAATTTTATATACTTTTATTTCAATCATAGCCACATACTAAAATTATTTTAAAAGTCCAACTATTGTATTTGTTTTTCATAATTTCATGATCAATTTCAACAATTACTATTCCAACCCGAGGGAACATCTTCTTTTGCTTCTGCATCTTCTGGAGCATCTACATCTGTATCATCTACATCTGTAGCATCTACATCTGTACATGAGATATATACTCAAGTCATGGGTCCAAAGAGGCATGGTCGTGTTCGAGGGTATGGATTTGTTCTACTCCTACCTCAGTCTTTGGTTCTACTAGTAGAAGGTGATTAGGAGCTATTCTTTCAACACAACTTGAAAACACCCAAGATATGCTAATAGCTGTAGAACAAAAGTTTACAACTACAACTGAAGAACTCTCACATGTGAAAGAGGAACTCTCACATGTGAAAGAAACATTTGAAGAGAGGTTGATAGAAGTTCTAAGGAAGACACGAGAAGAAGTGAAAGAAGAGTTTGAAGAAAAAATAATGGAAATGCAAGCACAAATTCAAGAACGGATAATGAAAATAATGCAACAATTTCAGCAAAGGCAGTAGAAATTTGAAGATTATGCTATATCTATATATAATAGATTCTTTTAATTTTTTTGAAGATTATGCTACTTATTTATATGATAGATTCTCCTAACTTTTTTTGCTTTCTATAACTATTATGTGATGTTTGGTTGGTTAATTTGTTATATTATGTTAGAATGTGAAACTAAATTTAAATCTCTTTTGTTCTTTGTTTGTTTGGTTTTTTTTGTTATATTATGTTTTTGTTATTTAATGACTTATATTGATATATAAGTTTTTAATTAGCTTGGGATAACTAATTGTAATATATTATACTATATTGAAATTGTTTTAATTGCTTAATTGAATATATAGATCTAAAATGAGTTTAATCAAGTTTATAACAGGTTTGGAAAATCTGAATTTATAAAATACCAATGTCTAAATATAACAAATTTTAGTCACAGCCATTAAAAAATTGTGACTTTAAGTCTACTTTTAGTCACGATTAGTAATGAAACGTCACCAAAATTTAGAGATAAAGAGGACATCCTATGATTAATTTTAGTCACGGTCATAAATAGTCGTGACCATAAGTGTATATTTTGTCATAATACACCTAACAATTCGTCACGGTCATGTAATTAACTATGACCATTAGACCCACATTTAGTCACGATTAATAAAATGATTGTGACCATAAGCTACATTTCGTCACGATTATGGGATTGACCGTGACCATAAGATACATTTAGTCACAGTTATAGGATTGATCGTGACCATAATATTACATTTAGTCACAGTCATTTAATTAATCGTGACTATAGACATACATTTAGTCATGATTCAGGAATTGACCATAACCATAAGTTTACATTAATCCATAAGTTGACATTTAGTCATGGTAACTGTCACACCCTCGATTTTGCCCTAAATTTTTCACCTGGATGTGCGGTGCTAAGGACCCTTCCTTAGCCAACCTTCCTTCCTAGCACACTTTGAAAATCAAAGCAACACAATAAAACAACAAGGCAACAACAAAGCAAACAAAGAACAGGGACAACAGAGATACGGGAACCTTCCCAACTTGTATTAAACTCTCAACTACAAGATTACAAAATTGTTTCTCCCTGAGTTAGAGAGCAAGCTTACACCCCTAAGCTTAGAGAACCCATCTCACATTCTCTCATCTGCTCTCCTCATGCCCGTCTCAAGGATGCAGGTGCCCTTTTAAAAGAGACAGAACTGCAGTTACATTTTGAATTTCAAAAATTCAAACTTAGAGCCAATTTGGGTGGTTATACAACTGGCTGGAACCGCCCTCAACTGCCTTGCATAACCACCTACCATCCAGGTCGTGGCCTGCTCGTGGACCACCCCCATGCATCAAGCCTTCAGCACCTCAGCCAACCACTGCTTATTGACCTGGTCTTCTGCTGCCCCAGCTAGCTGCCACTGACTAGCTGTTCTGACCAGCTGCCTTGTCTTGAGCCCGTCTCCTCAACTGCTGGTGAGTCCTCCTAACAAGCTGCTTCCTTCCCCTAAAGGTGCCGCTTGTGACCGAGTGCTTCACCAATGTGTCTTGATCAAGGTCCTCTAAACTAGGCAACATGCATGAACCAGCTGACCAGGTCTGGCGCGTCAATGTGCCTTCCCCACACTGATGGTTGAGCCCACGCCATGTCTAGGTGCCCATGGCTTGGGCATGTCTGCTTGATCCCACTGTCCGGTCTAGCTCCATAGCAATGAGCCATGGCATTGCGCCCATGGCTGATCCCTTCTTGGTGCACAGGGTATTGCGCCCCTATGCTGTGAGTAGGCGTCATGGCGGGAGTCAGTTGAAATCTGGTGCCCTATCAGACCATGGTGTTGCGCCCATGGCTTGCTCAGCTGGCTCACCGCACAAGGATTAGGCGCCCTCGTGCCTGCGCGGGGAGGAGGTAAGCTGCACCAGGCCCCTTGCCGTTGCAGCCACAGGGTGCACACCTCACATGTCATGGAGCCCATGTGGGTGTGCGCTCAAGTGCCTTTCATGTGTCCTAAGCACGCCCAAGGCCGTGCCATGGTGCCCCCTTGGTGCGCTCAAGGCTTCCCCTCGGCACCCCCTTGAGTCACCTACCCCCCCTTAAAAAGCAATACGGGCCGATTCCAAAGTTTCTCCAGGAGACATCAAAATGTCTGAGGAGACATAATGGAATTATTAAATAAATAAAATAATTTCCAAAATTAACCCTCGACCCCCCATTTGCACCCACTTCATAGCCAACAAGTGTCTGGTGCGCGCGCGGTACCTGCCTGGTGCGCGTCTGGCTCGCCCATGGTGCGCCCATGGTGCGCATCTGGCTCGCCCGTGCTGCACGTCTGGCTCACTTGCGGTGCGTGTCTAGCTCGCTTGCAGTGCTCGTCTGGCTCGCCCACGGTGCGTGCGCGGTGCATGCCTGGCTCGCCCACGGTGCGTGTCTGACTTGTATTTTGCCTTCTCACTTAGCTCCTGGGGTTTGAACCACCAAACCTCCAGGTCCTCCTTGCTTCATTGTCTAGGCTCTCATGGGTGCAAGGCCTACCCATGAGGCCCTTTTCTCCCTATTCGGGTCAAGTGGCTAAGGGGCTGACAGTAACTTACTTAACCATGACCATAAGCTTACATATAGTCAAGGTCGCTAACTTTATCTGTGACTATAAGTATACATTTAGTCACAGTTTATTACTTGACCATGACTATAGTTTAAACATATAGTCACAATTTATTACCTGACCATGACTAAATCAACTAAAAACAATAAAGTATTCCTAACTTTTGGTCACAATTTTCGTATGGCCATCACAAAAAAATAAATCATATGGTCACAATCACTTGGGAAATTATGACTAATACCTTTAGCTACGCCTCATATTGTGGCGCTCGATCACGGTTTCATAAGATCGTGACAATAGGTTTTGGTCACAGATATATAAGATCTGGTGACGGTTTGTGATCGTCACCTAAAATCCTATTTCTTGTAGTAGGTGTATAGCTAGTAATGGGTAGGATGATATGGTGATCAATTATAATGTGTTTGAGTTACAAAGAGGATGCATTTTAAGCCATGTAAATATTAAAAAATATTTTATGAAAGTATATAAATTGTATAATTGTTATTAATTGAAAGACTAATTCATTTCATGTTTTAAGGAGTGTGTTTTAATAGTTGGTAATGTCCTAAATATTCTATTTTTATTCATGGTTCATAGGATATTAAAGAAGAATATTGGTTTTGCAAGTCCATTATTAAAAGAAATAACTCATTCTATTTTATATTTCAAAACATGAATTAGGTAGTTGTAATAAACTTCAAATTTTAATTTTGCTTTTGGTTCATGGGGTATTAGAAGGACAATTATTTTGGTATATTAATAAACTCAAATTTTTATTTCAATTTATGGTTCATAAAATATTAAAAAGAAAAATATATATATATATTTTATCATAAAAGAAAACCTTAAAATATATATTTAGTAACCCTTACATATTAGCTTTCAATTTACTCATTGAATAATTTTAATAAATATCTCAATTTCTATAATTTATAAGATAATGTTAACAAAATACTTGAATCATAATAAATCATTCTTATCCCAATTTATAATCAAACCCTTATTGTATTTCATATTTTTAAAGAAAATGAAATCAATTATTAATTAATTTAAATCATGAATTTGCCTTCTAAAAATAAAATTTCTTTTTTACAATTCTAATTATACTTAAAAGAAATAATAAGTTCAAGCTACAAAGAATTCTAAACTAAAAAAAATCAAAAGTTTATGTGATCATGTCAAATTTCAATAATTGTCCTCCAAAAAGCTCCTGAGGAAGAACCAGATACTACAAGTCAATAAATTACAACAATTTACTAGGATAGTAACCTATATGAGTTAAGAGCAAAATGAAGAGATTATAGAAACCCATCCCGACGACTAAGATAAGTCATTCCTCCAATTAGCAAGCGGTACACCACAATCTCTACTAGATTTCCAAATCCATAAACCAACTATGGACAACTTGTCTACTTATAAGGAACTCATGACTTGTATCTTCTATACAACTCCTAATGCTCCTAAGTCATGTACAATGTAAGAGACAATTAAGTAACACTTCCTTGAAAGATTCTACTCCACAATCACATCACTCCCCTATGCTACCTCATAATTAGGTAACACTTCCTTTTTATGCATTTCCTCTTCTAGTGGCAGTTTTGTTCTTTAGACCATGCCACCATCCCACTATTATCATATAACAAGATCTTAGACGATATAGCTAAGGGAAACTACCCATAAGCTAAAGGGCTTACTTTGTTGTATAGAAGCAACAAAAACCACTTAGAGTGTACACATACCTAGAGGTAGACCTGTAGGGGTCCTCATCAGACTGAAAGTCTAATTTCCTGATACAAAAGGATTGTCAATTCATCTCAAAGACACACAAACATAGAATTCCTCGTTCTCCAAAGATACTTGAGTATATGTTTGATATTCACCCAAAGCTCTAATCAAGAAAATGACTAATATCCACTTATTATTCCTATAACAAAGCAAATATCTGGTCTAACACATAGAATTACATACATTAGGCTATCCATTGCAAATGCACAGGATATCGCTTTAATGTATTCTCTCTACACATATGTCCAAGGGCATTAATTCTGAGAAAGACAACTCCAAACTTGAAGAGTAACAAACCCTTCTTAGAGTTTTGCATCATGTACTTGACCAAATGCTCATCAATGTAGGTGACATGGCACAATTTTCCTATTTTTGCAATCCTAAAGGATCTTAACCCTAAAAATGTATTATGTCTTCTTCTAGATTTTTATCTAGAACTAAGTAAACAACTAGATCTTGATTGGTGAGAATATCCCTACATCATATCCAATGAGTAGATTATCATCTACCTATAAGATCTTAGAGCATTACCACGCTTCCATGTGCCTTATTATACACACAAGGCCCATTGCTATGAAAATGTTTGGATGATATATCTCATAAATAAGACATTGCAATAGATATGAATAATCAGATGGATTCTAATAAGACCATTTTTGAAAAGGTTTTTCATAATTGAAACAAAGTTTCAAACTATAACTTTTAACTATAGTCTTAACCACATAAAACTCAAGCTTTCCATCTATTCTTATGTTCCTCTTGTAGACTAACTTACACCTATAGGTTTTATCTTTTTAAATGTTTCTACAGGAACCCAAAATATGTTATAATACAAAGATTCTAACTACTTCTTTATAACTCCTTGCCTTAAGTAAACACAAATATTACTCATTGTTTCATCATAATTTGTGGTATATAGACATCCCACTATGATGAGGTACTGTGTACTAGAAATCGTAGGAATGGTATGTCTCTTACCTGCTAGATCCATAGTATCTTGTGCAAAAATAGGACTATCTTCTAATGTATCCTCTAATCTATATCACTCATTACCTCATTCCTTATCATATAGCCTTCATTAGAAATTTAACATTTGTACCAACAAACACCTTCTCATGATCCTAACTATAAAGGTTATAACCCCTAAAATCCTTTTAGATATCTCATAAACTCATATGCCTCTTAAGAAAAAGAGGTATTACACAATCTATAAGACATATCCCCAAAAAAAATTGGAAAAAGATGAGAAACCTATCCATGATCTCATTATGTCCATCCAAGTTTGATATCTTCTTTCCACCTCCCCATTTTGCAATGGAGACCCTAGTGCACATAATTGGGAAATAATCTTGTGCTCCAATGGAAAGAATCAAATTATTAGACATATCACTTTGATCTAATCAAAATGACTTGGTATGTATACCTAATAGGTTATCCAATCCCGTCTTAAATTCAATGAATGTATCCAAGGCATTGGATTTCCTATGTACATATCTAAACTGAGTAATCATCACTAAAAGTGATGAAATACCCATACCCTCCCCATGTATGGACACTAAAGTTCCATAGATGTTATTATGCATTAACTTCAAACATTCCTTGGCTCTAGTCTTCTTGATCATTTTATCATCTATATAAGATTTGTAGACTGGAAGATCTTTTGGAATCAAAGAGTCCAAGCTTTACTAGACTTTGTATCATATTTAGATTAATATGACCTAGGTCTACATACCAAATGTTTAATTAGTGTTAGGTTCAATCTTGAGATCTGATTATTCTCATCACTTGGCAAAGTGATAATGGAATACATATAAAAGAAGATATTACCTCCCACTAACCTACATAACTAACCTTACATTTGAAACTAAGGTAAGTATAATACCATAATTTAACATTCTCACTTATTCAATATCCTATAAGGACTTACAGACTGTGGGCTTGGAATCTATCCACTATAAATGGTGAAATCCATCACTAAATATTCAACAATGAGAAAATGATGTGTACTTTCCTTTTTCCTTTAGGTAAACTAGGCATTCCTTTTATAATGTCATAAAAGGTCACAAAGGAATCACTTCCCCTAAAGAACCTTTGACTTCCATATAAACACCTTATAATATTTGAGAATCCTCTAAGCCATCCCGAAGGAAAATGGCAAGGTCTCTAAGATCATATGAATACCGGTGTTCATAATAGTCCTAAGAGTAGCTTGTCAAAGCTAACCTACCCTTATCACCAAATAACAATTGCAAACTAAAAAGAGAATGTCAAAGTCTCTAGTAATAGACATGTGATGCAATATCCAAAGATCCAAGTATTAAACACTTGGTCTTCTTATCTATCTAGTACCACCTTGATATACCACTCTTTCATTTTGCTAGGTTAGTTCATAAGGAATAGTTAACTCTTTCTAAACTAGATTCTATGTAATTAGTTATTATATCTAGAATAAAATTAAGTTGAAATGATTAGTTAGGCTTGCTCCAAAGTGAGAAAGAGAGTGATTATAAATAACTAACATGATATCTATGATAAAAAATATAACTATGACATAATTGAGCATTCAAGGCAATTGGTAATTAATTTAGCAAAAATGTAGTGCTCTCAAACTACATATCCTTTTACAAGGTATTTTAGTATCATAAGAATTAAGCCTATGATGGGCAGGTCATGACCTCATTACTAATTAGAGGCCCTCTCAGATTGATCTCCCTGCCTTAACCATGAAAGATATCTAAAGGCAAAATCAACATACCTTTTATTTGGCCCATGAACTATGCAAGTGCAGCTATTGTGGGTGATTTAACCACTTCATATCCAATGATAAGTGTATAACCATTATCCTTAAACTATCAATGTCATCAAATAGGGAATCCTACTGATGGCATGGTTGCTCCTACTACAAACATGTCTAGTATTGTCCTAATGGATAGTCCATATCCCTTGATTCTTAGGGCTCAACCCAGCGGTGGGGTGGTGATGAACCCCAATCAAGATAGGCTTGACAATGAAGGTCATGGGCTTACCTAAGACCCTCTCCCACGTAATCTTTTGAGATAAATAAGAGTAATTTAAAACCATTAGTAAGTTCCTTGGTGAATAAATTATCTACTTTAAGAATTTTCAAAAATATTTATTTCTTAATTGGATGTCTAGTGTAGTAGGAAAATATGAACATGAAAAAAATTTAAAATTTCCATGAAAGTAATTTTCAAAAATAATTTTGATAAAATATCCACTCTCAAAATTTTAAAATCTATTTTCATAAAATTATCCTTCTATACACAGTTCCAATTAATAAATATTTTATTAAGGAAATATTTCAAAGAAATTTATTTTCATCAATTACTAAGCCTTTTGGTAATAATCTTTTAATGGTAAATTATCTCTAATGAATATTTTCAAAATATTTATTTTTTAAATTGAAAACTCTTGTGTAATAAGGAAATTAGAAATTTATGAGATTTTAAAAATCTTGAGAGCACCTTATCCAATAATGGAACTTTTGCTTCTTATATTCAAAATTCCTCATAAATTTAATTTCTTTATCCCTATACATTTCCAATTTAATAAATATTTCTATGGAAACTTCATAATAATTTATCTCATTAAATACTACCAAAAACAAAACTTTTTAGTAATTTCTTAATGGATAAAATATTCTTTATGAAACACTCCCAAAAATGTTTATTTCCATAAAGGAATTAAACAATCAATTTTGGAAAGTATTTTCAAAATATTTTATATCTCCATTAAATTACTAAAAGTTTCAAAAAATATTTTGGCAACCCTTCTTATCATAAATTCTTTATCATAAAATTTTCCAAATCCATTATTTATCTTTTAAACCAGGGCTCATGTGCTAAAAGAATTGTCCTCTTATTCCTCATTATTTAAACTATCCAAACAGAATGGTTTCCTCCTTTTCTCTAAGAGAGAGAGCCTGGAGGACCAACTATAAGTATAATTTCCTTCTCTCATTGAGAAAAAATAGGAAAACCTCCTAAAGTTTAATAAACCGATAGTTCTAAAGAAATAGTAATCGATTTTAACAACAACCAATTTAAATAAATAATCTTAGAAAAATCTTCTCATAAAAATTTACCAAGAATACCAAAATACCTTTCTTTCTTTGGGTTTTAACACTTATTTTGATAACTTTCTTAATTATAAATTATCTATCATGAATCTTCAAAATTAATTTATTTTCTTTAAATGGAAATCTTGTGCAAAATAGGGAAAATATTATTTTATAAAGATTTGGAAAAATAAGAGTTTTTCCTTTAAAAAAAAAAAAAAGATTTTATTCTTAGAGATCTCAAAAATTTGAGAAGATTTTAAATAAAATTAAAATCTCTAAGAATTAATTTTTAAAAAGTAAGAAAGCTCTTAATCCTTTTCCAACTCATCTTTTCATTAAAATAAAATTTTCTAACCTTGCATATTCCAATTTAAATAAGTTTTCCAATTTTGAAAAATGCATGAAAATTTATTTAAATTAAGAATACCAAAATATCTTGAGGCCACATATGCAATTAATCAAGATAACAAGTAATAAAAACATGGGAATAATCAAAAAGAAAATTTCTCATGGCCTTTAGGGATCCTGTTGCATATTTGGTAATTAAAATTTTGGATAAAATCCAAATTACCAAAACAACCCTACAACAAAAGATTAGGGTTAGAAAAAATTTAAAAACCCTAAAAGACCCAATTTCCACAAAAAATAAATAAATAAATAAATAAGCCCAAGAAGAGTCCCAAACAACCAAAAGCAATTGGATCCTAATGCAATCTTGTAATAGCATTCTATTTGTACAACATTGCTTCAATTGGTTATATCTCCCTCATTTCAGCTTTGAATTACAATCCATCTGAAGCATTGGATTCTTGAATTCCTAAGCTTCAAATCCATATGTGGTTTGCCTTAAGAAACTACTAGGAGATAATCCCGATTTTGAGTTGAAGTTGATGTCACTATGTTGTCATGGATCTTAAAACAAGAACTTTTAAGAATCCTTCTTTTCTTCTTTAACCACCATATAATCTCAAAAGAAAACTTCAAGATTTGTTCTTTTCTCTTAGGCCACTGATAAGTCGATTTAGGGCGACTTATTATCTATGATTTAACTTGATATTTCATTAGTTTAAGAGAAAATTTATCTCAACAATCATTATTTTTATTGTTTTAGGTCTCAAATAGCCAAGAATACAAAAAGGGAGCAACATGAGGCAAAATTTGGAAGAAAAATATGAAGTTCGCAAAAATGTGAAAATCTCAAGTGCCGCAGCGGCCTCTTACATGATAAATTGCGTAACTCACCCGAGAGTAAAACGCCGTTGTGGGAAGGACTTAAGCGCCACAACACGCGCATGTGGAAAATCATAGTTGGGGACCCGAGACAAAACCGCCATGGCGGGAGGAACTTGTCCGCCGTGGCACCCAAAGGAATTTTAGAAATCTTCAGGACCCGAGACCAAAGTGCTGCGGCGGGAGGCATTGAGCGCCATGGCCCGATATTTAAGATTTGAAAATTATTCGTCCTTATCTTATTCTGATCAGATCCGAATTAGGTAGGACGTCAGTTTGCAATGCTGGGGCTATAAATAGACGAAAGTAGGGTTTATTTGGAGATCTTAGAGACCTAGGAGAAGGAGAAGCTTAGAGAACAAGAAAGGGATTTGCAAATTTCCTTTTATTTTTCTGGTTTATTCTTCCCTTTTCTTTATGATTGTAATTGAGGATGTTTGTTCTTCATCTTAACATGAACTAATTTCCTTTGTCTAGGGCTGAGATGTAGCTCAATCACGATTTATGTTTTTGATTAGTTTAATTTAATTCTCTGTTTTGCATCAATTTATTTGTGTATCTATTCTGTGCTTAAAGATTTCAATTCTTAAGACCCCAAGTTTTGATTGAATTCATGATTTAGGTTGATAACAAGAGTTAGAATCTAAATTAGATCCATAGAATAGATTACGTTAGAATGAATGAATAGTAGAGATACATTACCATGTTCTAAGAGATTAATAGTTAAATTTATAATAATTCCATAGATCTTAATTACTCCTTTAGACTTAAATTCACATAGAGATATGCTGGGTTAGTAATTTAAGGAGCAATCTGATATATTTCGAGAAAATATTGGTTGGCTTAGGGAATTAAATCTCCAAATAAAGCATAACAGAAATTAGGTTGAGCAATCAATTACATGAAAGTGTTTGTAGTGAAATCAAAAGCCCTAGATCGTTTAAATCATAAGAGTTTGAATTTATTTTCTTTAATTGCTTAATTTGCTTTCTTCTACAGCTTTAAATACTCGGTTGATCAAATAGCAGTGGGAATAATAAATTTTAGTAATTAGTAGCATAGTCCTTATGGGTTCGATATCCGTACTTAGGTATAATTATATTACTTGAACGATTCGTATACTTGCGAACAATAAATATCAGCCACCATAGGTAGATATAAAAAACTGAAATTTTTATAATAATAAAAATTCATATGCTCCTATAAAGGAGCTTACAACATATTTATTGAAATAAAAGATTTTTACAATCAAATAAAAATTTTATACCCCTTATGGGTTGTACAACCCAATCTAAAGAAAATAATAAACCAATAAATACCAACAGATCTAAACATAATAATAACCCAAGAATAATTATAAAAATCAAAAAGAAAATTATAACCATTATATTGACATTCATTCATCCCTTTAGGGCATGGGATGAATAAACATACCTACAAAATAGAGTTAGCACACCTTAAAACAGATCTAATATGCTAGAACCTACCTTAGGGCTTTGATACCAGTTGTTGGGAACCTTGGATTACCCTGCTCCTATGCCTTAGACCTTGTAGGATGCATGCATCTATCCGTAGGGATCTTTAGATCTAACGCAATAGAAAATAATGGCTTCAAAACCATTTTAGAATAAAGATCTAGAGATTTGAAACTCATACCCGTGATCTAGATATTCCCAAATCAAAATCCATCCATTGAAGAACATGCCCGAAAAATCTAAAGGTCTCATACATCCAAGGTCTTCCACCCAATGACTCAAACCACGATCTTGGCACTCCAAAGTATGGGCTTTGGAAGGAAAAAGACTATGGTTCTCTTTCTCTCTCTGGATGTGGAAAATAATTATCACCAAAAGTCATTAGGAAACTCTAACCATAAAGGGGTATTTATAGGGTTGCCCATTGGGCTTAAGTGACTTAAGTCCATCAAGGCTTGGCTCACTTAATCTAGCCCAAAACGGGTCATAATTGATTAATTAACCACATAAGGTCATGTAATTAATCAATTAGCCCTAACCAAAGACCTTGTTTACTATCCCTTGAGCAACCTTGCTTAATTACCAAAACTCCTTTACGCATAAGAATGAACCTAGAGCAAACTCAACCCTCATAAACCGTGTCATCATGTGATATGAGCTTAAAGTGGGAACCATTGGAACCTATAGGAGTATTGGCTTCCTCATAATCCAATTTTGTAGTTGATTCAACATTCTACTAAAGATAATCAATTACACTCCAGTACCCTATGTAAAAAATAATGAGACGAAACTCAAGTCTATGATCTACTATCCACTGCATGCAAACTCCTTATAAATTGGTGTTTGTAATTTAACAAAGTAGTGATATCACCTATCAAGATTACCTCTCAAATCCTTAAGTTACAAATCTCACTTATTATGTGATCAACTAACATACTCTAACTCTAAGGAACATATGTCAAATTTCACTAAAGGAATTACTATGGCCACAAATTTCATGATCACATATCCTTTGGATTATCTAAGGGAACACACTATCTCAATCTCATGAAATATCATGGTGCCTCGATTGAGAATACCTGTTGTCATCAGCCTCCATCAATAGTGACTCAATCCATAGGGATATATGACCACTTTAAGGTATCACTCATAAGTCAAAGCATCCTATTAATTTCAACACAAACTCGGTATCCTCTCAAGGTTGAGAATCCATGCAATATAGTAGCTTAGTGAATCATGACATTTGATAACCTTGCATCATGATTCACCGTAAGTCTTGTCTAGTGTGCATCATATACACTAATACACTCACCATGGGAAACTCATCCCAACAACCAAGATAAGTCATCCCTCCAATTAGGAGGTAGTGCACTATAATCTTTATTGGATTACCTAAATTCATGAACCAATAGTAGACAACTTATGTACTTATAAGGAACTCATGACTTGTATCTTATGTATAACTCCTAATGCACCCAAGTCATGTACAATGTAAGAGACATGGGATGAATGCTCAAATCAATGTCAATACACCAAAGGGATAGTAAGGGGACAATTAAGTCTAACTTTATTACATCATATCTTACTTTTAGGGGCTCAATCCCAACATTCCTAATGCACCTAAGTCATGTATAATATAAGATACATGGGTTAATGCTCAAATCAATGTCAATGCATAAAAGGGATAACAAAAGGATGGTCAAGTCTGACTTTGTTACATCATGTCTTGCTCTTAAAGGCTCAATCCCAACATTAATGTATACTATGCTTCTGATTATTGGATTTAAAGAGCCCCTGGGACATTTTTTCATGCACCCTAACCATCTAAGGATGGCAATGGAGATATTTAGGTATTCCCAACACTTCTCACATAAGAGAGGTCAGTAAAAGTCATTTAAGTGGATCAGAAAGAGGAACTAAGGTAAGTAAGACTTATTTGAGTTAATTGGATAAACGAGCAACCTAGTTTATCACTTGGTTGCTCTTTCTTACAAGCGAGGACATATCGGGATCGATCATTTTTCTATTATCCTCGCTTGTATGAGGAATGCCTCTTTGGATTATACATCTTAAGAGGAGGCTACTATCTATTAAGAGGTGGTGCACAAGGTATCCTCAAGCATGGTATATTTGTTCACTTGTTATAAAAGATTATTCAAGTTTTTCAAAGGCTTCTTGGAAATCGATTCAAAAAATAGTTATTTGAGCATGATGCTTTTCCTAAGTGTTTTCATAATTGCATCCATACTACATGACTCATCTACAACATCACCTAGTCAAGCCTCTTCAGGAAATCGTAAAGGGATTTTGACACCAGCATCTAAAGATTATTAAGGTTGTTGATCTCTTGTTTCTATTAAGGCCAAATAGAGATAATAGGTTATGAAGACCCCTAATAGCCCTTTGAATCTATGGATGGAATTCAGAGGGAGCTAGTACAATAGGCCATGTTTAGGCTATACAAGCTAGCCACTAACACTTTAGATAGCAAGAGGTCACTAGCAATATCAAGAATCATGACCTAGCAGTAGTGTATAAGGTGGTCAATTGGTTTGTGGTACCATCATCCATAGTGAACTTCAACATGACAAACCCCAATGATAAGCCAAATGGCACTTGAGGCTAGCCATAATAGCTAAATGGTTCATGGTTGCTTGTTGATAGGCACTCTTTTACCAAGTCTATAAAACACGTTTTAGTCATTCAACTATGTTTGCCTTTTTAGGAGGCAACATTGGTTACCTCATTAGGTTCATGTCTAAATAGGCTTGGTCATCCAAAGATGAGAAAGGTGGGTGAACCTAGTTACTTCTAACATCAGGGCCCCATTAAGAATCAAGTTATCTAAGTCATTCGGTACCCTTCCCACCAACTATTAGTTATCTTCAACCAGGAGTCCAATATAGCCAAATAGACTTAAGTGACCATACTAACTTAAGTAGTCAGGGTTTCATTCTCACAGTGAAGTTCCTTTATCATTATGTGCATATCCTCCATCTAAGCTTTGTGCTCCACCAATTATATATGCCTCTATCATTTCTCAAACAATGGCTAAGCATTCCTCTACTATTGAGGTGAAAGCCCATACTCGTAGCTTGAATGATCACCATCAAATTTTCACAATTGTTAGTACATAAACTCTCAAATTAGGTTGATATGTGGGTGAGCCCAACAACTCCTCACCCAATTGGTTGATAACCATAGGAAAAACACAATTTTTTATGACAAACTCCTAAACATAAAAGGTTGGAGGGTGATGCCCAAACACACCCTCATAATGCTCAAGTTAGTAAGGGTTGGATTAAAACTAGGAGATGGCTTATTAGAGCCACAAATTGTGCTCTAATGGCACATATGGAAAGAGATTATACATATTTAAAGGCTCTATTCACCCAACTTAACTTGGATTGTTGCTAAGACCCTGGTCATGGATCTAACATATATCTTGAGCTAAATTTCAGGTTTAAAGGATAAAACGAATGCAAGTTGGAGAAATTATTTTCAATCATAGTAGAAAAGAGACTGGACATGTTTAGAATGAGCTCCAAAAGTGTGAAACATGATGAAATTTTTGACAAATGAAGGTGAAGCAATTCATAGCATGAGAGATAAGAAATGAAGGTTATGGAAAGATTTGGAGAACAAGCAAACATGAGAAAGAAGGTTGAAGGATATGGCTTAAAGTTCATACATTCCAATTGGAACTCAAATTCTAGCAATAACATATGTTATGAATTTGAGGTGATATTTGGAGTACTTATAGAAGTCATTTTTGGGTATACTATATATCATTTCAAAGCTCAAGAAGTCATAAATACAACACTTCAAATTGTGTACAAATCGGAGCTAAAACAAGGAAGATATGGATGGTTGAAGAGAACTACGCAAAGAGGAATCAAAAGAGTGTCAGTTTCACATGAACATTTCACATGATCATGTGAAATGGACCAAAGAGATTGTTTTTGCAGAAGCTTGGAAATCAATTTTGCATGAACATGCGAATTTTTGCACAATCATGCCAAATGCACCAAAATGATGTTAGAATGCTATCAATCAATTTATATTTCGCATGACCATCCGAAATGGATCATCCTCATGTGAAATCAACATCTTTTCATTAAAGCTCCCGTGACTCAAATTTTTATAACATTTATTGAGCATCCTTGATTTGGAAAGAAGATTTTACATGCTCTCTAGGATCTTGCCATGTGTCAACTTAACTTTTAGTCTATAAATAGGGCATTAGAGTTCTTTTTTTTTTAAGAGTTTGAGGGAATTATTGGATGTTCTTGGATTCTTTTAAGAAAAGAAGACAATATTGAAGATTCTCGATTTGTTTTCTTTATTTTAATCAATTGTTTCTAATTTCTTTTATTCAAGAATGATTCTTTATTCTTCTTTTATGGATTGTGTGAATGAAATCACCACCATGAGAGGCTAAAAAGCCATCTTGGGGTGTAAAACTTGAAAACCTAGGGTTAGAGTTAAGGGAAAACAATGGGTAAAAACGAACTAAAAATTGAATGAATAAACGATTGAGGCATAATAGATGAAAATAGAAATATCCTCTAATGCTATTTTGAATTAGGGGATGGTACAATAGTTCATTCGTTGATGCTAGAGATTCTTGGTAATTCTCGATCCCTAGTTATCTAAGGTTTTGCTATTGTTATCTACCCAAAGATAAATCTACACAAAGTAGTAAAGGCTTAACTCGTAGACCTAAACCCAATTTTCATACCCATTCATCTATTTGATATTTCAGTAATGGAATAAATATTAAAAGTTAGAATATGGATGTAACCCTAAGTTATGGAACTCAAGTTGATCTCGTTTGACCCCACATTCTGAATACCTTAAGATTAATAAAAATTGATACCTTTGTTATGCCTGAGGCCCTATACCCAAAGTTGGATTATGGAATCCCCACTCTTGAATCTTTTGAATTAGAAATCAGTCATTCTTTTGTAATTTATTTAAGGTTTAGTTTATTAAATTCAATTTTTTTTTCCAATTCACAAATTTATCAAAAAGCAATGTTTTAGACCTAATTTGACAACTTCCATAGGTCAATCCTTGAGGACGATACCTGAAATACTACAAAAGCCATAGTGACTCTTTCTCTAGTTTTTCTTGACCAGAGTTACTACGTAATTTAGGCTTGGTATTTTAGACAATAGAGAATTACAGTCAATGGCTAGAAAAGAATTGGCACTAAGTTGGCAATACAATCTTTTTCCTTATGGAATAAATTGGGTAAATTTAGGGTAGCTTTTATGGTAGGAACAAATAAGCTTAACCTTCTACCAGAGCTTAAATGCCTTTTATATCTAAACTTAAGCCTAGTTGGTTGGTTAGGTCGATGGTTTCTATGTTATGATACAACTGAATTAATGGAAGCATCATTGGTTAGGCAACCATAGCTTTTCAAGTAGCACATGAACATGTTAAGGCCTCCATTGGTTTATTAAGGTTGTCTTATTCAATGGTCATGAACATTTAGGCATTCCCCCTATAGGCAAAATGGGCACCTCCGATTCATTGAAATCGTTGTTAACTTTTTGGTCGCATCTTTTTGTCCAACATTGTTTGGAAACTCAATTGGCAAGACCCTTAGGCGATCTCCTCAATGACACTTTCAATCTGTATGAACATAGCGGCTTAGATATCCCTTAAGGTTTCTCATAGGTAAGGGCAACCTAGTGTTCATTTATCTTCTATGTATTACTTGTTGTTCATTATCTTCTATTCGGGTCTAGGTAGTCTAGTCCATTGGTGCAGTACGAAGGTCCCAATTACACACACCCATAATTCGCACTCTTTTGTTCCGCCATGACAAGTTCGACCATTGAAAAGACCCCATATTGGGGTCAAGCCCAATCAAAGGAACTTGGCACGTCCAAGAATGCTAGACCCATCATTTATAAACATAAATAATATGTTTGAAGTTAAGGTATTAATTATAGGGAGAATTACCCTTAAGGGTGGGCTGGGGAAAAAAATGATGGGAAAGGGTAGGTAAATTTTATAATTCTTGTAAAGGGTAGGGTGAAATTATGATAATTCTTCTAAAGGCCTTATTTTGTTTAAATACCAAGACTGCCCTTAATGAGTGAAAAGCAGCAGCAAAAGGAAAAAGTCTTCTTCAACCTACCTGTAACTTGTCGGTATTGTAGAAGAAAAACTGGAAAGAGGAAAAATGTCCAACACTTCTGAAACTGTTTACATAAAGCTTCTTTTTGTGTGAATTTAGCAAGAAACCCATTAAAGGTAAGTTTTTTTTTTTTAAATGCCAAAAAAAACAAAAATACGTCAGTTTATGCAAAAAATAAATCAATAATTTAAAAATAGGAATGAAGGAATGAAAAGTTAATAATTTTAACAATATAGATCTAAGATATTATATCTGAAATATTGAAAGAAGTTTTGAGAAAGAAATTACATTTTTTGTGTAAAATGTTATTTTAATTTATTATTTTAATTTTTTTTATATTATTTTGGTCATATTGATGATGTGTTTTTATTTTTAATTTATTTTTCGGGTGGGTTATTTGATATGATTATTATTGATTTCCATGAAAAATGTTTGCACTTTAGTTTTGTTGTTAAGACTTCTTTGACATGGTAAAAGAAAAAAAATTTTGAATTGTTTCATGCTTATTTGGAATCACTTTATTTGGGTATTTATAAACATATTTGGATTTTCATTGAAAATTGAAAATTATAATCAATTGATACATATTTTATATAATAAAGAACAATATTTGTTGTATATTAGACATGCATATGCCAAAAAACCCACAACTGCCCAGTTTCATAAGAAATTTAAAATTTTCAAAATTTTACCTTATCGTAATGTATCGTAATGTTATTGTATTTATATTATAATTGTAGTGTATTTTTATTGTACATTTATTTTTTTATATAAAAAAACCCACAATTGCCCAGTTTCTTAAGAAATTTGAAATTTTCAAAATTTTACTTTATAGTAATGTATCGTAATGTTATTATATTTATATTGTAATTATAGTGTATTTTTATTGTACATTTATATTTTTATATAAAAAAACCCACAATTGCCCAATTTCATAAGAAATTTGAAATTTTCAAAATTTTACTTTATCGTAATGTATCATAATGTTATTGTATTTATATTGTAATTGTAGTATATTTTTATTGTACATTTATATTTTTATATAAAAAAATTAATTTTATAGATTTTTTTTATTTATACATAATTGGATTACCATCAACAACTTTATGTGTTAAAATTACAATAGTGTATTTTTGTTGTCTTTTTATAATTTTGACTTGCAAGGATGCTTATGATAAGAATACAACATGATAGCCTAGAAATGTTAGTTCAGTAAAAAAACGAATTCAATATTTTGTCATTTTGGTATATTATAATATATCGTAATGTTAATATTTTTTCATTGTAACTATATTGCATTTGTATTGTACTTATATTTTATAATTGTCAAGAAAGAAGATGTACTTCTCAACTAGTAAATAAACTTGAAAAATTCAGGGTAAATTGGTCTAATAAAAGTGTTAAGCCTTCATAAGAATTATTAAATTTACCCACCTTTTTCAGTAATTTTTTTTCCCAGCCTACCCTTAAGAGTAATTCTCCCTTAATTATATGTCATGTTGAAAAATCATGACTGAAATTATTCATGATCTATTTAATTATTGTGTTATGTAAAATCTTAACATTTAATTGAAATCCATTTAAATTATACTTTTATAAATTTTGAAACATAAAAATTGTTTAGAAAAAAAAAACCACAAATAAAGAAAAAAGAAGTTGAAAATATATTAAGTTTCTAAACAAATTTGTATTCTAAAAGACATCAAAGAACTTTTTCTGAAAACCATTTTCAAAATCTATTTTGTGATGAATATTTAAAAAAACATTCCAAAATATGCCCTTAGTAAGTTGAAACAATCCCTTTTAAGCATACATTGCAGTTTGCACTTTCGAGAGAAGTAGAATAATTATGGGTTGTATGAGTCACAGCCAAGTGGAAATGGAGGGTGAAATTAGAGTTGACGGGAAGAATCAGCTTTGCGAATTGGGCTCATGCTGGGCTCTATCCATCCCGTGCAATAGTTGGATTTATTTGGATCACAAAATGTGGGCCTTCCCACAGATTTCAAAGAGATGTTAATGGCGGCCCAATTTAAGTCCAATTCTCCTCTTTTTTTTCTTTTTTTTTTTCTTTTTTCTTTTTTTTTACCAATTTAGTAATAATTAGTAGGAATGTTAACTTCAAAACATGTTGAAAGTTTTAGTCGTTTTATGAATGAATTATAAGAATACAAAATGGTACTTACTACTAAATAAGAAACCAAATCTCTGAGTCCCGTTAAGCTAAGCCCATATACTACTCCAATTACATTATTATTTTCCAATCATTTATCAGTTAAAATATTACTAGCAATCAATGGATATAAGGTTATGTTTGGAAATTATTTTTAAAAATAGTTTTATATTCTTCAAAACACATACACCAAGAAAAGAAAAAATCATTTTAAATTTTTAATAAAAAATCTTGTTTTAAAATTTATTTTAAAAATATATTCTTTTTTAGAATAAATTTAAAGTATTTTCAATCGTTTTTGTAAAGTATTACGAGTAATAATTGAAAATTTGAAAAATATATTGATTACTTTTGTATTGGAAATAAATATACAATATGAAAAATAAGTTCAGAAAACTGTTTTTCATATTAAATTCTCAAACAAAATTTTATTTTTGAAAACAAGTTTGAGAAAATGTACTATAAAAAGAAAATAGCAGAAAAAAAAAAAGAATAATAAAATATAAGTTTAAACTACTTAATAAATTTTCCGTAAATATTTTTCTAAACTTATTTATCTTTCTTTTTTCATAGCATGAAAATTTTAAAAATATGTAAACTCTTTAAATAATTTTTTTTTTTTTTTCTCATTTTAGAGAGAGGGAGACGGCCTTTTGTTAACCACCAAAAATTGGCCCATTTACAATCCTATTTATATCCACAATGGGCCTATGCACAGGTTTCAAAACCCATAAATGGGCTTTAAGGCTACCTCTTCCTATCTTCTTATTTGAGTGATTGCTATAGAAAACAAGAGTATTCTTATTTTCATTTTTATTACCAATTTATTAATAATTAAAAATAATCCATATCTCATTTGGTCATTTATTTTTTAAAAAATAATTGTAAGATAGATATAGACAATAGTACCTAACAAGAAACACAAAGTCTTATGAGATGGGCCAGATCAGGCCCATAGGCTGCCCAACATGTTAAACACCTTTAACTCCTATGGGGACACACCACACACCTCCTACCCTCCTCAATTTGGTTAAAGACTGTGTTCATACCTTGAGACCCCCATTTGGCAAATTTTCCAAAAATATTTACCCATTTTCAAAATTCACAAAATAATAATAATAATAATGAAATAAAATAAAATGATTCAACACATATGATATGCAAGAATAAGAATTATAATGCAAGTGAGTCATTATACCATGTGATGAATTTTCCGGCACTTGTTTCAACATTCCAAACATGCCCTTGTTCGTCGGCAAACCTCAAAAGTGAGAACCAAAAAAATATGTACAGTGAATCAACATGATTTAAATAACATATTTTTATTTTGAAAAAAGTTGGACTTTAAATCAGATGTTTCAAGTTGAGAGGATAAGAGTGTTGTGTAAAAAGTTGATTTGAAAAAACAAGTAGGATACCACTGTCCAAGCATGAAAATTGGAATCTCATCATTGAACATAAACACACAAAACAATATGAAAAAGAGAGAGAGAGAGAGAGGGTCCCATTTCTCTTATAATTTTGTTTCAAAACTCAACAACTTGACTCATGGGCCAACCACACCCAATCTCATCACCCATTATTAACAATTTTTTTTTTCTCCTCTCTCTGTTTGGTTGCCTAGAATGAATGGGAAAGCTGTGATATGACAAACATGCAGCAGCAGTAGTAGTAGTAGTTTGATTTAAAATAATAGTAGAAACAAAGACAAGAAAAGATGGGTTATAGATAGATACAATGGATGATGATTGTAATTGATGGTGAAATTGCCATCTTTTTGAAGATTTGATATTTTATTTATTTTAGGATTTGGGACTCTGTCCTTACTTTGAGAGGCACCATGCCTCCAAAACACCAAACTTCTATTCCACACAATTCAGAAGCTTCCCCTCAATCCATCCATTAACCCCATTTATTAAATCACAAGATACAAAAAGTAGCAACTTCAATTAAAGGGGAAAGGAAAAACTATTCATATTTCATACCCTACTTCTTGTGTGAACCACTTGTGAGCCCTTGGATTGGAGATGTGATGCCTAAGGAGAATCTAGGGGGAGGGTCCTTCATTCTAGTGTGGGGGCAGTTGCACCCCATAATCACCCACTACTTGAAATTTTAGTGATGGTGCTTTCTATCTTTTCATTAGAAAATAGTTTTTTTGTTCCTAAGTTTTTAAGGTCACAATCCATTTCTTTTTAGGACAAATTTGGGTTGGGTAGTGGCAAACTTTGAGAAATATCTATCAAATTGTACCTCAAAGAATAGATGGAAAAATCAAGGAGAAGTGGTTTGGAACTCATTCAAGATTAGTTAGGTAGATGAAATGTTAATTATTGAGCTATGGGTGTGTGCCCTCTATCCACATTTAAAAGAACAAAGCATTTAAATTTTCAAAAAAAAAAAAAAAAAAAAGGAAGGGTCAAAGATGGATTATGGATGAGACCTGTCTACCACAGGGCATGCCTAACAGCCTACCTGTCTATGGATGTGGAGATGCCACGTTTACAAAGTCATTAAAATTTTAAAACAATAAATATCCCGTTTGGTTGGAGGGAAAATCACGAGAAGGAAAGCAAACCAGAGAAGCTTTCAACTATCAACTTTTCTTCATGTTTTTAAAATAATGAATACCACTTCAATGATAAAAATAAATAAATTTTTTAGTTTTTAGTCAAAAATAAATCAATACCCATTTCAAGTTTGATTCTAGTTTTGTGGGTTTAAAACCTAGTGCCCACATTTAGGACAGTGTGGTTTAATTTGAAGGCAACATGGCAGCAGGGTGGATTGGTCATGTGTGGACTTGACTAAGAACTTCATAAAATTGGCAAAACTAATGCAATCCATACTCAAAACTTAATATGTATGGAATCAATACTGTTCAAGTAAATGTATTCCTACATTTACTCAATTGGGCTTGGGGGATTCCAACCAACAATAAACAGTCTCTATCATTTCAAAGAGATAGGTCCATGTTTTGTTATACATTTAGAACATGTGTTACATATTTTTCTTTCAAATTATTAAATTAAGTATATTGATGGAAGTGGGTAGAATTTGTAGCTTAGATATTTCCAAGGTGAAAATAGGGTAGAAAAGGTGGGTGGAAAATAGCTCAAGAGAGAATAAAAAATCAAACAAGTGAGTGAGGGAATTCAAAGGGAGAAGGAGAAGAAGAAGAAGAAGAAGATGAGGAAGAAGGAAAGCATATGTGATAGAAAGAGAAATTAGCAATAATGTGAAGGAGAGACATGATATAAAAGCAATCTCCCTACAACGACTTTTGTTTGGATCCATTTAATATGGAGGACATTGCAACCTAACTTCTCTTTCCTCCTCCATCCACCTCTTTCCCACTTTGGTGGTCCACCCTTTTCCATTTTCTCTTTTTTTTTCTTTGTTTTCTCCATATTCATCTTCCCTCTATCAATATAATTTTGATTTTTTAAAAAAAAAATATAAATAAACAATTAATAATTTAAACTTTTGAATGAATTGATAGTCATTAGGCTTTGAATCCAAAATGCATTAAGAAAACTTGGGCCTGTTTACAATCTTTCATTACATCAGGCATTAGAATTTGAAGACTTGGTATGGGTTTTAGTCCAAATTTCATATTATTTCTAATTTAAGTAGTAATTATATTCTGATCATTAAGCTGCACCACACGCGCTTATGAGGGTGTGGGTGTCACTCCCGCAGACCCATCATTCGATTCTAGATAATTTCACACTGGATTTTTGTCGTTCTGCAGATGCTGATAGTGCGTATGCCTTACGTCACCATCGAATCCTCTTCTACACGCAACCCCATGGCGAGATTCTCTGCATCACCATCACCCCAATCATCATCTCCCCTCCGTCACGTCGTCACCGTCGGATTCTCTTCGAGAACTGATTAAGGGGATGAGGACGTACACCTGCGTGGTAAAGGGATAGGGGCACATCGGGGATTAGAGATATGGAAAAGGCAGCATAAAAGGGGCGAAAACGTCATTTTCGAGAAAGAGACGTAGCTGACGAGGTGGCAATAGCGTGGGAGAGAAGCAGGGGAGCAGTCCCATCCGGAGCTCGACACGTGTCCTGTCAGCTACCGACAGGGACAGCCTGAAGATATATCCAGAAAATTAATTATTATTATTATTTAAAAAAAACCAAAAAAAAAAGAGAAAGAAGAAAAGTAGGAGGAGGGAGGGAGTTGCTTGGGAACTCATCTCTCCCCTGATTGGCCGCTTTGTTGACTAGAGGACACGAGGGGCCCATCGATTCGTGGAATTACACGCCTAAAATAAAGGGGGAGGTGGTGGGTTTGATTGGAAAGTGGGGCCCATGTGGCCGGCTGGCGAATCTTCGTTAAAAGAGGAGGGTCACAGTTACGTGAATGAGGTGTGGAGTTGACGCGTGTACAGTGTGTGGGACCCACGCGCTCTGTTTCTTTTACAGAAAAGTCCAAACCCAATTCAACCAAAACTAAATATATATATATACATTTTTTTTTTTTGGCTGGAAAAGAAAAAAGTCGTAAAGTGGTTATAAGAGATAGGTGGCACGTGGGATAGAAGGGTGTGACGTGGGACCCAGTTGTGAGCCTAACTCTTTTTGCATTAAGTGCCACGCCCATTACGTGGCATTATTTTCGACCGTTTGCTTCAAATCACAACGACATTTTGGTTTCTGAATTTCTCTCGTGCTGATTCCGATTATGGGAAAATATAACCATTAATTTAGGCTGGGAGAGAGAGTGCAATTCTCTCTTGTACATAATAATTATACTTTATATTTTGAAATTAAAATTTTAGAACCAAGAATACTACTTATACCATGGGCTTATACTTTATACATCAAGCTTATTGTAAGATTTCACTCCCATTTCCTACTTCTTAGTCCAACCCATAATTATTTGACACTTCATATATAATGGCCAATATCAGACACCAAATTATTAATTAAAAAATGGTATAAGTTATGTAAAGTATATAAGAATTATTTGACCCATTTTAAATTAATATGAGTTTTAGTGGTTGTATACTTTGTACAAGTTATATACCATTTTTAATTATCATAGACCTAAATAATATAAAGGCCTTTTTAACGCAAGAAAATCACATTCATCCTTTCATTAATATTTTTATTCAATTATTACTTTGTATAATATGTGTAAAATAATTGATATGCTCTAGATATAAATAATAAGGGTTTGTTTAAGGATAACAATGGTGCAGATTTTTCAAGATATCCATCATGTCATTCCCCATGAGTTTGAAATTTAAATAAACGAGTTAGAAGTGGGTTTAAGATTTTTTGTTAAACTTGAGTTAGGCTTGAGGTTGATTTGAGTATTGCTTGCCTTAATTATATATAAAATTAATTTAATTTAATTTATTTTTTATTTTTTATTTTTAATAAAAAAAAAAATATATTTTTCAATAAAATAAGTTATAAAAATTTATAATATTTTAATTATTTATAAAATATATTTATTTTAATGTAATTTAAAATATTTTTGTAATTTTTTAAAAATAAACACACTAGCTCCATCCCTTTCAATTTTTTAATGAGAGGGAATGAAAATTATTTTAAATAAATGAAACAGAATGGGGAAGTGGGCAACCCCAAACCAACTATCCCTAGATATGTTTAAAAAGATAAAAAGTTTGTGAGGGGTTTGGATAGATTCTCTAATTTTAAATTTTAAATTTAAAAATGAGACTAATTTTTATACAAAAATAAAATTATTTAAAATTTACTTTAAAAAATAATAATTTTAAAAAAATTAAAATGATAAAAAAATTACTATCTCAAATTTTAAAAATATAATAGTAAATTTTTTTTTATAGTGATTATTACTAATTTCTACTTTTAAAAATACAAAAGAAAAGTGCATTGGAGAAGCACTAAATTAAATATTTTTTATTTGATGACCACCGATCATTGGATATGTAGTGGTAAAAAAATATCAAAAGAAAAATACTTTATGATAGCAAGGTCCGGCATTCTAAATTGGGGGTAGGGGTGTGACAAGAGAAAGGGGCTGTTTACTTTTGAAAAGGGGCAGTAACTTTTGAAATTGATGTAGTAACATTTATTTTTATTTTGACAAATATAGAAGTTGTTACTATTTTTATTTTAATAAAAAAAAAATGTATCCTAAAGTAGGAATATTTAAAAATCATTACCTCGATCACATTTCATATTTTTACTATTTTTATTTTTTATTTTTAAAAAAACATAAATCCTAATGTCCATTTGGATAAGCATTTTTTAAAAATAATAATAATAATAATTTAGAAATTATTACATAAAAGTATGTCACCTTGTATAAAAAGTATAGATTTATTTTATATTTTTAAAAATTATTTCCAAAAACTTTTAATTTGAAATAATAAATTTTTTTAATGCACTGATTTTTTTTTAAATAGTTTTTTAAACCATAAAATTTTAATATAAGACTCTTATATCTTAATTTTAAAATTAGGAAATAGGAAATGTATTTAAATGAACATTTATCTAATTAATTAATATTTTTCTATTTTTACTTATAATTGAATAAAAAATATTTTACTTGTATAATTTTGAAATATTTTTATTTTATTAAGCATTGTTATTGATACCTAAATTCCTACTAAAACATAAATTTATGAATATCTCCAATATGAGTATGTTAACTAAAACCACCCACACACACAAATAAAAAATAAAAACAAATAAAAAAATAAAATTTTTAATGTGATTTAGTAATCAATGTGATCCTTATATTTATGGAGTGTACTAATACTCAACAATCCATTAATTAAAAGAAAAAAACGGTAAGAATAGTGAAACTCTAAAAAAATCCTCTCAATTGTGCTCAAAGTCTCTAAAAAAAATAAAAAAATAAAAACATAACAAAGTTAAATATATAATAGACTAAATATATATATATACATATATATATATATAATTCTCTAAGGGCGTTGCTCCCTATAACACTATGAAGACGACTTAATCCTAGTCAAGTCAACTCAACCCTCCTAGTATTCGAAAAAAATAAAACAAAACTTATTCAAACTTCACAATCCAATAGAATATGCTATAAGGCTTTATTATCGAAGAGAATATGCCATTGAGTTGTACTATCAATAACCACACATGAACAAAAAGTTGTGGAAGAAGCATCATATTCTACTAAGACCAAAAAAATTGGAAAGTTACTAGTCAATTATTCACTTTCACACATGGCTTCTCACTAGTCCATTTTTTCCCATCAAGAGAATGGAATAGTCGCTTTTAAACATTTTTTTCTATTTCACCATATTTATCTAAATAGTATAAGACTTAGATGTTTGAACTTTCCAAGTTGCATTCTTCTTGATAAATAAATTTGTGGTTAGAATAAGGCTCCCAAGATCCATTTATTTTAAAAAATAGTATCAACATACCTTATATTATTAAAAATTGTTTTTGAAATTAAGCTATTAGTACTTTCTATTTTTTAAAATAAATAAATAAACAAAAAATATATTCAAACCACACCACTTACAAAATTTTTAAAAGAAATTAATACATCAAACAATAGAGAGGAAAGAAGAAAAAAAGAAAAAGAAACTTCATTTAATAATACTCAAATTCACACATGAAAATCACAATAACTTCAAGTGTCTTCAAATAATATTTTTAAAAAGCTAAATATACATAAGAAAAATGTTTCAAAAAAAAAAAATCAAAGAAGTTGAGATCCTTTAGGGTACATTTTTTTTTCCATGGAAAATGCCAAGGAAAGATAAAAAAAAATGAAAAAAAAAATTTCTATATTTAAATGTTATGAAAAATGATATGAAAAAAAAATAAAAAGAAAAATTTCTTAAAAAATATTAAAATATTTTTGTCAATATTTTTCTTTTAAAGAGGTAAAGAAAATTTGGTGAAAGTGCATTACTCAACAATTTAATTTTTATTTCTTCAAAAAATGATTTTTTTTTTTTTGGAAAAAATCCTCATATATTTTATTTTTTTAATTTTTTTTTTCAAAATTTTCAAAAACCAAACATAACTTTAAAAATTATTAATGTCTAATATTAAAGTTTGATATCACCTATCAAAGAGAAAATACTGGTGATGAAAATTTGAGGGAAAGTACGAGAAAAAGAAAATAAAGAAGAAAAATAAAAGAAAAAAAAATAAAAATAAGTTTAAACTCAATAAATTATATTTATATACTTATTTAAACTCATTTTACTTATTTTTCTTTATTATATAAAGGTTAAATAATTTAAAAATATATAATTTTTTGATAAATTTTAATTATATATGATTTTCTTTTATATTTTTTTTTATAATAAAATCAAACATAAGAAAACAATTTTTCTTAACATTTTTTTTCTTTTCTTAAGAACCAAACATAACCTATGTATACTTTTCCTTGAAGTGAAGCTGATATTTGCAAATTATTCCCTATGATATCTTCCTAACAAAATTATAATTCTTCCATTAGATACTAAAGCATACATTATACATAGGATCGATATTTTATTCTATAATTTTTTTTCGTGGGGCCTATTCAATGACAAATGTCAAGAGTACTAAACTCATTTATATAATATTAAAATTAGACCATTAATGTTGATTAAGAAATATTAAAAATTACTTCAACATAATTAAAAAAACATAAAGTGGAGCTATATAAATACATATGGGTAGGTGAAAAGAAGCCAAACTTGTTCTCATCATCTTATGCACGTAGTAGCAAGCAATTGGGTGGATTAGGGTCAAACCTAACAGCTGCATACAAACAAATTGTGAAGATTCAAGGATAATCTCAAAGAAATTTTATCCTCATAAATTTAAAGATGCCAAACCTATGTTACCATCAATTTTCTTTTTTGCTAATTAATAATCTATTTAGTTAGTATATGCAATACTCAATAGAATTAATCATGGGAAACTCATAAGAGAGTGTTTTAAGGCCACCTTTCATGAATCAAAATGCAATTTCAAACTCTCTCATCTCTTAATGAATCCTTGTTTTAAATTAATTATATCATTCGATTACCCTAATCTTCCACTTCTCGACAAACGCCGTGTGTCTTATTATCTCTTTTATTTCTAAACCATTAGTATCTGGGTTATTAACTTATTACCTTTTTTTTTATTATCTCTTAATAAATTCATATTGTTTTTTGAAAAAAAATGTCATATTGTATATTTACATACATCATATATCATAGGTACCGGACCCTATGAAGTCACGTCTGGAACCCTAACATAGAAAATGAGTATTAATATGTTTGAATTATTTTATAAAGTCACGTTTGGAACTTTGGTATATAAAATGAGTATTAATATGTTTGAATTATTTTATTAAGTCACATTTGGAACTTTGATATAGAAAATGAGTATTAGTATATTTAAATTATTTTTTAGAATGAGAATATGAATAAAATGTACATTTATTATTATGAAATCAAAATTCCTTGGTAATTGGATTTTGATTAATTCATCTCTTTTGTAATGTATTATGATTCACCTTCATTTTCATCCTATTTTCTTTCATATTCTTACATTTCAAACACATCCTAATAAAGATAATAAAATAAGTAATTTCTATATAAATACTCCTCTAAACAAATTACAAATGTTACGAATAGCGTGTGAATGATGGATATAATAATTAAAAAAGGAACTTTCATGTCATGAACAAGGAATACATAAATAAACTCATTCACAATAAGTCAAAAAGATACTTGAACTTAATTAACACTACATCTAATTAAAACTCACATATATTTCTGACATCTTAATCTTTGTATTAGGGCATAGGAATGACTTTTGCATGCCACTTCTATGCCCAAGCGTTAAATTGATCCAATCTACTACAAGAGAGTCCACATTGCCACTCATTTGTCCTATTGAATTAGGACTCATACACAAGTCATCAATGAAGTGGACATGACATATCATACATTTGGTAATGCAAATATTCATGTATACTATGTTGAAGGTAGCATGAAATGGTTGTGTTAGCACTAACATGAAGTCATTTGTAATCAGTGGGAATATTTTCAATTGCAAATTAAACTTGTAAAGAAATTACAAGTGGAAAGTATGTCAGTTATATATATGAAAAAGAAATTGAGATTGATAATTTTTTTTTTTTAGTGCATTTGCAATCATTACTTTCGATTAGTCATAATAATGTATAAACTTTATTTATTTTTAAATTTTTTTTTTTAGCGAAGTAAATTAAGGTCAAAAGTTGTAATCCTTCGCAAAGAAGCAAAACTTCGTATTCCTCCAATCAAATTATTGAATAAGGTCAATATCCTCTATTCTTTATGTCATGATTGAAGAAATTTAATTGTGAACGAACTTCTTATATGGTATTAGAATTTATGAACTCATAATAGATATAAAATATTAATCATTAATATTTAACTACAATGCAATAATAAAGCTTAGAAGAAAGGCTACATATATAGAATATGTGAAGTTAGTAATTTTTTTGGTTTGATTTTTGAAATCTTAACTTTATCTTTATTTTTATTTCTTTATCATTATGCTTATATGCATTTAGTAGATAATAAAATTGGTATTTAAGTAAAATTTAAAATTACAATTTACAAGAGACCATTAGAAGTCAAAATTGGAGAAGATGTTCACTTTTAAAATACATGTGTAGGTAGATAATTAAGAGGTAGGGACAACTTATTGTTAGCTTGAAAGAATTGAAGTTTCAATTCATTATAAGTTTGGGAAGTTCAAGTTTCTTAACGTCAGGGTGGAAGTTTGGCAGCTTGCATTTATAGATGTAAATCCTCCCTATCTCACTTATTAACTACAATAGTGTCTACCTAGCTCTTAAAAGAACGAGCCAAAGAAGGTAGAAAGTGGAAAATAATAATAATAATAATTTTTTAATATCTTATTTAAAAAAATAAAAATAAATAAATAAATAAATAAATATATATATATATATATTAAAATATATTTATTACATTTTTTACTTTTTTTTAATGTATCCAATATCATATCCCACATCTAATGGAGAAAGCGTTTAACGTTTTATAAATATGAATTTTATTTAATCTTGTAAAAACATTTTAAAATTGTAAGGATCTCTTTAAGTTCAAAATAGACAATATCTAGATAATTGAGTGTGAATCATGATTATAAATGGTATTTGAGTCGATCATCAAACCCAATATGAGAATTTGTTTGATCCCTTATGGGGTGTCTATTTGTAAGAACCCATAATTTTATAGGACACAACGAAGATATTATATTTATATGAGGGGTAATAATGATATTTCATATTGAATAATAAAAAAAGTTTATAATACTATATAAATATGAACTTCTATTAATTTTGTAGATGATTTTTAAAATTATGAAAAAAAATTTAGACTCAAAATAGATAATATTTACACGATTAAATACGGGTCTTTAATTTCAAACTAAATACAAAATCTGATGACAATGGACTTAAAAACAAACGAGTATTTCAACATTCATATTTGGTAAATTAGGTTGCGTGCATGCATGCTAGTTTGTACGAAAGTTTTTCAAGTTACAATGATATTATTTTTTAATAACTTAACTTTTGAGAGAGATGAGTACGATAAAATAGGGTAGGAGAGCAGAAAATTTTTAAAAAATAATAATAATAATATAAAAATAATAGGGTACGGAAAGATGAAAATTGAAAGTGAAGTTATTGCATGCATTGTTAATATGCGAATAAATATTCTTCTTTTCCGTACCCTATTATTTTTATATTATTATTATTATTTCCAAATTTTCTATTCTCTTACCCTAATTGATCGTTCTCTCTCTCCATACATATAAAATAGGGTACGGAAAAGAAGAAAATAGAAAGAAATATTTTTATATTATTATTATTATTTCCAAATTTTCTATTCTCTTACCCTAATCGATCGTTCTCTCTCTCTCTATGTATATATATAATAGGGTACGGAAAAGAAGCAAATAGAAAGAAGTAGGGTACGGAAAAGAAGAAGATAGAAAGAAGTTATTGCATGCATTGTTGTCATGTGATGAGTTGTCTGATAAATTAGGGTTTCATAGTGGCTACCCTAGTGCATGCCGCAAGTGGTATGATTTAAACCACTCTATGGGTAATGTTTGTTGCCCATTTAGCTACAATCACACGCTAATTCACTTATTTCCCCTCAACAATATTTAAACTCACATTTTATTCGTCTATCGAGGGGTCTAAAAAAAGGAACAAGATTAACCCTCAAATGGTCCATATATTTCACAAAAGATAGGTGAATAATACAAAAGGGGGAAAGGTACATAATGATAGAAGTGGGTATGGCCCGTATGGGTTGGGATAATTTAATGATTTAAACATGAATATTAATTGATATAGTTATTTTTGGGACAAGGTATATGGGGTTGTTTGCGGTTAAGGTTGCAAGAAAATTTAAAGGTAATAGTAACCCAAATTTGAAAAGCTATTATAGAGGAAGACAAGATTTTTTTTTCATATATATATATACCTTTGCAAGTCAAAATGTTTCATGAATTATTTTGAAATTATAAATGTTCAATAAAATAGAAAAGGAATTTTTGTGGCATGTAGAGGTGCAAGTCTTTCAATCTATCTCCCCATAATGTATGGATTTAAATTATCCTTAAAACAACTAAATAATTGAGGGAATCATTATTGGCTTTTCAGAGGCCAACTTTTTTTTTTTTCTTTTTTTTTTTTAAATTTTAATTTTTAAGTTAATAAAGATATTTGGACCATTTTGAATAATTTTATTAAGAAATTTAAAAAGAAAAAAAAAGTAATTCACGTGAACTTTTGAAAATGTCCTCGATGAAAAAGATTATGTTGACTTATGTAAATTAGATTTATGATAACTTTTGTTTTCTTTTCGTATTTTAATTAAATATAAAATTGAAATAAAATTAACTTTTAAATTAATATTATAAAAATTTCATTAAATATGAAAATATTTATACAATTTTTGAATAGGTATGAAAACTTACAAAATTAATCAACCATGTATAAAAACTTTTATTAAGCTCTTAAAAAAAATAAAATAGAAAACTTAAGACTTCTCAAAAATAAATCTAAACAAGATTTAATATTTAATAAAACTTATTATAATATTAACATTGCTGCCTTAAACTTATTACTTTGGCTTTAAATTGAGAGCTTCAACCTCAAGCAAAAAATAGAAGCTACCTAGGCTTAAAAGACTTTTTAGAGAAGTACATTTCAAGTGTTAGGGGGTTCTAACTTTTTCAAAATTAATTGCATGTTTTGTGCTGTTTATCAATTCTCCAACATAAACAATCACATACATTATAATTTTTCTTCTTAAATGTTAAAGAGACAATTAAATGGTGGACATTCAGTAAAGTTGGGGAAGAATTGTAAAAAGTTTACTCATTTTAATCACACTAATAGCATAAATTAAGTAAAAATAAAATTGTATTTTTTAGATAATCAACTTGACATGGGTTACAAATGATTGTGCGATGAGTAAGAATTCATCATTTGCATGACACTGAGTAGGTATTTGATAAATCAACTTAATAACTTAAAATAATTTAATAATTTAATTTAAGTAATTAAATAAATTGAGTTTATTTGTTTATTAAAATAATTTAATGACATAAAATAAATAATAATTTTAAGTAATAAGTAAATATAATTAACTTATTTTTAAATTCACATATTCATTTTATTTTTTTACCACAATTTATCTTAGTAATTTTTATGAATTTTTTCACTACTCCACAACTTTTATTGTTACTTCATTTTTTTTTATTCTAATTATAATTTATAAAGATAAATATGTAAATTTGATGTTTATAATGAATTTTAAGTTATTTTTTTCAAGTAATTTTAATCCTTAAAGTAAAAGTTAAAGAATAAATTTTTATATATATATCCACGAGGTACTCTTCCAAAAAGAATGAAAGAAAAGAAAAAAAAATATGAGGTAAAGAAGAAGATAAGAGATGAGGAGAATACGACAATACGCCTAGTTAAAAGCCTAGTGGATTATTAATTGGGGTTTGTGTTTGGGTGTTGTCTTTACACAATAATGGTTGCGTCCTGAGCGGGGCGTCTAAGAAAGAAAGGAGAATCACTCCTCCAATCCACCCAAACCATTGCACCACCTTTTGTAGCTATTAAACGTATGGGGTCCTACTTTGAAAGCAACTTCTCCGTCCCTTTCTCTATCTTTCTCATCTTTCTTCTGCGTGGTCAACAAGCCCCAACATACAGCTATCGCCTATAGCCTTTGCCTGCCATCCTTATAATTCTAAGATAAAAAGCTAATTTCATGCTGTACATTCAGTGTTCTGGATGCATGGGGTCACCTCTTCAGTCTTCATGATGGACGTCCGAAAAGGAAGGATAAGGTTTCATGACTACTTCAACTCTTTTTTGGGATCTTGGGCTAAGTCTCTTGATCAATGTCCCCACCATTTTTTTTTTGTTCTTTTTGAATTTTCTTCATCACCTTCTCATATACTAATTAATTCAAATTATATCTTAACAAAGTTGATGTATATATAGTACATGGGTGGGGATTCTGGGATGTTGTCCATGGAAGAGATGGCTCAACATTTCAATTGTGGTTACGGAGAAGTGGGTCACCCCCATACAATTGACAGAAACCCTAACTTAAAACATTAGAATACTGTTAATATTGATTGATATGCACTTGTCTCAGGCTTTTTTAACAAGCTCTTCAGTGATTAAGACCTTATACTTTTCATCAATTTAAATACCTCATTTGATTAAAAGACTCTACAATTTAGAAAAAAAGTTCAATGTGAAAGTTGCTTCTGGTGAAGTTATACATTTCATGGGTCTAAATTCTTAAATAAAACTAAAATAATCAGATTACATTTGACTAAATTTAATTAATTAGTCGTTTTGTTAAAAATGTAAGATATGGAGTACCAAATAAATGATTACAAAAATAATTTTTGATTATCTTTCAATTAATTATTACTTTCTGTCTTTTGGGTCCTATCAAGCTTTTTTATCAAGCCATTCAGTGATTAAGACCTTACACTTTCAATCAAAACTTTTGCATCAATTTACCTCATTTTATTAAAAGAATTTAATTATAATTTAGAGAAGAAAAAAAAGTTCAATAGGCATGAAAGTTAACTTCTGGTGAAGTCCTATATTTCATAAATCTAATTAAATTTTTAAATAAAAATTAATTAATAATTTTGTAAAAAATGTGGAGCAGCTGTGATATTGATATCTTCCAAATAAATGATTACAATTATCTTTCAATTGATCATTACTTTTAAGTATGAAATGGTGAAGCTTTTTCAAAGTTTTGTCGCTTGGGAGTCATTTTCTTGGAGAAAAGAAATTGGAATGTGAAGCATCAAGCTAGAGTCCATAATAACAAAACTGAAAATAATAGAAAGAGGACATCAGGGACCATGCCCACTCACAATGTTTACATGTAATATTAGAGAATTTTTAAGTTTGGGTTACTTTGATGTGATGTTAGGGCACTTACACACTTGGATTTAGAACTCATGCCACTAAGGGAACACTTTAGTACGGCCATGTACAAGGATTATAAAAGAAATTAGAAAAAAAAATAAAATTATAAAGATAATTTTTAATTAATATTAATTATGAATTTTTTGAAAATATTTGAATTAAAAGCTATAGTATATCCTCATATGAGTATCAACAAAATAGCAAATATTTGGTTGCTTTATTTGATGTGGTGATACTCTCACCATGTAAAATAAATTCATTTGAATTTGAATTTGAATTTTTTTTTTTGCCCTTTTCTCGTTGTTCGATCCAAAGAAAGCCTTAGTAATAATTCAGTAATGACCAACTATGTCCTTAACTTCCAAAAGAAGGAAAATTTTTCTGTTGCATTTTAGGTTATCATATGAATATAGAAATATATAATTAGGATCCACTTTTTGTGGTCCCACCTAAAAGTCTTAATTTCATGAAAATTTGGCCAATCATTTAATTTCTAATTCCATTAGAGTAATTAACCTAGAGCCACCAAAATTAAGGTGGGCCAATCTCAATTCAAAATTTTATGGTAGCAACTAATTGTACAACCATACCTCAATTGGGATATTTTAGAGGACATTTGTTTTTTTTTTTAATTTTTTGTTGAAAGTAATTTGTTTTTAAATTTTAAGTTATTTGTTTTTTTATTTTTTTATGACTTATTATAAGTTTTTAGTAGAATAAAAAAATGTAAAATATTTAACTTTTTTCTAAATAGAAAAGGTAATTTGTTGATTTTTTTTTTTTTTTACTTTTTAATAATTAATAAAAATAAAAAATTATAAAAACAAATAACTTAATACTTAACACTATTAAATACTATTTAATTTTAATTTTTATTTAGAACTAAATTAAAAAAACAAACACGACCTTAATTTACTCCCTACATGGCATGAGTGAATGAAATTAGTTTTATTAAAAGAGAAAATCAATGAGAGAAACTTTGATTTTAATTGTTGGACACCTTCCTATCTAATTTGATGATGATCACTATTTTGTAATTATTTGGACTTTCAAATAAAAGATTGGTTAAAAATTGTAGCATATAGTGATGATATAGAATAATTGATCTAAGTAGAACAATGCCAAATGAGAAAATGATTTTTGTTTTATATGAACCTTTTAATAAAATTTTGGTCAAATATTGTGATATATGGTGATGATATACAATAATTAATCTAAATTGAAATGAGAAATAAAATTATGTTGAAATAATCATCTTCAAGGAAGAATATTAATGGAAACATGAATACAAACAATTATAAATAATAACAATAATTTATCAACTTTGTTAAATAATCAAGTAATTTAGAGATTAATCCATTCATGCTCCCTACAAGACCCACATGGTATATAATTAATTGTAATTATTACAACCCATGGATGATATAATTTCACGTGGAAAATAACCATGGGATAGCAACAAAAGCAAACTCATCATCACCATCTTCAAAAAGAAAAAAAGAAAAAAAGAGCCACAAGCTTGTATTTAATATTTGTGGTTCATTGATGAAGAGTCTGATGAAATTAAGTACTTCAGACAGAGATAAGCCCTCCTGCAGTGGCAGTACCTTTCACCACCAAAAGCTCAGCAGTGAAATTAGTTATTTTGTCTGCCTTTCGAAGATAAAGGAATTAAGTAGTCATCAAAGACTACTATGCAAAACCCCTGTGCATATTATTAGTTATTTTCACAGGAGATTCTTAGGAATTCAAGCATGAGGTGCCTCAGAAAATCATTGATACTGTTTTGAGAATGACAGTTGATCATCTGATCACAACAGTTGATCATCTGACCTTGTAGATAATATTTATGTTAAATTAATAATAGTTAAGTTCCTAGTTCCTAGTGGCTAGCTACCACATTGTTGTTTCTGCCTGACCATCATGAAGATGAATGTTGATGGAGTTGTAAGACTTGCCCCCATTAACATCGAAGACTTTAAAGTTTGCCACTGCTGCATGCCTTCTTACAAATTTTGTTACTGAGGCCTGATGGTGATGGAACTAATGGAAGATTTTGTGGTGGAGAGAAAATAGTACACAGGCACAGGAGTTTCATTTAATCTAGTGAAATTAATAGTGTCATTTGCCTTGCATCAAAGGAAACTGTCCTTGTAATCCGGTTCATGGTACAGTAGTGCAAAGACATGGTACTTCTTTTCAATCATGCATGGATACAATGAAAAGAAAATTCAAATTTTAACAGTTGAGTGTATTTAATGACAAGCTTGGAAGGTATTATTTGACAAATATGATCAAATTATATCTATCAACTACTTTGATTAAAATATGATATGGGGTTATGAAAATTTTACATAAAATGGGTAATAAAGGGATATTTTTATTATATTTTCATGTCTTAATTGCATTCTTATGAAAAATAGCTTTTTAATTTAAAAATTGACCCATCTTGCATTAACGTAGGTGAGTGAGAAGGGAAAGGAGAGATGGACAATGAAATGGTATAACAATGTAAAGTTGGTATGTGTAATTTTTTATAATTTGGTAGTAGGATTAGTGAAAAGGATCCCAAAGTAGGACCCATATGATTGGGCACTCTTGATTTTTTTTTTGAGTTTATATAAATATATGAAACTTTATATTTTGGTAAATGAGAATAAAATAAATAAATATATCTATGTATAGATATAGAAATAGTAATATCATATGGACAAAAAAAGATTTGAAGGGTTTTGAGAGCATTAAAGTAGGTGTTTGGGTGGTTGGTTTAGTGTTCCGTGGCAATTGAATTGCTTTATCTTCAAACTGTGGCATCCAACCACAAAAAATAGAAAAAGAGAGAAAATGGAAAGAAAATAAAAGACAAGGAGATATTTAATATTGGAGGATAGGACCCCCCTCACCCCTCCACACCCCCAACAGCCCCCCACCTGTTGTGGATCATCATCTTCCTTGCCTTCCTTTTTCATTAAATTAAGCTTTGGTGGAAGGAGACGTTTCCTCGTTTTTCAGCTGTTTGTATCTTCTTCTGACACACTTTGAAATGGCATTATTTTTAACACACACATAGACACACATCTCTCTCTTTCTCGCCCTCAAAAGTTCTTCGTTTCTCATCAAAGGGCTACCCAACTGCATCAAATGATTTGAAAAGGAGCGTCAAATCAGTGAAGTTCCCTTGTTTTGATCTACTCCCAGGTACTTCATCCAAAAGCCTTAAAAAGAGAGGGATAGAGAAGGGCAACAACCCCTATGCTATGCACCCCACACCTATCTTCAAACCCCAAACACCATAATGCTTACATGCATGTCATGATCATCAAATTCACTGTATGTTTCTTTTATATGTGTAAAAATACATGTTTTCGAAATTGGGTTTTTTGTTTTTTTGGGTTTTTTTTTCTCTCCAAGCAAAAGAAAAAGGAGAAAAATGTGTGGATAATGAGCCGAGTAAAGATGGGCATCTTTTCTGCTATAAGACTTTTTAACCCCTTCTTTTTCTTTATTTCTTTGGGGTTTTGGCCTTTTGGGTGCTGAGTTACGAGTTTTGCAGAGACTTGAGCCCGACAGAGGGGCTTCCCCTAAGTGAAGACCTCTGCTCTTATAAATCCATAGATAGATCATAGAGAGGAGAGAGGTGGGTGTGTGGTGTTTGTGTTATGTTTTCATGTATATATACACCTTTCTCTCATGTATTATCTGCTATAACTAGTCTTCTGTTTTTTCCTTTTTTTTTTGGTCGTCATCATCATCTCTCTCTCTCTCAAAAGTTCGATATGGGTTTTGTGTCACTGTAAGTAAAATTCCCCGTCTCTCTCTCTCCTTTGCAGTGCAGATGATGATGAAGCACGTGCACACTCAGATTTCCATCACACCAGGTACCAATAATATTAACTAATGCCCATAATCAATTCTTCTCTCTCCTTTTCACCTCTCTTCTCTCTCTATAAAATCAACAAGCCTTCATAGTCTGCACCCTTTTCCTTTTCCTTCTTCTTCTTCTTCTAGCTTTTTTATTAAGCTCTGGTTGCTAGAATATATGAAGAAGAAGAAGAGCACCTAGATGGGTCCTTCTAAAACCCTTTTTCAATCAAAATTATGCAGGTTTTGACTATTTGGCCTTGTGGGTTTATTCATCATTGTCTTCTTGTCTCTTGATTTTTCCAGGATTTGCCTGATAAGACTCTTGCAGTTGTTGCTTCACAATTCCGAACCAGTTGATCCAGGCAACAAATGGGTTGATTCTCACACCCAGATTTATCACTCAAGGTATATTTATATATGTAGATGTACATACAATACATAAGTGTTTGAGTGAAAGGTATTTTTTATATATCTCTGTTTGGAAAGAGAGAGGGAGAGAGGGAGAGAGGGAGAGAGAGAATTTGTTGTGTTGGATGTGAAGCCTAATGAACGTAGTCCCTTTTCAGTGATATAAACTCCAAGAAAGAGGAAATATTATTCAAAATCGATGGCGACGTACTTTCATGGGAATTCAGAAATCCAAGCTGATGGTTTACAGACTCTCATTCTCATGAACCCTGCCTACGTTGGATACTCGGACGCGCCACCGCCCCCTCCGCTGCACCCCAATTTCGTCTTCCTCAATTCTGCCGCAGCTTCACTCGCTCCCTCCAACCTTTCCCACGCGCCGCCGCCCCAGACCCAGCAGTTCGTTTCCATCCCCCTATCGGCCACTGCCCCCTCCGCCTCATCGGATCCCAGTCCTCCATCCGTGCACGCCCACCATGAGATCCCGGGGCTTCCTGGCTTCATCCAGCGCCCTCACTACAATCTCTGGAGCTCAATTGACACAACTGCGGCGGCGCGTGATACTCCACGCTCCCAGCAGGGCCTCTCCCTGAGCCTCTCTTCGCAACAACCGCCGGCCTATGGTTCCTACGGGAATGAGCGCGAGGTCCCTCCTCAGCATGCGACGGCGATATCGCCGGTGAGCGACGACATGCGAATTTCGGGGGCGTCATCGTCGTCAGCGTCGGGAATTTCAAACGGAGTTTCGGGTATGCATGGTGTGATACTGAGTTCCAAGTACTTGAAAGCTGCTCAGCAACTACTGGATGAGGTTGTGAACGTGGGAAATGGAATCAAAACCGAAACACCATCTAAGAAGAGCAGCAGTGAGGCAACCAAGACTCTGGGGGAAGGCCTAATTGGAGGAGAAACAAGCACCAAACGCAGCGCCGACCTTTCAACTGCTGAGAGGCAAGAGATTCAGATGAAGAAAGCTAAGCTCCTCAACATGCTTGATGAGGTATGACATGAGGGCTCGTAATACTTGTTTTACCATTCCAATTTGGTGAATTTTTTTCTTTTTCTTGTTTTTTATTTTGGAAATGGAGTTGTTTTTCATCCTTCCAAGTTCCAACCGAAGCAAGCCCATGAGGGGGCTAAAATGCAAAATATGTGGGAATTTTGATATGGGTCTCTATCAGTTGATGGATCAGATCCCTTTTACAAGAAATCCATGAAAGGAAATTGTGTCAGAGTTTCTGTCAGATGTTCCTTTCATTGAGTACTTTCTTGAAAATTTTTAATCAATTTGTTAAAGTCACAGAAAATTTTATGACCAGAATCTTTGAGTAAAAAAATGTGGAACAGAACAACTTTTTCTAGGAATTCAAGAAGCAAAGTTTTCAGTTTCATGGAACAGGCTCTGTTTCTGTCTTCCCCTCTTCCCCTCTTCCCCTCTTCTCCTCTTCTCCTCTTCCCCTCGTCCCCCCCTTCCCCTGGAGCAAGGATTCTATTAAGCATAATCCGAAAATATTTTTTTTTCCTCTATCAGAAACATGTGCTTTGTGCTCTCATGATTTGCAGAAAATCGAAATTTCTGAGGACAGGTACAGAGCGCTTTGTAATATCATGGCAGTATGTGAAACTGTGAATTGACTTGCTCATTTGTTGTGGTGGTTTGAAGGTGGAGCAAAGATACAGGCAGTATCATCATCAGATGCAGATTGTGATTTCTTCATTCGAGCAAGCGGCAGGGATCGGGTCCGCCAAAACTTACACAGCCCTTGCGCTGCAGACCATCTCAAAGCAGTTCAGATGTCTGAAAGACGCAATATCGGGGCAGATTCGAGCAGCAAACAAGAGTTTAGGGGAGGAAGATGGCACTGGAGGGAAGATTGAGGGTTCAAGACTCAAATTTGTTGATCATCAGCTTCGCCAGCAGCGGGCTCTTCAACAATTGGGAATGATCCAACAGAATGTTTGGAGACCCCAGAGAGGACTGCCTGAAAGATCTGTTTCTGTTCTTCGCGCTTGGCTCTTTGAACACTTCCTCCACCCGTAAGCACCTTTCAATTTTTTTATTTTTAAGCCCAGTAAGTCCAGTTGCTGAGATATTTTGGTTGTGTTTCAGTTATCCTAAGGATTCAGACAAGCACATGCTCGCCAAACAAACAGGGCTCACCCGGAGTCAGGTGCGCGCTAGAATCTTGAGATTTTTGTGTCTTTGTTTGGAGATTATATGGGAACTCTCAACAAGAGCTTTGTGATAATGCAGGTGTCTAACTGGTTCATAAATGCTCGGGTTCGTCTCTGGAAGCCAATGGTGGAAGAAATGTACATGGAGGAAGTCAAGGAACATGAAGAGAATGGATCAGGGGAGAAAACAAGCAAGAGCGAGGACAACAACCTGGAAGATTCAGCATTGAAGTCCAGTGGTCAGCAAGAGAAAAGCCCTGGTTCTGAGAACCAAGCTAGAAGTTTCAAATCCAAACCAGACAATGCCACAAACAAGAGTGCTCCTCCAGTGATCTCAATGGCCACAGCTGCAACATCTCCCATTGGAGGAGGAAATGCCCGGAACCAGCCCAGGTTCACGCTCATGGGGCCATCAGAAATGGAAGGGATGGCCCAAGGAAGTCCAAAGAAACCAAGGAGCATCGATGTCCTGCACTCCCCATCTAGTGTCCCATCCATGGACATGGATGTGAAGCCCGGTGAAGCAAATCCCCACCACATTTCCATGAAGTTCAGCAATGAGAGGCAGGGCAGAGATGGCTATCCGCTAATGGCAGGCCCAACAAACTTCATTGGAGGATTCGAGTCGTACTCAATTGGGGAAATTGGACGGTTTGATGCCGAGCAGTTCACTCCAAGGTTTTCAGGCAATGGTGTTTCTCTCACCCTTGGTCTCCCACACTGTGAAAACCTCTCCTTATCAGGAACCCATCAAACTTTCCTCCCAAACCAAAACATTCAATTGGGAAGAAGAGTAGACATGGGTGAACCAAACGAGTATGGCACTATGAACACTACCACACCTCACTCTACAGGTGCATATGAGAACATCAACATTCAGAACGGGAAGAGGTTTGCAGCCCAGTTGTTGCCTGACTGTGGCCTGATCAGTTAAAGCAAGACACTGCAAGAGGAGCGGTCTCAGCATCAAGGCCCCTTCTAATATATTCTTCCAACTCCCTCTATAACCAGGGAACAAGGAAAGTGCAGGGTAGTGTAAAGAAAGAAGAAAATTTACTTTAGTACAGGTTTATACTTTGCAGAGAACCATTTGAGTTCCTAGACAGATTAGGATTTGATAACATATGGTTGGGGATTGTATATTATTTTTGTAAGTTTTGGAGATGGATATGAAATTTTAGTTATTTGGGTATTACAGATACATATATATATTAATTTTAAATGAATCTGGGTGTCATTCATGTCAAGGTGTTCCATGAACGAAGCAAAAGAAGGAATAGCAAACACTCATTTGGTTGCTATTCCTGGTTTCTATAAGGGTTTGTTGGGAGTCTGGGACAAAAACCAAAAAACGTGCTTCGTTTTTGTGGTTCAATTTCTTTTTGTCCGACCCTGCATTGGCGAACTCAGAGCCTTCTTCATCACTTTCAGCCTCCTATCTTTCATGCTCTCTGCTAGGAAGACTTTCTGCTGCTTTCCATCTAACTGCAAACAAAACTCTAGTTTTGCTTCTTAGTTAAGATTTCAAGGGAATGCTCATACACTAGTGTAGAATCTCGAATACCATATCTATTCTTGCTTTGTAGTCAAGTTTCTGGTGTATGGTTGATGATTTTATGTTGAATCCCAGACCAGTTTAGCAGGAAATTTTCAATATTCCCCCTCAAATATGAGTAAGCAGTAGGTATACATCTTGAATTCTGGTGAATTTCATGCCGAGAGTGAACAAAAACTATTATAGAAATGAATAAAGAAAGGAACACATTAGCTACTCTGTCTCTCATACATGGACTTAATCACTGTGAATGATGATGAAGATTTTGAAGGCATTCAAATTTTCAAACACCAACTGCTACAGAGCATGTATAACCTTTTTCTCTTGCTCGAACATGGCTAACTGTTAGGGGGGTTTATAGAGAATTGGATTTCATACCAACCAGAAGCAACATCATCATTAAGTAGCATGAAAATGAAGACACTGAGGATATTAGAATGATCAAAGATTCAAAATCCCAATTAGTAGGATCAATTAAAATATGGAATTGGGTGTAGAGGCCATAGTTTTGAGTTCTATGCAGCCATATCATGATTTTGCATTGAAAATACACCAAAGTTCATCACAACAACCTAAAGATATTTTATTGTTACCTTAAGAGGAGATAATAAACAATGCATTTTAATCAAGTCTTAATGATAATAATACTTTCAGAATAGTCAAAATCCTTGAAGATTAGGCTACATGCAATCATTCCACTTAAAGAAAGAAGTAAACAAACAGCTGCAAGGCTCCTGGGAACCCTGGTTTCCTTGGTGAAAGGCAATTTCTGGGAAACTCAATTCCATGGATGATTTTGGGAAACAAACCTGTGAGCACTCCAAAATGAGAGAGAAAGTAGAATACATGATGTGCATGAAACACATGAAAAATGCATTGAAATGAGGGAAAAAGTTGGCAAACATCATTTGGTGCTATCAGACTCAGTAGGGGACCTGTAGTATCACTTTCATATGTTAGATGATGAATCATTTTGAATGTTTGTTTGATACACATTGAATAGAGACTCCACATCTAGATGTTGTGGGCAACAGTTGAAGCAAACATAATCTTGTAGAGCACATCAAGGCAAATGAAGTGAGGACCCCATGGGAGAAATTTTTGCTTGAGAGTTTTGAAAATCATGAAACACAAGAAAGTCCACAAGCATAGGACAAAAGGCAAGAAAAATAGTCCCCCTTGTACAATACAAAAACAAAGGGATAATTAATTTGAGATAAAACTTATGTAAAATAATAAAATATACTTCAAATTCATCATTTTTATTATTATTATTTTTTGAAGATTGCTTCTATGGAAAGGATACCATAAATAATACGGACAATTTTCCAACTTGCACTTGCTTTTTCTATTATTTCAGCTAAGGTCATCCATTGACTCTAACCACCATGGTGAGGACCCTACCCCTGGCTGGTGATGATGTTGGTTCATATAATTTATTTTTGAATTTTCAATTAAAATTTTTTTTTTTCCGCCAGTTTTCCCGAATTTGGTTTTAATAAGTTACCTATATCTCAGACCCCACAAAAAAAAAAAAAAAAAAAAAAAAAAAAAAAAAATCCCCACACACCCAACAACAAACAAATAAACAAAACCACCCTGCTTCTTGGGCTGCAGCAGCTTCAGGCCCCTCCCATCAACTCAAAGATTAATCAGGGTGGGTTTGGATCGGCCCAGTGGTTACAGGCCCTGAAATCAGAGGTGCAACCCGACCATGACTAGGTTGGTCTTTAGGGTTTTTGCAATGCTTGTTGCTAAGCCTTTTCTAGGTGATAACGTACTGATTTCATCATCCTTCTCAAGCTTCATTTGATATTTGTCCCCGTGACCTAGCTAGCTTTGCTCTACTTTTGTCCATCTATATGCATGTATATATATTCACTTGGCCTCTTGTTAGTCCCTGTTTTATTTGCCCTGCATTTAATGTAGTTCGCATACGTTCAAAAAATAAATGTGGAAAAGTCAGCTTGCTCAACCACCAATATCAATCACGGTAAATGGCCCTGTCTTGAAAAGGTAGTCCTGTAAAATCTAGGTCCTTCTTTCAGGTACTGGTCATGATAATCTAATAATTGAACTAGTTTGGGTCCATAGAGTAGTTGAACTCAACAACTGACAGGGTAAATAAATGGAAAACTAGAAGACAATAATAGTGCAGTGTGAAAATGTCAAAACCGAAGAAATCTTTTGTGGAGGTTGTACCACTCACCTGGATTCTAGTCTCTGAGGAAGCTTAAACACTATCTTCACTTGTTCCTGCATTCCCAAAAAAGTTCAGAAATAAACTTTAGAAGCTAAGAATGCAGATTGTAGGATCCTGACCTTTGAACATGATTCTGCCAATGTTCAATCGAGTATTCTTCTCTCTTCTTCTTGTACAACTCAATGCTGCTTATTTTCCAAACAAGTCTCCATATAAGGGTGAGGGGAAAACTGGGTTTGAGCCAATAGTGCTGCCTACCCTACTTGTCATGTCCAGACTTGCATCCCCAACACAAACATCGTTATCTGGATATTTGTCTGGACCAAGTTGGGCTTATGTGAAAAATGAAAAACAACAAAAACAAAAGCAACGAAGACTCCAGAGCTGAAGAGTATGCTGACTTAGGTCTTGCCACATCCCAGTCCTGTCAGGACTTGGACAGTTCAGCCCGTTAATTTGCACCCCTGCATTTTTTTATAATCTGATAAAACTGGCTAACCTAAATGGACATATAGTAAGACTTGGCAAGCAGCTAGACTTTTTAGTGTCTGATTGAGATGTTCCAAGACCACATGACCATGGGGATCATAGATCATAAATCTACCAGTACCTAGAACCTTTCAAAAGGGAATACTAATCATCTGATCCAATCTTTCTTAAAATTGAAACAAGTAATAGCGATTACATGCAGTTCTACAGAAACCTCTCAAGTCAACTAAGTGCATGTCCACAATTTTCTCAAAACAAGTTTCAGTTATAATTTATAAAAACAGCTGGATTTGTTCTTACAAGGAATTAAATCAGACACAACAAAAAATCTGTCAAAATTTGTTTAGGCAGCTGAGCAATGAGTCCAGACTAAGCAAACATTTCCATACATTCAAAAAGTTTCACCATAAGCACTTCTCAGATAATGCACATTGAATTGAAAAGTTTTAAGTTGAACTAAACAAAATATTCAGGAGATTGTACAATTTGAAATTTCAAATTACTATCCAAAATCAAACACCTTTCCTATCACAAAATTTACAATCAGAATAACATCACAAGATTTACAGGTTTGCACTGACATTGAAATTTGTAGCAAGGAGCTCAAAATAAGGGCCACTGCTTAAGACACCTTTCTTTTTTTTTTTTTTTTATAGACTCTGCTTAAGACACCTTTCCATTTGCATAATACTTTCCCTTTTAAACCCTGTTCTGGTTTATGGTACAAAAGGGACTGTTCCAAATGTTCAACACCTTAAGGAAACAGTGTTAAGAGCAACCAAGGGAAACAAAGACGTAAAAGATTTACCATTGAGGGGTCATAATGCATCTGTCACACCATGGATGGCCCCTAACAATGCCAGCCTTCTCTTAGCAACCTTTGATCTGTAACACCATACTTCAAATGCCTCAGTTAGGTCTGGGTAACGAATATGCTCATTCCCTAACCATTCAGTCAAAATCTCTGCCTGATCCCCTGAAGGCAATGCAACAATTATTGACACAAAAGCAGATTCCAAGGACTGCCAAAGCTCACCATCCAATTTGAATGTCAGAGCATCATCCCCATTAGTTGGGATAGAATCAACCAAACGTTTTGTGACTCTCACAAATGGAAGCCACACCATCATCATGTGAAGTCGTTTTGTAGCTGGCAAAATAACAGTTCCATACCCTATTGCCTCTAAAACCTTTGATGCCACCTCAATAACCTTCAACTTCATCTCGAGCACATCAGCTTTTGAACTTGCTAGCTCAATAGCCTTCACAATCTTTTCTGATGCATCAGTCCAAGTGCTAACAAACTCCCTCATTATTTCCAACTTACCTAAAATCTGACAAGCCCATGACATATCTGATAAATAGGATTGAAATAATAGCATTTCTCCTGCCATGATAACTGATTCTCCAGACTCGCAAAAGAAAGTTTCCAATAGATTGTTGAATCTGGCTAATAGTCCCTTCACACATTCTCTTACCTCAAACTTTATCTCATCATCAGCCATCAGTAGAGGGGCATCATCATCTTCAGTAAGCATGTACTCAAGCTGTTCTTGGGCTGAGGACTTAAGATCATTCATATGTGGAGGAGGTGATGACGTGGCAAATCGAATGGCTGAAAGAAAAATGCCCACTATTGCTGTTGAATTGACTGGTTGGAGACGGGCAAGAATTGGCTCGACTTGAGATCCCATGCCAGGTATGGTTCTTAGAATCTCTTCCTCCTCAGCCTCTTCCCAAGGTACTGCTTCCAAGTAGTTCACACAAGCAGTAATAATTTGCTGGCAACCAAGCTCAACTGCGACTTGTAGACAGCTAAGGGCATTTCTGACACCATGCCACATGTCATCTACAGAGCCATCCGTAACAACATAGAGCAGGCGTAGAACATTGACATGGTAATCAAAGTCAGATTCTTGACAATAGACCTCAACGCAGTTGCGAGAATCTAGGATCTGACATGTGGGCCAATTCTCAGAGAGTCGATCAGCAAAGTACTTGCTCTTCTCTACAAGGACATGGGAGTGACAGTATAACCAGTCATCTCGACCTTCCTGTGTTCGTAGTCTCACCACGACATCACTTGTGGATCGGTCACCAATCCTGCTTGGAGCCCTTGTTTCATTACTCTGATGAAACAAGGAGTGCAAGGGGAAAAGAGCATACTAAGCAGTTGTTATGCAATAGTTCAGGAAGGAATAAAAGCAAAAATTTCTTGACTGTGAGATATAAAACTAATAAAATCTAATCATAAGTAGCTATATACTAAATAAGTTAGTAATGCTGACCATAAGAATCAAAGTACTAGTAATTACAGTTAGAAGAAACCAAGTAACTCATGACAAACTCAGGCTTGCATCATTAAGAAACTGAAACTTGATCAAGGTTGTTTGTAAATTAAATGACTAGACTTATGCTCAGGTTGCAAGTTTGATCACTTAACATGCCAGGCTAGGGCAACTCCAAGATTGGTTTGATTAGGCTCATGAAAACTCAAGGTAGTGGGTGGCTAATTTTGGCAACACAACCAAGGAAACACTTTGAGAAAGTAAACAAATATGAATTACTAATATAGTATGGTTAGGAACTGAATAAGCATTTAAAACATGTTTTTAGGAATATAATCACTTGCACACGAGATGAATAGCAAATTAATTTAATTAACTAGCTGGATTCAAGCTCAAGTTTGGTCACTGTGAATGAGCAAACTTAGTCAAACTCCATATCAAACTCGAGCTTGATACAGATGCAGCCAAAAAAAAAAAATCTTGAACAGAATAATACTTGGCTCACTGCAGCTTGTTGCACCCCTATCTGTGACTATTCAATAATTCAGTTAATGAAAATTTAGTGGTTAGGTAATTCTTTCAGTGTTACACAAAAGTGGCCAATAATCAAAAGAACCAAAGAGGAGATTCTTCAGTTGCCATGTCTTTTAGCTGACAGAAGCATGAAACAGATTGGAAGAAAAAAACAATGAACAAGCGAGTGAAAATACTTACAGGAGACTCCATTGAAGCAATATTCACTAATGAGTATATCTTTCATGCATTGTGGCACCTTTAAAATAAACAAGAGTCTGCAGCACAAATCAAATGATAATATATTTGAACACAAGATAGCAAAACTACTAGTAATTTCTAAACAGTTGAATGATAAAAAAGAAACTGCAAGAAATATTGGATCTTGTGGTTTAACATACACCCAGCTATTGCACTGAAAATCAGTCATAACTCATAAACCCAACTGCCAGAAAGAATCATGGGAAGGAAACTAGGCTATGATACCAAAAGAATTACATCTAAATGTTGCAATTAAAGTCAGGGTCTCCAATTCAACTTCAAAGACCCCTATTCCATGCAACCAATTGCAGCCTATCTGCTCCAAACCACTTACATATAAAATTACATGACACAAAACTTGTCTTGAATGAGCAAAGTTGGATGATTCAACTCATTGCACAATCTATAATTGTAATAAAATGGTCAATACTACCATGGACTATGAGGTCTCCTAAATTCTAAAAAGTATAAAACTATCCAATGAACAGAAAAGTCAAATATCTACCCAATCTAGGTGGAATCCAAAAGAGATAGGCCATGAGAGTTTAAGTATTTATTCCGCTTTAGAAGTCCATCGTTCAAATACCACATTACCATTAAGTTATGCCAATTTTTTCCATTAAGTCTAGAGGAAAAGGGCAAGAAAGAAAAAAAAAAGACAAAAAACAAAAAGCCATTGAGCTTCTCTCCAACTGACTTATCAAGCATTGACTTGATTACATAATATGAGTATAAACCTGTATGTTACGTAACAGGTGATGGCTCTCTTTTAAGACAATCAACAAGCACATGGGCTACATCAAGAACACCAGAGACTTAAATGAAAAAAATTTCTAGGATTAAGCAACAGGGGTTCCAAGTAAACTTAACATAAGAAATGACACACATTCTAGCTCCCAATTTGAGATACCCAGATCCTAAATTGTCTTCAAATTGTCTCATTCACCAAGTTTCTTGCTAGTTCCACAAAACCCACACCATTCATTTCCGCTTTCTTCGTTTCATATTGAAAATATTCAAAACAAATCCCAACGGGAAAGCAACAGGAACTGCCAATCTATAAGCTCATTGTAAATATGCAGTAATCTGTAACTGATAACAAATAATGGAAGATTAATTGGGAGCTTCAACCAAGATGAACCTAAAAGCTAAATATTCACATTACAGTCCCATATGAGAAAATTAACAAAGAAATTTAAAAAATGGAAAAAAAAAATGGAAAGTGAAGTTCAGAGATCATTACCTCTCTCTTTGTGGAAAAAGTTCCTTTCAGTTCTTTTCTTTTTCTTTACAATTTCTCATTATACAATCCTTCAGTTCAACAATCTCTCATCTTTGCAGTAGGGGAAATTGGGCCTAAGTGACCTCATGTTCATCCGTGTGGCTCACAAATATTTGGGCCTAGCTTCGTGTGGGCTTGGATGGTCGAGAGGATCAATTTAATTGATTCCTCAGGGCCATGGCTGTTTTTTTAAAATTGTTTTTAAGATGGAGAACAAACAAACAATTTTTTGCTAATTTTAGAAAACAATGACATATTATTATTAAACATGTGAATTACTATCATCTAACTAACCAAACTTTCTTTCTATCCATGGATGTTAATAAAAATCTCTCTAATTTCGATCTTTAAACTTTCCCACTACTCATATAAGTATTATCATTAATTTGCTCAAACTGCATTTGGTAGTGTTTTTAATGGAAGTGTTTTATCTAAAAATGTTTTTAGAAAATTACTTATTTCTCCAAAAAATATTACAAGTGATTTTTTAATACTATAAATAATTTTTCAACATTATAAGTGATTTTTAGAAATTTAAAAAGTTTTTTTTTTTTTTTAATTTTGCCAAACACCCTATTTATTTTCAAAAACACTTTTTAGTTAAAAGTGTTTTTGAAAAACACTGCCAAATAGGCTCTCAATCTCTTTAAGGAGACACACATAAGAGATAAATCTAAGTTGGCAATAAAACTATTTTCTTCCAAATTTTTAGTTTTTTTGACCTTTGGAGGAAAATAATTTTTTTGTCAATTTAGATTTCTCTCTTATGTACAAAACATCTTTTTGCTTTAGCAAAAGAGGTTTTTGTTTTTGCCTTAACTACCTCAACCTAGGTTTGAAGTGCATAACCCATCGATTGTGATCTATTCTCTTTTCTAATTCTATGTTTTGTACTTATTATTGCAATTTGTTTTTCATGATAACTTGTTGATACATCAAAGATATGAATAAGATCACCTTAAGTAATGATATTGACATCAAAATCCACATGACTGCTTGAGTGGAGAAACTGATTTCCCAATTCTACCTCATTGACAATGTCAGGTAGGTCTTGAGTAGATGCATGGCAAAACAATATAGTAACAATGGACTTGTTAAAATACAAGTCCCGATAACTTGTAATGCTCACATCATCTTTTTTTTTTTTTCTTTTCTTTTTAATGGAAAGAAACTATGAAATAGATAATCCATACATTCGATTGAAGGATGAGTCACAATAATCTTCAAAACCAAACTTTATAGCATTTTTATGAAAATTTGACCTTCAAATGATAGATTCTAAATTAAAAACACCCTTCCTAGCTAAATAATCTATTGTTTTATTTATTTCTCTATAAATATGATAGTTATAAATATTAAGGTGTTACTCTTTTTATTATAACCATCTATCATTATTTTTTAGTCACCTTCAATCACTAGGTTTAAGATTGTTCTTAGCAACTAGCACATCATCGTCATACATTTTGTAATAATTATTGAAGTATCACCCATAAGCCTAATTATAGTTATTTTATAATTCCATTAGAATCTCTAATAACCCATCCTAATGTGGTTTTATTCTCTACCTTTGAACCATCAAAATTAAATTTGAAAATTTCATTAATTAGAGGAATCTGGTGAATCTATTTTTCAACAATTCCAAGGACATTACGTCCTTTGTTTTGAAGATGAGAGTCAGTCACACATTCTTGGAGATTTTGGAAGTTTAAGGTAAAACTCAACAATGAAAAAGAGAATGGGTTGGATTTTCTTAAACATGTATCGTCTATGCAATTAAAATGTTGAAATATTAATCATATTTTTAAAAATTACTCTTTTGTTCAAGGAACTTGGGATCACATCAAGTTTAATTGTCATATGTCTCTTTGGTTTGAAGGTGATTTTTTATCTTGGATTGAAATGGTATATACAAACTAAAAAATTAATTGCAAAATTTTCAATCATTCTATAGAAAAAGTTGTCATTGCCTTGTAGATTGTATACATCATCTTTTTGAAATGGAGTACATTATATGTGTATATATTTGTAGACCCCCCTTAGGGGAAGACTTTTTTTACTTTTTTTATATTTTTTATTTGACTGCCTCGGAAGTGGGCTGCTCTCGGGCAGCCAAAGAGGGCTGTTGGGTGAGCTGTCTAGGAGCGGTCAGATGGGATGGTAGAGAGGGTGTGGCAGAGAGCAAGTTTGAGGATTGACAGGAGAGAAAAGCTGGCAGGAAAAGAAGCAGAGAGCAGTTGAAGAAAAGAAAAGAAATGAGAGAAAGGGAGGGGGAGTTCATCTGGATTAAGGGGGCCTGGTAAAAGAAAGGGAGCACTCGCTGGTCTTCGGGGAAGCAGAGAAAGACTCTCAAGTACGACCATTATGACTCTTGTACATCACTTTTCAATCCTCCAGATTTGTGTATTAAAGTTAAAGACTGTTTTTTTATTGGATCACTTGTGGCATGATCTCATCTATTGGTATATTTAAGATGTGCTCTTTTCTTTCCTGTTTTAGGTCTTTATTTCTTTAAGCTCACTGATAAAAACATGACTTGGAGCTTTACATAACCTGCCAGAACTAGGTCATTATACTCTTTTGCTTTCACGGATTTTCTTGTGTTTTTTTTTCTTCCTTGGATGTTCTTGTGTTTTATGCATTTCTCGTACATGTCCCATGTCTTTTTGCCTTCAAATGTTGCAATGGATATACACTGTGTTTTTTCTGTAAGTCATGGGTCTAACAATACCCCTACTAAGAAGAAAGACCTATATATCGTGAGAGGTGCGGTTTTGAGGTTCATATTTGTTTCCGGAGAGCTGTAGACGTCACTTTCGCTGAGAAGCGGCTGCTGCTACATGGATTCGTCGTTGGATTCAGCGTTGCCGCCCCACTCGGAGGACCATGCCGAGCAAATTCTCGGTGCTGTATGCGCCATCTTATATGCCTATCATGCTCCGGAGTTTCTTTGTTCAAGCAACGAGCCGGTGAGGTCGTGAGGAGCAGCTTGAGATCCGCGGACGTCGAGACCTGGGCTGCGAGTTGATACTTTGCGTGGAGAGTGGGGCTTCATTACTCTTCTCTCAAAAGTTGGCAGTCCACTAATAACATGAGAAGCTTTAAATAAATGGTGGTGAAAAGTCAAAGGCATGAGTTTTTTTATTAGTGGCAGGGGCACTTTAAGTACTCTAAACAAATATGTGGCAGTGGCATGGGTCCAGTGGCTTTATGGTGAATTATTATTATTATTTTTCTTTTCCCTCATGCATCATCTTCTTAATTCCACTTTTCATGTTAAAAATTTCATTTTTGAAAATTCTGCTATCCAATAATTCTCCTAAAATCCCAAAGTTTCAAATTTATTCATTTATATTCCATTTTCTTTTATTTATTTATTTTTATTTATCTATTTATTCATTTATTTATTATTTTATTTAAGAATATATATATATACACGTATCCTTTTCGAAATAATCTTATAAAATTTGATTTTTAAATTAGTTTATGAAACCTCAGATCTTAAATTCAATTTTCCAAAACTCCAATATTTTAAATTTAATTCTTCAAAATTCAATTCTCGAAGTAATTTTCTAAAACTCTAACTTTAAATTTAATTTTTCAAAATTCAAATTTTTAATTTTAATCTTCCAAAAATTCCACAATTACGAATTTAATTTTTAAAATGTCACCTTCAAATAAATTTTCGAAACTCCATCTCTTTTTAAATCAAGTCTTCAAAAATTTCATCTTTAAATAATTCTTCAATTTTCCAATCTCTAAATTCAATTTCCAATTTCCAAAATTCTAATTTTCGCAATTATTTATCTAATCATTATTATTTTCGTTATTATTATTATTCCATTCATTTATTTATTCACTTATTCATCTATTTAAAATTTCATCTCTAAATAATTCTTCAATTTCCCAATCTCTAAATTCAATTTCCAATTTCCAAAATTTCAGTTTTCGCAATTATTTATCTAATCATTATTATTTTTTATTATTATCATTCCATTCATTTATTCATTCACTTATTCATTTATTTAAAATTCCATCTCTAAACAATCCTCCAAATTTTCAATTTCTAAATTTAATTTTCAATTTTCCAAAGTTCTAACTTTCACATTTGTTTATTATTATTATTTATTTATTTATTAATTAATTATTATTATTATTATTTTATTTTTATTTATTTCTTTTATTTTTTTACTTTCATTTTCTTTCCTTGATTTTACTAATAAAATTGGTTGCCACATTTCTTTCCAGCAAGCTTGTTTCACAAATTCTACTCGATTTTTAAAAAATTCATGATTTTTTTTTATTCTTTTTATAAGCATGAACAAATTTCATAGTTCCAAATAATGGAATTTAAGAGATTAATTCATGCTAAAATAAATCGGGTTTTGGCGGGGCCCAACATATGTGATTTTCTCATTGATTGATTGATTAATTGTCATGCTCGATTGGTTTTCTTCGCTCTATGACATGCATGCGATTATTCTGTATTTGTGCACTAACCTTGTCTTTTATGATAGCACTCAGCTTGTGACTAAGGTACACCCTGTGCTTGATTGTGTTTATTGATTTATTTGTTATCATGCGTGTCTTGCTTTCATACATTTGATTATTATTCGGTATCCATGTTTAATCGATCAATTGCCATACTCGTTTCATCTTATTAGTGGAGACCCATTTTAGGGGCTTAAAGGGGTGCTACGGTTTTTACCGTACCTTCCCGATAAGTAACCTGACCCCCGAGCCCATATTTGGTTTTTCATAGGCCACCTTTTCCAAATAAGGAGTAACACTTAGGGTTTTTCTTTCTTATTTTGTTTACCTTTTAAAAATAAAACAAAAATAAGTGGCGACTCCAAGTCATTTTCTAAGAAATAAATCATTTTCGAATAAAAAAGCGAGTTTCGCCATCAAGTGGGAACGCATGAGCCAAAATGCGGGGTCCACAAAATGGCGACTCCACTGAGGAGTTTTGAGAGTCAAGCTTGAACATGAGATGAGGCAAATGTGGCGTTTGATTGGTCGATCAGTGGGTACCCACCTCTCTTTGTGCGTGCGTTTGCTTGACTATTGATTGCACATTGAGGGCTCTTGATATCATTGGATGCATGTTTGATTATTCTATTCATTTGGGACATTGACATGCTTATTATGCTGATTGAGGATTCTGATGTAGCGATTTTTCTATGCTTCATTACTATCTCCATTTGGGACATTGACATGCTGATTATGTTGGTTGATTATCTTGCTTGTCTTAGCATAGTGACTTTGTGATCTTGCCATGATTGTTCTGCTCACCTCACATGTATAGACTCACTGTTGTATATCATTTGACTTGATGCATTGATTCTCTTGTTTGTATATTATCATGATTGTTATTGAGCATTCTATCTTTGCCATATATTCATCTCGATTAGCTTGTGTGTAGATTTGGATGATATATACTTGTTTTGTATGGTTGTATGGTGCATGACCGCTCTTCATTCTGTGTGATTGCATGAGTTGCTTATCTATATGGGACACACACCTATCCCCTTATCTCCAAGTCCCTAGTCTCGATCAACTTGGTCTTCCTTGATCTCGTATTTGATATGAGACTTGTTGCTTTGTTTGCTCTTCGACCGAGCTAGTGATTAGGAGTAAGGTCTAGCGATGGGCTATATCTATGTTTGAGAGCATTTTGGAGGTGGTCAACACATTGACACTGATTGGAGTCCGACCTTTGAAACTTGTATAGCCCAGAGTTAGATTTTATGGATATTTGTGTGATCAGTGTGTTTCTTTTTGCTACTTTAGTTTCATAGGATTTTCGGATGCACCTACACCACTCACTGTACACTTTAGTTGACTACTGAGTATTGAGAGTTGTGAGAGCTATCACCATAGGAAACCCCCTGGGATGTCGAGGTAGTGCATGTGTGGAGATGATGACCACCTTGCATGGAAGCGCCCCGTCTCTTCGGAGGCGTGCAGAGGATTGCGTACCGCCGGAGGGTATGATCACTTCTGCTAGGGATTTTTTAAAAGTCCACCCATATCCTTTTAGAGCCACCTTGACCTTGTAGGTTGAGCCGTAGATCTTTCAATTAGGACTTCCTTCCCTACACATGGGTGCATCTGAGGGCCTTCAGAGCCTCTTTAGTTACAGTTCGAATCCAGTACTCCCTCTTTTGGTCTCCATTTGTGAGTGCTTAGATATCAGTGCGAGTGTGAGTATCGGTTGGACCGCCTTTTGTCTTGACGCCTTAGATTATGCTTTTTACTCGATGAGTTTAGCATGTTTTCTCTCTAGGGTTTTCGTCTTCTTTTCTTGGCTTGGCACGTCGTTCCACTTTGTCGTCACTTACTCGATGCTTTGGGATATGATCATGATCATCTTTTTACACTGTACACCTATCACGGGCCTAGTATCTCATTTTTTATTTGATCCTTGATTCGATTTTTGACTCGATGCTCATATTTTCATTACAGAAATATGAAAGGCATGTTTTCACATTCACACATTTTTCGAGAGATTGGCCTTGATCACCTTATCATTTTTCTTTATGGAGCTCGAGTTGAAGGTTGAGTCCAGGATATTTTGTTATAGATTGAGTATCGATCTCGTGATAGTGTCGTTATTCGCACCTCATTTATTTTCTTCACGCCATATTCATTTTTTTGGATCATCAATAGAAATTATTTGTCATATTTGTGGTCATCTCACACTGGACACTCATGTGACTCTAGAGTTTCTATCGTATATCCAAATTTTGATTGTCACCATAGGATTGTGTATCGCACCTTGTCATGCATTGGGTTGTGTTGTATCATACATCAATCATTATTTATTTCATCCTGTGTCGTTGCGTGAGTCATGTTTGAGTCATTTTGTTTGGTTCCTTTGTAGGAGTCTATTTATAGTCCCAGTCTTGGTTCAGTGCCCTAGGTTGAGTTGGAGAGAGGTTGATTCGTATCATTGAGTTGCTATAGATGAACTCACAATTGGTTTCGATTGGTTAGCTTACCACTTCTGTTGCTTCGATTCAGGAGGCATTGACCAGTTTGAGTTAAAGGATGGATACTCAGCAGGGTAGGCATGTAGTGCTCGAGGGCACACCATCTGATTTAGAGCCACCACCACTTCGACCTGTTCAGATGTCAGCTACACAGACTTTGCATACTATTTCACATGATCAGGCTACTGTCATTCCACCCATTGTCACGCCAGTTACTGATTCATCCCCAATTGGTGTTCTATTTGATTCACATCAATCAACTGATGTGCTTTGATTTCAATCCTCAGACGGGAGTTATCAACAAAATTTATAAACCTAATTCACCATATACTAGGGTAGCATAGCTAGCATAGCATAGTGGCTCTAGGATCGTCCACAGAGATAGGTTTTCATTTCACACCTGATATGAGCTTAAAGAATTGGATTGGTGCTTTTTCCTTAAAAGGTTAGCTTTAAAAGAAAACATAATTTTCGGGTGAAAAAAATATTGATTTTAAAGTAAACCAAAAATATTAACTGATATTGATTACAAAGAAAATGGTTTCTTGAATTTTTAGGTCACTAGGTTCAGGCTCCTTATACAAAAGAGAAGATTCCAGATCTTTTCCTCGTATTGGGGATTTAACCTATAGTTATCCTCCCAACCGGTGTGTTACAGTTGCTTCCCATTAATGGTTTCAACGCTAAATCCCTCTCACTGATACACCTTGCAATGGCTCGTACCTCTCACCTAGTATTTGCCATTCAAGGAGATCTTAACCTTGGATCATCCTTCAAAAGCTCGCAAGAGATAACAAATGGATGTCTCCAAGGAGTCCAAAAGCTTACCAAGTGTGGGCTATTCTAGATAATCCTACCTTTAAACCACCTCCCAGAGGCTCACAAGAGATAACAATTGGATCTCTATGGACTGAGTCCAAAAGCTTACCAAGTGTTGGCCCAGGTGATTATAAGGGATTTTAAGTTAACTAAAAAGATAAAAACCATTAACGGGTCACAACTTCCTCTTCATTAAAAACTAAAACAAGGAAAACTCCTACCTTCGTATTCGGGTCCCTTACCTAGCTTCCTTCAATCCAAGAAACAAAAAGTCTAGCAACTCATCCTCTGAGGCCTCAGAGGATGTTTGGCTAGAAAGAAAATAAAAATGAAAATAAAATTGTAAGCAAAAGCAGAGCAAGGCTCTGTATAATATATATTGATCGATTCTGTCTTTGATCCTCTATTACATTTACAAAAGGTTCAAAAGAATATATAGAGGAGTTTTTCCAACCTTCCTAACTAAACAATCTTGTCATTGGCCGATTACAAGGAGAAAATAGGCAATTACACAAAATATCTTTGAGCTAAAAATCTAACGGAGTCGGCGAGAAAATATCTGAAAATATCGGAAAATATCCCAGGAGGATTTCGCAAGTGAGAAATGGAGTTGTGAAAATTTCGCAACAGGGAAAGGTGGCTGAGAAAATTTTCGCAAGTGGGATGGCTGTTGCGAAAATTTTCCCAAGTGGGAAAAGCTGATGCGAAAATTTCGCAAGTGGAAAATGTGTTGCGAAAATTTTCGCAAGTGGAAAAGCTCTTGCGAAAATTTCGCAAGTGGGAAATGCTCTTGCGAAAATTTCGCAAGTGGGAAGGCTGATGCGAAAATTTTCGCAAGAGGGAAGGCTGCTGCGAAAATTTTCGCAAGTGAGAAAGTCACTTGCGAAAATTTCGCAAGTGAAAAGTGTTGTTGCGAAATTTTCGCAATGCCTGATGCAGTCAGCTTCAAATGGCTATAACTTCTTCATTTCAGCTCCGATATGCACACCGTTTGAAGCGTTGGATTCTTGACTTCCCGAGCTTCGACATGATATATAGCATGCATAAAATGGACTTCAGGAAGTGATTCAAATTTGCAAAATAAGACTATATCTATTCCCATCTTGAACTTCAGCATGCTGAATTTCGCATAGCCATGCGAAATTGCTTCCTGTTAGATTTCTCTCTCTGATTTTCTTCCTTGAATCTCTTGATTGGCTTGGACACCAATTGACAAGGGTTTCACAAAAATTCTTCCTCATTCTTGACTTGCTTTAATGATCAAAAAGTTACTAAAAACACCAAAATTAGCCAAAAACTGATTAGTAATACTTGCAAGGGTCCTTAATGTGCCAATTGAGTTAAAAGGTATTAATTACTACTCAAAAGTGTTTAAAAGAGTTTATAACAAGCTATAAAAAGAGCACTTTTTGAGTAGTAATCACTCCCCCCAACCGACATATTGCTAGTCCCTTAGCAATGAAGGAGAGAAAAATAAAAATAAACAATAAAATAATTTACAAAATCATGCTAATCACTCCAAAAAATGTTTAAGTGGCATGATGTAGCACATACTCTCACATGGAACATCAAAGAAACAAAGCCCAACCTTCAAAAAGAGTCATCAAACATCTTGCCTAATCACAATTTATAAAGAGTAGGCATTATGCAAATTTAAGCATTAAAAGAATTTCCACTCCCAAAGTTCCAAAGCTTACTCTTCCACAAAAATCTAAGTGTTATTTATTAGTTTCCAAATATAGTATGTCGAACTATTCTCTCCCCTTAACCTAGTTCTTTCAAATCTTAGCAAACTGATCAACCTCCAATAGGTTAAGAACGCACCTTTTTATTTCACAATTTTTTTTCTTGTAGGTGTGCAATGCTTAAGGTATTGTTTTCTAAAGTGTCCATGTAACGGGGGTCCATCGATGACTCCCAACCAATCAAGGTTTAGGGCATCAAGCTTTAAGGATCTTTCGACCACTAGCTCCTCAGATTTCACCCCGGACTTTTGAAATTGAAATTTTAATACCCAAGCACCTACAATATGTTAAACTCCACCTATTCACCCTTGTAATGAGCATTGAGGTCGGTGACTCCCAACCAATGAAGGCTTAGGGCACTAGGCTTTAAAGATTTTCACTATATACCCCTCAGACCTTGCTCAGGTTTCAAGGCAAGTAAAACATTTTGTTCTTTTTTTTTTTTTTTTTTTTTTTTTTTTTTTGAAGGCTCATTGGCCTTAAATAAGGTGTCCCAACACTATTAAAATGAGGTCAAAGGTACCAAGTCTAAAATTTTCCTAAGTCAAGGGGGAAAATAGTTTTCCATCTTATAGACAAAACCTAGTGTGCACAGTGTGTGATAAGCTTAAAGTGGAAGAAATAAGGTTGAAATCAATAGGAGTTTCAATAATTCATCAACTTCAATAAGCATAATACAAACTCTAATATTCAAGTAAAAAGCAAGAATTCAATTTCTCCTATTTCATTTTGAGAATTTTTCCTTAAATACCATGGAGAGTAGAGTAAAAACTTTTAAGAAAAAAATTTAAAAAATAAGCAAAAAGCAACTAAATTACCAAAATAACCTAGCATTTATAACAAATCTTCCTTCCTCAAACTCTCCCCCCAACCAAGCTGAACATTGTCCTCAATGTTTCAAGAGCGATTAAAAATAAAGGGAGGAAGTGGTACCTCCTGAGTGACATGGAGTCTGAGTCGTACAGGAGAAACCACATGAGTCAACAAAAAACAAAACAGTCATGAGAGGAGGAAATAGAAAAAATGCTAAGTATAACAAAGATGATGCTAATATATTAATCTGAGAAAAGTAAAATATGAGATATCATCAGGTAATACATCCAATCCCAGAATATAAAGCATCAAAACAAGGAATTATGTCTACTAATATAATAAGTAAATACAAAAAGTAAAGAGATGATCAAGTAATGAGGCTCTGTGGTGGAGATGATGGCTCTATGGCTGCCTCCTGAGTGGCCTGGGGCGGGACATCGGCTCTGATGATCTCTTCAGCTGGAGCTATGGGCTCTGATGGTCCTGGAATGTCAGTCTGAAGTGAAGGAAGTCCCAGATGCTGCTGAATCTGACGTAGGATAGCAGTATGCTGGTCCTGCTAAGCACGCATGTCTCTCATCTGCTGAAATAGAGCATTGTGCGTAGCAGTTCGTGTCTTGAACAAATATATCATAGCACGAAACTCCGTGGCAGATATGGTCATAGGGGCCTCCAATGTATGAGGTGCAGCTGGTGGAACAGGTGGTGTAGCAGGAGGATCAGTAGAGGTGGCTTGAGGCATAGATGGTGCAGCAGGGGCAGGTGGAATAGAATCTGTGGGACGCTTGTCCTACTGTGCCTGGGCAGCCTGTGCTAGCACTAGAGATGCTGGCCTAGGTAGGTTCTTACCGGATAGCTGTGTCCATTGGTCAAGAGTGAAATACTCTCGACAGTGGTGGCGGCGCTCAAGATGGGGCTCAATAGGATAGCCCATATTCTCTAATATATGGCAGAGCAGCCTCGAAAACAGCAATGGGATCATGTCAACTCGCTTTAGCTTCTTCCTATGAACTTTCTCCTCGAAGTATAGGAGAGCGGCCATAATCAGATGATGTGGCCCAAAATAGAAGACCTCAGATATCCTAAACAACGCATCCAGGATGGGTCCTTGCCTCTGCACTAGATGCTGAAGAGGGAAAATGTTGGACCGCAATAATACGTCTATTAGGAGCATCCCAGATGGAAGCTCCTTACGTCGAATGGAAGACTCTCCAGATGTCCCTCTCGATAGCATGTCTCGCTGAGATATAGGGGACCACTGTCTGAACTGTGCTGGATCCTCTGGTTGAAATGGAATGTGGAGAGCCTCAGCAATGTGCCTAGCCTCTAAGATACCCTGACGCCCGTCTATACTGAAACGAATGGCTGTGGGACTCTGGGCGCCCTGAGTAGTCATGAACTGATAGAAATCCGTCGCCACTCTAGGGTAGAAAAACTCCCTAGGAATCATTAGGTGCTCGAGATGGTACTTCTGGAGCAGTTCAAATGAATCCCGAAGGTCCGGCTGCTGTCGTATAGCCTTAATGTCAAAGTAGAGCTTAGAATGAAATGACCTAGCTCTATAATTTGAATTGCCCTCAATGGGCAGCATGAAAATCATAGGCCTCTTGATGATGACTTCAAGAGCGATGCTGGAATATCTCTGAGAGTCCATTGGAGCCTAAGAGTCGGCTGAAATCTGACTAGATGTCTCTCCAGAGCCTGAGGTTCTGGCTTTCTTTGGTGGATTACGGTGTACTGATGGCTTTGGAAGCGGAGAAGTCGGCTGTCTCCGTGTCGATAGCCGGTGCTGAGGAGGATTAGAGGGCACCCCACCCTCGGAAGATGGAACAGTCGGGGCCTGAGATGAATCCTGAGGAGCGGAGGCGCTTGGCCGAGCTTCGCGAGATGCGGACAGGTCTGTATGGCCCCCTCTGATGCGCGCCATGGCTGAAATGGGCAAGAGGTGGAAGTCTCTTCTTCTTCTTGGTGGCCGCAGGGCGTGGAATAGCGAGGAAATTGCTTCACAAGGTGGCCGTGAGCTTTTTGAAACAGAGGATGGGTTGTGCGAAGTAAACAGAGGCTATGGAGGTCTTTAAATAGGAATTTTGAATGACTTTTGGTTTCCCTCCTGACTGTTGGTATTTCGCACAGATGACCGTTGGCATTTTGTATCGGTTTCACAAGGCAAAAACGAGTTGGGAAATCGCTGGTAGGTGTAGCGAAAATTTTCTTAAGTGAATTTTGGTGATGTGAAAATTTTCACAAGTGACTGTGGGTGTTGCGAAAATTTCGCAACTGACTTTTGGTGATGCGAAAATTTTCGCAAGTGGATTTGGGTGTTGCAAAATTTTCGCAACTGACTTCTCTGTTGCGAAAATTTTCGCAAGTGACTTTCCTGTTGCAAAAAATTTCGCAAGTGCATTTTGTGCTGCGAAGTACTCTGTTTTTCCTCTGTTTTGGAATTCCCCTGCATTTGATCATAAAAAAAAAACTAAATTAATTCAAAACAAATATAAAAATAAAATTAAAGCAAGAAATTAAAATTAAGACAATTCATAATTTAAACAAAGAGATATGGACTAGCTAGTCTTTAGAAAGACTAAGTCCATCAAAAAAAAAAATGTGCCCCTATTTCAGCTTGTTTTCTACCCGATATGCATATTTCATCTCTAGAGGTAGCAGGTTAAGAATAAGCTTTGGGGGCTCCTCCTTAGCATGTCTCTGTATCTCCACCGCATTGAGTAAGGGCTGCATTTCTTTTCTTCTTGTCCAAGGGGACAGAGTAGCAAGAAAATTTGAGGGTTCAGGTAACCCTTCATCATGCTTTGGCTTGGATGTGGGCTAATCAACCATAACTATTTTAACTTCCCTCACTATTGAAGTTTCTCCCTTTTTAGCCTCCACTTTATGGATACCCTTGGGATTTTGATAAGGTTGAGAAGGAAAGTTTCCGTTTTCTCGCTCTATGTTGAGGTTGATAAGCCTTGAGATTTGGTACTGGAGATTGTCTATCTTCCGAGATAGATCATTGTGCTTGTCATCCATCCTTCTGTCTTGATTGGCAATTTCTTGCCTAATGTGAGCACTTTCTTGCCTGAATTGATCATTGGTGGATTTCTGGTCTTCAACAAAATCTCCCACGACCTTGATAAGATTCACAATGGCTTGTTCAAGACTTGGGGCTTGCTGAGGTGCTTGAGCAGGTAGCGTGTACTGGTATGGCTGTGGTTCCCAGGAGAAATTTGAATGATTCCTACAATTTGAACTGTAGGTGTTGTGATCACCAAATATCTCTCTCGCCGCTGGAATGATAGGACACTCCTCCACCATGTGCTCATAGAATTGGCAAATGGAACAAGGGATAACTTGCACTGGTTTCTCAAAAATGGCGTGCACTTTTTGCTTCTCCCTTATTTCTGGCTTCTCCAATCTTCTTTCCATAGCCACAAGTTCTGCTTTCATATCGATGTCTTCGTTCAAGAAATCCATGACTTCCCTTACTATCTTCTATCTAACAGGGCATGCACAACAAAAACAAAAACAAAGAAAACAAAAGAAGAACAATTCTAGAAAAAAAAAATTAAAATTAACTAAAAACTAGATAACAAATAAACTAAAGACAAAAACAAGTAAAAAGAAATAAATAAAAAGAGTTAGTAAAAGAAAAGAAAATCACCAAACTTGTGATGAAGATCACAAGTGTTCCGAAAATATCATATCATTGTGAAGTGGCACCATCCCCGGCAACGGCGCCATTTGATTCGTCCCCAATTGGTGTTCTATTTGATTCAGATCAATCAACTGATGTGCTTTGATTTCAATCCTCAGACAACAAAATTTATAAACCTAATTCACCATATACTAGGGTAGCATAACTAGCATAGCATAGTGGCTCTAGGATCATCCACAGAGATGGGTTTTCATTTCACACCTGATATGAGCTTAAAGAATTGGATTGGTGCTTTTTCCTTAAAAAGTTAGCTTTAAAAGAAAACATAATTTTCGGGTGAAAAAAATATTGATTTTAAAGTAAACCAAAAATATTAACTGATATTGATTACAAAGAAAATGGTTTCTTGAATTTTTAGGTCACTAGGTTTAGGCTCCTTATACAAAAGAGAAGATTCCGGATCTTTTCCTCGTATTGGGGATTTAACCTATAGTTATCCTCCCAACCGGTGTGTTATAATTGCTTCCCATTAATGGTTTCAACGCTAAATCCCTCTCACTGATACACCTTGCAATGGCTCGTACCTCTCACCTAGTATTTGCCATTCAAGGAGATCTTAACCTTGGATCATCCTTCAAAAGCTCGCAAGAGATAACAAATGGATGTCTCCAAGGAGTCCAAAAGCTTACCAAGTGTGGGCTATTCTAGATAATCCTACCTTTAAACCACCTCCCAGAGGCTCACAAGAGATAACAATTGGATCTCTATGGACTGAGTCCAAAAGCTTACCAAGTGTTGGCCCAGGTGATTATAAGGGATTTTAAGTTAACTAAAAAGATAAAAACCATTAACGGGTCACAACTTCCTCTTCATTAAAAACTAAAACAAGGAAAACTCCTACCTTCATATTCGGGTCCCTTACCTAGCTTCCTTCAATCCAAGAAACAAAAAGCCTAGCCACTCATCCTCTGAGGCCTCAGAGGATGTTTGGCTAGAAAGAAAATAAAAATGAAAATAAAATTGAGAAGCAAAAGCAGAGCAAGGCTCTGTATAATATATATTGATCGATTCTGTCTCTGATCCTCTATTACATTTACAAAAGGTTCAAAAGAATATATAGAGTTTTTCCAACCTTCCTAACTAAACAATCTTGTCATTGGCCGATTACAAGGAGAAAATAGGCAATTACACAAAATATCTTTGAGCTAAAAATCTAACGGAGTCGGCGAGAAAATATCTGAAAATATCGGAAAATATCCCAGGAAAATTTCGCAAGTGGGAAATGCTGATGCGAAAATTTCGCAAGTGGGAAGGCTGATGCGAAAATTTTCGCAAGAGGGAAGGCTGCTGCGAAAATTTTCGCAAGTGAGAAAGTCACTTGCGAAAATTTCGATATTCAGAGTATGCGCAAAAAAAAAAAGTAGAAGTAAAAATAAAATAAAAATGAAGAAAAAATAAATAGAAAAAAAAGAAGCGCATGTATATATGTATACAGTGTCATCCTTCATTGAGGTTGTTTTTTTGAGTTAATTGCTTATGAAAGTTTGTATGTGAACTTTTAGGAAGCTCTCATCTTCTAGTGCCTACTTTGTTATTTATCTTCTGTGTGAGAGACAAGTGACCTTTTCCTAGGGACTCCGGATCATTGTCTTCCCCATCATTACATACATTGGTGATTTGACCTTTCTCCATGACTTGATTTGAGTGGATTAGTACTCATTCATTTTCCTTCGATTTATTTGTTCCTCTCATGGTATTTCATTCGCCTTGGCTACATGGTTTTTTGTACAAATCGGTTTATATTCCGTGTTCAATATTTTCCACACATCATTCTTGTACATCCCATCATCAGTTTGATATTATTCATTTCTTCTCTTTCATCATTGATATATTCATTTTGGATTCTTTCTTCATCATTGATATATTCATATTGGACGTCCTTAGGTCCATGACTTATGAGACTCTATACATATTGCATTCTATACATGAGGGTATGTGGTTTCACATTGGGATTATTGAGCCTTGTTTCCTTTCATTTCTTTCACGTTATTACCTTAGCCTACGTTACGTCCTGAGTCTTAAGACCACCCTGAGGCCATGAAATCACACATTGTGTTTGATAGCTCTTATGTGGGCGATGCTTGGGATTGGTTCAAAGGCATTCTAATTGTGATGGACCAGGAGTTATGGTATTGCCCTACACTGGGGCATAGCCACCTCAGAGAGTTTTATTATCGGATATGCAGCCATTCTGCTTGATACATCACATTGGAGCATGAGACATGATTAGTATATTTCATCTAATGTACCTTACACTGTGGCATACCCCTCTTAGTCGATGGTGGTTTTTGAGGCATAGTTGTTCCTCGGAGTTGATCAGATTCCTTTCACATAGGAGTACAAGATATGACTGGGTGATTTCCTTGATGTGATTACAGGAGCATAGCCTTCTCATCATTGTTGACGGATTTTTGAGATGATTGGATCAGGAAACAGACACTTGTGAGAGCATGTAGTGGAGTTTAGTCATTTCAGAGGTTGCCCTATATTGAGGCATAACCCTTTTGTTGGTGTTTGATCTTAGAGGCACCAGCTTACATCCGGGCATGATCATGTTAGAGAGCATTTTTGTTGAGGAGGTCAGATACTCTCTTCACGTTACCATGATGGCTTTGAGGAGCGGAGATTCATTTTGATCAGATGATGTATGATTGGTTGCACTTCTCTCATCGATGTTTGCTTTGGAGATGCTTACACTGGGGCATAGCCCACTCATTGGTGATGGATTTTGTGAGATGACAGTTTATGCCAGACACTTACTTTCTAGAGATCATTTTGCATTGAGGACTTACCCATTTTGAGATGATGCATTCATACTAGGGCATAGCCACCTTGCTGATTTTGACATTGTCACTCCACTTCCTGTTTATGATTGTCGTTTTTGAGGGATCATAGAGTTATTGACACCCTGGGTTCAGTCTTCTCAACATACTTGGTTCGACTTAGATACCCATTTTCCTTCGTTACACACCCCATACATCCTACATTTGACGCCATTATACCCGCATCCATCTTGTCAGAGCCTTACATCTTTTGGGCCCACATGTTTCATCATCTTACATGACCTTATCCCTTTCTCTTGATCAAAGGAGGATACATACTAGTTTTGAGCTTTCTGGTCGAGTTTTCACATGCTTTTGGACATTAGGTTCAACATCTTCCATGATGGTAGGGCCTGTTAGATTCTTGATGTATTTGTGATGATGTTTTCATGTTGATAGATGACATGTCGTGTCTTGACTTGCTTGCATTTTAGACTTAGAGTCTTGGTCAGCTTTTGTTTGGTCCCTTGTTTTAGTTTTGCTTTACCAGCATGGTTTTGGTGATGCTTGGTCTTGTTTAAGCATTTGTTCGTCGAGGCTATGTGTGGGTTTTTCATTGCATCATTATCGAGCATATCCTAGAGTGTCTTGTATGGTGACATTCTATGTCTTATGTTGGTTACTATCTTGCACTGGGGCATAACCCCATCATCGAGTTCATAAGATCTTTTTCAGATTTTCTCACTCCTCGATCTTTTTCTAGATCTTTACGAGTCATCATATTGAGGCATACCCCCTTTAGCATTCTTCTACTAGGGCATACTCCCCTCTCTGGGTTTACCACATCTCCTGTTGATTTCATGATCGTTCGACCCATTTGCTGATACTTCCGAGTCTTTTACTGGGGCATACCCCATTTTCATTTGAGTGCACTATCCTAGTCACTTCTTTAGGGTTCTCTTGGACGTTTCTAGTTGTAAACCACATTCCTGGTTTCTTGTTTTTGCTTTAGATGTTTTCGTTTGCATATCACATACTTCTCCCCCTATTGTCAGCTTGTTTAGGGCATCCCCCTTTCGTCATCTTATTTAGGGCATCCCCCTACTGTTAGTTTGTCTAGGGCATCCCCCTATTGTCAGCTTATTTAAGGCATCCCCCTTCCGTCATCTTATTTAAGGCATTCCCCTACTGTTGGTTTGTCCAAGGCATCCCCCTATTATCAGCTTGTTTAGGGCATCCCCCTACTGTTAGTTTGTCCAGGGCATCCCCTTTTCGTCATCTTATTTAGGGCATCCCCCTACTGTTAGTTTGTCTAGGGCATCCCCTTATTGTCAGCTTGTTTAGGGCATCCCCCTTCCGTCATCTTATTTAGGGCATCCCCCTACTGTTAGTTTGTCCAAGGCATCCCCCTATTGTCAACTTGTTTAGGGCATCCCCCTTCCGTCATCTTATTTAGGGCATCCCCCTACTGTTAGTTTGCCTAAGGCATCCCCCTACTGTCAACTTGTTTAAGGCATCCCCCTACCGTTAGTTTGATGTTTTGTTTAGGGTATTCCCCTTCCTTCAATTTGTTTAGGGCATCCCCCTTCCTTCAGTTTGTTTAGGGCATCCCCCTTATTTCAGTCTCACCATCATAGATTTTCATCTATGAGCATTTGTTTCAGTTATCACCACCATAGATCAGACATCTATGGGCATTTCAGCTTATCACCACCATAGAACAGACATCTATGGGCATTTCAGTTCATCACCATCATAGATTTTCATCTATGGGCCTAGATCAGTTATCACCACCATAGATTTACATCTATAGGCATTTTAGTTTATCACCACCATAGATCAGACATCTATGGGCATTTCAGTTTTCACCACCATAGATTTACATCTATGGGCATTTCAGCTTACCACCACCATAAATCAGATTTACATTTATGGGCATTTCAGTTTTTTCACTACCATAGATCAGACATCTATGGGCATTTCAATTTCACCACCATAGATTTTCATCTATGGGCATTTCAGATTCACCACCATGGATTTTCATCCTTTGGCCTTGATCAGATTTTCACCACCATAGATCAGACATTTATGGGCATTTCAGATTCACCACCATAGATTTTCATCACTGGGCCTTAATCAGATTTTCACCACCATAGATCAGACATCTATGGGCATTTCAGTCTCACCATCATAGATTTTCATCTATGAGCATTTGTTTCAGTTATCATTACTATAGATTGGCATCTATGGGCATTTCTATTATATCACCACCATAGGTCTTCACCTATGGGCCTTTTAGTTTAGTGTTTAGAGTTAGCTTTTTGGTTTGGCTTCCAGAGCCATTATTTTCTTAGTTTAGGATTTAGAGTCAGTCTTGTCATTCAGAGTCACAGCTCCTAGCATTCATGTTCACTAGCATTGCATGTCTTACCTTCGCGATGTTACATTCGTCATTTGTTTTCCTCACCTTGTTACCTCGTGCTTATCGCTTATTCATCATTGCTCATCCAGACTTCCCTTTCCACCGCACACGACAGGGTGATTCGAGTTCATGCCATTTATTTCGGTCATGTTGTTGGGCACCCTACACTTAGCATTCCCGTGTAGTTTACATAGGACAGTCCCCTTTAGACGCATTCTTTCTTGTACTCTAGGGTGGTTCAACCGTTACTCATCTTTGATATGGTTTTTTGAGTCACTTTTAGAGATGTCTTAGAGGGAGTCTAGGTCCTTAGTGTGGTCTTAGAGGCATTTTGTGACGCCATTTTCTTTTAGGATTAGAGCCTTTGTGTTCGTCTGTTTGGTCTGAGTGAGTTAGTGTTTCACTAGTGTCCCTATAGGGGTCTCCTTATTCTTCAGTAGAGTTCATTTCATTCCACTCATTATTCACACTTACTTTTCACTCCAATGTTCATATTCCTTACACTCATAAGATCTACTGAAAAGGAGCATATTTGTAGACCCCCCTTAGGGGAAGACTTTTTTTATTTTTTTTTATTTTTTATCTGACTGCCTCAGAAGTGGGTTGCTCTTGAGCAGCCAAAGAGGGCTATTGGATGAGCTGTCTAGGAGCGGTCGGATGGGACAGTAGAGAGGGTGTGGCAGAGAGTAGGTTTGAGGATTGACAGGAGAGAAAAACTGGCGGGAAAAGAAGCAGAGAGCAGCTGAAGAAAAGAAAAGAAGGGAGAGGAAGGGATGGGGAGTTCATCTGGATTAAGGCGGCCGGGTAAAAGAAAGGAAGCACTCGCTGTTCTTTGGGGAAGTAGAGAAAGACTCTCAGGTACGACCATTATGACTCTTGTACATCACTTTTCAATCCTCCAGATTTGTGTATTAACGTTAAAGACTGTTTTTTTATTGGATCACTTGTGGCATGATCTCATCTATTGGTATATTTAAGATATGCTCTTTTCTTTCCTGTTTTGGGTCTTTATTTCTTTAAGCTCACTGATAAAAACATGACTTGGAGCTTTACATAACCAGCCAGAACTAGGTCATTATACTCTTTTGCTTTCACGGATTTTCTTGTGTTTTTTTTTCTTCCTTGGATGTTCTTGTGTTTTATGCATTTCTCGTACATGTCCCATGTCTCCATTCTGCCTTCAAATGTTGCAATGGATATACACTGTGTTTTGTCTGTAAGTCATGGGTCTAACAATACCCCTACTAAGAAGAAAGACCCATATATCGTGAGAGGTGCGGTTTTGAGGTTCATATTTGTTTCCGGAGAGCTGTAGACGTCGCTTTCGCTGAGAAGCGACTACTGCTACATGGATTCGCCGTTGGATTCAGCGTCGCCACCCCACTCAGAGGACCATGCCGAGCAAATTCTCGATGTTGTATGCGCCATCTTATACCCCTATCATGCTCCGGAGTTTCTTTGTTCAAGCAACGAGCCGATGAGGTCGTGAGGAGCGGCTTGAGATCCGCGGACGTGGAGACCTGGGTTGTGAGTTGATACTTTGCATGGAGAGTGAGGCTTCATTACTCTTCTCCCAAAAGTTGGCAGTCCACTAATAACATGAGAAGCTTTAGATAAATGGTGATGAAAAGTCAAAGGCATGAGTTTTTTTATTAGTGGCAGGGGCACTTTAAGTACTCTAAACAAATAAGTGGCAGTGGCATGGGTCCAGTGGCTTCATGGTGAATTATTATTATTATTTTTGTTTTCCCTCACGCGCCATCTTCTTAATTCCACTTTTCATGTTAAAATTTTCATTTTTGAAAATTCTGCTATCCAATAATTCTCCTAAAATCCCAAAGTTTCGAATTTATTCATTTATGCATTCATTTCATTTTATTTTATTTATTTATTTTTATTTATCTATTTATTCATTTATTTATTATTTTATTTAAGAATATATATATACACGTATCCTTTTCGAAATAATCTTGTAAAATTTGATTTTTAAATTAGTTTATGAAACTTCAGATCTTAAATTCAATTTTCCAAAACTCCAATATTTTAAATTTAATTCTTCAAAATTCAATTCTCGAAGTAATTTTCTATAACTCTAACTTTAAATTTAATTTTTCAAAATTCAAATTTTTAATTTTAATCTTCCAAAAACTCCACAATTACGAATTTAATTTTTAAAATGTCACCTTCAAATAAATTTTCGAAACTCCATCTCCTTTTAAATCAAGTCTTCAAAAATTTCATCTTTAAATAATTCTTCAATTTTCCAATCTCTAAATTCAATTTCCAATTTCCAAAATTCTAATTTTCGCAATTATTTATCTAATCATTATTATTTTCGTCATTATTATTATTCCATTCATTTATTTATTCGCTTATTCATCTATTTAAAATTCCATCTCTAAATAATTCTTCAATTTCCTAATCTCTAAATTCAATTTCCAATTTCCAAAATTTCAGTTTTCGCAATTATTTATCTAATCATTATTATTTTCGTTATTATTATCATTCCATTCATTTATTCATTCACTTATTCATTTATTTAAAATTCCATCTCTAAACAATCCTCCAAATTTTCAATTTCTAAATTTAATTGCCAATTTTCCAAAGTTCTAACTTTCACATCTGTTTATTATTATTATTATTATTATTATTATTTTATTTTTATTTATTTCTTTTATTTTTTTACTTTCGTTTTCTTTCCTTGATTTTACTAATAAAATTGGTTGCCACATTTCTTTCCAGCAAGTTTGTTTCACAAATTCTCCTCGATTTTTAATAAATTCCTGATTTTTTTTTTTATTCTTTTTATAAGCCTGAACAAATTTCATAGTTCTAAATAATGGAATTTAAGAGATTAATTCATGTTAAAATAAATCGGGTTTTGGCGGGGCCCAACATATGTGATTTTCTCATTGATTGATTGATTGTCATGCTCGATTGGTTTTCTTCGCTCTATGACATGCATGCGATTATTCTGTATTTGTGCACTAACCTTGTCTCTTATGATAGCGCTCAGCTTGTGACTAAGGTACGCCCTGTGCTTGATTGTGTTTATTGATTTATTTGTTATCATGCGTGTCTTGCTTTCATACATTTGATTATTGTTCGGTATCCATGTTTAATCGATCAATTGTCATACTCGTTTCATCTTATTAGTAGAGACCCATTTTAGGGGCTTAAAGGGGTGCTACGGTTTTTACCGTACCTTCCCGATAAGTAACTTGACCCTTGAGCCCATATTTGGTTTTTCACAGACCACCTTTTCCAAATAAGAAGTCACACTTAGGGTTTTTCTTTCTTATTTTGTTTACCCTTTAAAAATAAAACAAAAATAAGTGGCAACTCCAAGTCATTTTCTAATAAATAAATCATTTTCGAATAAAAAAGCAAGTTTCGCCATCGAGTGAGAACGCATGAGCCAAAATGCGGGGTCCACAATATTATAGAGTTTTGGAATATTTAGCTTTAAATAGTTTTGTCAGATCTCCTTAGTAACATGCAAAATATTTGTTTTAGCATTCCAATCAAATTTTATTTATTTTAATAGCTCATTAAACTCGCGATACATTATATGTGTATATATTACAAAGTTTTGGAATATTTAGCTTTAAATAGTTTTGTCACATCTCCTTAGTAACATGCAAAATATTTGTTTCAACATTCCAATCAAATTTTATTTATTTTAATAGCTCATTAAACTCGCGATGCTTAGTGCGAAATCTATTAAAAAAAATTTCTTAACTTGTTTCAAGGAATAATCTAGTTGTTTTTTCTCTTTAGATCTTAATGAAATTTATTTCATGTTATATATATATATATATATATATATATATTAATACTTCACTTCTCATATTCCCTTTTTTAAACTTCCTCTACAATGATATCTATGAATTTTTTTTTTTTTTTTTTTATGACAAAACTTCATAAACTTGCATTATCTACATAATTTAATTCAATATATAAATTGATCCACTAGATGTCACAAAAAAAATAAAAATAAAAAATAAAAAAATTGCTACATATAAGACATGACATTATATTTAAGTATTATTCATACACAAAATAGATATTGAAAAATCTATGATCCAATAGGATAACACCTAGATAAGTGTGAATGAGTGATTTTTAAAAAATTATAATATAGGGGAAGAGATTTTTTACCAAATTAAACCCTCTAAAAGTGATTTAAGCATTTTTTATTTTTTTTTTTTATTTTTTGGGAATGATAGGACAAGTTAGGATTTTTATCTTTTATTTTTTTATTTTTGGAAGCATCCAACTTTAGAAAGCATTTAGATAGGACATATATAGGCCTAAGGACCTAAAGGATCATAAACATAATTTTCTTAAAAAATAATAAAATCTCAACATTCCAAAAATTAATTAATACATTTTAATTTTCTTAAAAAATAAAATATCAATTTTCTAAAATTAATTAAGACATTTAATTTTCTTAAAAAATAAATCTTAACTTTCCAAAAATTAATTAAAACATTTTAACTTAATTTTAAAACTAACTTTTGTTTACTCAAATCTTTTCAAACTTACATGTGATGGTCCAATTGATTAAACGACAATCTCAAATCTTCAATAAAGAGTAAGTCACTATCTAAAAAAATCTTGTACTAAAATGAAAAAGAATAAAATCGTCAATAACAAAAACAAAACATAATGTCCTAACAGATATAAATGAATTATTATTTATTATATAATTTATATTTAAGAAAAAGTTGGATGCCAAGAACGTGCATGGGAAGATGATGTATATTACACCTAAATATGAACATTTCAAATAGAATTATTTTGAATGACATATGATGTTACAATGGAAACATTTGCAAACTATGTCGTGATAGTATCGATCAAATGCTTTTATTAAACTAGAACATCGTACAAACTGCTAGTAAGTCCTATCGTATCACTAGAATAAGATATTATAATGTGTAATGTTACAATATCAAGGTAGTTTCAATAGTTATTATAGTCTTGACAGTGCCAAAAAAATAGATGAGTTAATGTAATTGAAAATAGGTTTAAAAAGAAGAGTTTGGCATATGCAAACTGTTGATTTTTGCTTATTATAATTTAATATTTCAAACTTTCAATTCATAATATCTAATTTCTTTATATGTCAATTGACACATAGGTATAAAATTTTGAATTGTAATTCATTAATATTTTTCATTTATTTTTAAGATCATAACATGAGAAAGATTTATAACAAAGATTTCACTTATATATATTCAAGCTTTTAATCCAGTAAAGCTGAGAGTAACATACAATTAGCTTATGAAATGTAGTTATTAAAGTATAAAATGGAAATTGCATATTTAGATTGGAACTTAAATTTTAATAGTTGTCAATCTATCTTATGATAACAGATAACATTTTAAGAAAAGCGTGTTTTCATATGTTTATCTAAAAAAACCCAAAATAAGAAGCTTTTAAAAATAATTCTAATTTATGCACTTATAAATCAAAAATAATACCTAAAATGGTTAAAAATAGTACAAATATCATTGAAAGGTAGTACCTTAAGGTCAAAGATAGTACCTTTAATAAAAAAATATATAAAATCCTAATTATTTTTATATAGATATATGAAGTTTGAATTTTATAAATTTATGTTACTAATTTATAGTTTTTCTTTTTGTCTTTATTTTTTTTTTTTTTAAATGAATGTGTGGAAATAAACTCTTCCAAACATTTTTGTCATTGTATAATAGGTTCCTACAAATATTTTAAATCGAATTGTTATCTATTAACACAATTTTTTTCCTAAAATTTTTTAGTGACACTAATGTTGGATTGAAATTAAATGGGTAAAACTAAGGAGGATTAAGAAATAGGGCATAAAAAATTGATGAAAAATAATATTAATTTTCCACATATTTCAATAAAGGTTGCTATAATATTGAATGGTATTTTTCAGTACCTATAAAAAATTGTCTCATTAATTAGATGGTATTATATATGCAACTCAATTTTTATTGCATCCAACTATATCTCAGTTATATTTCTTTATATCTTAGTCCCACTTTTTATTTTATTTTATATTTTGATCAAATTTGTTTGTACCTTCATTTTATATATTTGCACTATTGTCAATGATCTAGATTTTAGGATTTATTTTAATGATATAGATTCAAAATATAGATTCAAAGTTTGAGAAGAATTTTTCTATTCTTTTTTTGCCCACAAATAAGACTTCTAAACAAAATAAAATAAAATAAAATCAATCATAAAAAAATAAAATTAAAAAATTAAAAAGGAAGAGGGAAATGGGAAAACACATAGATAACAAATTCCATATTAAGTTTTTTTTTTTTAAAAAAAGGTAGAGTTTGAATATTATAGGGCTTGATATTGGGTGGCGTGTGCAATTGGTTACCTCCAATTCCAAGTACACTTAAATGCTAAGATTTAAATCCACACGCACACTCAAAACCCACTTTAATGTGATCTTAAATTCTCCTCCTCCTATCTCCTTTACAAGCCACCAACACTCATTTTCTCACACACCTAAAGAAAAATAAAGAAATACACCTAAAAAAATAGACAATACTCAACCTCCTTAATGTGGGATCCCTTGCTCTATTGTAGGTACCATTGGAAGTTATAGACTCATAAATGGATGCCCATTGAAAACCCAAATTTAACTATTACAAAAAAAAAAATGGTATATGAAAATATTGAAGAATATAATCATCATGATTTCCAATTTCTACACTCCATGGTCAAAAAACCTTTTTTTAAAAAAAAAAAGAAAAGAAAAATCAATGGATTTACCTTAAAGTTGTTAACCATTGAGTTTGCTTTTGCCTAAAATCACTAAATATAAAGAGGTAAAAAACTGAAATACAATATAACAATTTGGTTTTATTTGTAGCTTTCTTTACTCCACTAGAGCGTACACGAATGCCAAACAGACTTTTTGTCATATAATTATTTGATCGTTGAATGAAGAAGCCATGTATGGAGAATGCTTGATAATTTTTTCAAACTTAATCTTTTGGTCTATGGAGCACTCAACATCATGCATTTTTTCACGTAATTTGATAGATACATGCCTGATCAAAATAATAAAATTTCTATTTTCTCAGTCCTTACATCATATGGAATATTACAAGATAAATAAAATAACAGTGTCTTTGAATTTAAAAATGTCAACAAATAAAACTCATCTTTCCAAGTCCAATATTCCAACCGATATTCGATCTACTTGCCTATCCAACCTTATTTTTAAAATAATTAGGTTAAAATGATTTAAGCACGAATTAGAAATAAATAATTACATCACTAAACCTAATCATTAGCCGAACCAAATTTCCACTAGGTCATTAAGTTACTTAGCAAATTTAAAGGTAAAAAAGGCTTAACCATTGAGCTTGAAGACACATTGCCCCTTCTAAACAAATTGTTTCTATTTTACCCCTCTTGCCCTACATTTCTGGCTTTGTGAATGAACATAATGATATGTGAATATCTATAATATTCATTGATTTAATCACCTTAATAATTATAATCTATAGAATGAATTAAGAGTTTTACATGTCACAAAAAAAAAAAAAAAAATGGTTTCTCTAATATGCTCTAAGAATAAAAAGCACAGACCTATTTTGATAATTATTTTCAAAAACAATTATAAAAAATAATTTTTAAAAATTATTCTTTATTTTTGGTAGAATAAAAATCTGTTTGAAAACCTAAAATATTTTTAATTTATTTTTAATATTTTTTAAATATGTTTTAAAAATAATTTTTATATATAGTACATTATTTTTAATCATTTTATATATTTGTATAATTATTTTTTAAAATAATCCTCAAAAAATAAGAACAAATAATATAAAATAATTAAAAAATATTTTATAAATACATCATATTTTTCATTCTTAAAAACATAAAATATAAAACAATTTTTTATTAACAAACACATTTTTATGTTTTTTATTCTGAAAAATAAAAAATTATTCTAAAAAATAGTTCTCAAACCGGCACTAAATAACTACTTTTTCAATTAATAACAAAAAAATGTATCAAAATAAAATAGGAAAAAAAATAAAGAATTAATTATAATATTCAAGTAACCAAGATTTCAAAAATGGATCATTGTCAACTACATGCCATTACCTATTTACATTTAATATATATATATATATATATATATATATATATATATATTATTTAAAGATAGTCAAACTAAAGAAAAATGGCAAACTAGACATCACATCAGATAGTGAGAAAAACGACTCTTCAAATTAGCACATGACATCCAGAAAATTTTTGAATATCTGTCACTACTTGAATTTACGCCTACTTTTCTCTACTACATACTTATTACTTTTCTCTACTTTACTTTGAAGTCATCCTTCGAAAATGTTTGCTAATTTTCAACAAACTTACCCGCCGTTGTTTTGTTTGTTTGTTTTTATTAAATCTGAGTAGATTTTAATTTGATTAAAATTTTAAGAAAATTTAACTTTATTAAGTATTAAATTGTTTATTTTTATTAATGTTTGAATGATATTAAATTTTAAGTTGTTTGTTTTTTAATATCCTATTATTATGATCTATTGAATAACCATTTTTATCCTTACCAAAAAAAAGGGTATTTGTTTATTATAAAAATATTTGAAATTAATAATAATAATAATTTAATATATTTTTTAAAATCTAAAATATCAAAATTCATTAGGATTGTTTGAGTTTGGGGGGTTGGGGGGTGGGGTTTGTGGTAATAGTTAAGGGATCGGGCCAATAGGTTCGAACCCATAGCCCACCACTAATCTCGTTGGAGGTGCAAGGGGCTTCATCCCCACTGTATGGACCTGCTCTATTAATTATTCTCGCATATATATATATATATATATATATAGAATGTATGGTTTAATGGTTATTCCAACTGTATGGACCTGCCCTATTAATTATTCTCGCATATATATATATATAGAATGTATAGTTTAATGGTTAAAATGATTATGTTCCTACTCTAACCTCTCGTACCTATTCCTTTTTATACCAATCTTTTGATATAGTAAATTTTTTTCTCCTCTATTCGTGATTTTTCTCGTCTAAGGTTTTTCATGTGAATCTATGTGTTCTTATTCTATTTTTTTTATTGCCTATTCTTATTGTGTAACAAGATTGATATTTAAAAACTAATAATTTAAGAAAATATTCGGTCATCCCAAAAATATCAAAATCAAAATGGATTACAATTATAACAAGTTTATAATAATAAATTATATAATTAGTTATGAAGTTGATAATAGGGTAATAATTAGAGTTTTAAATCGTGTTAGGTTATTAAGAAAATGTAAGAAATTTTCTAGGTTAAATTTCATTGATTACTTGTTGATTTGTATGTGACATATTTAAATCTATGAATTTATGATTAAATTATGCATTCAATTTTTAAGAGTAATTAATTTTAATTTTAATTTTTTGAATTAAGAAGATCAAATCTTACCTTTATATTTTTAAAAATTAATTGAACATATTAATTTTATTGGGTATTTAAGTAAGTGGGAGATGATGTTTGGTTGTTTGCTAAATAGAAAAAACTAAAATATTTGGTTTTTTCTATTTGGTTAAAAGTAAATTGTTGATATCAACTAATATAACTAAATTTAAAAGGCGTTTGTTTTTTTAGCTTTTTACTTAAAGTAATTTACTTTTAGACGTTACATTGTTTTTTTTTTTTTTTTTTTTTTTCATAACTTATTATAGACTTTTTGCTGAATAGAAAAAGGCAAAATATACCACTTTTTTTTAAATGGAAAAAGTAATATATTGATTTTTCTTTACTTTATAATGTTTAATATAAATAAAATATTATAAAAATAAACAACCTAATACTTAATACTGTTAAATATTAAAGTTCTATTTAAAGTTAAGTAAAAAAAAAAACAAATACCACCTAAACCTTTTAATAACAAGCTTATTTTAATTAATGTTGGTTGATATCAAAAAGTTATTTTTAACTAAATAGAAAAAGTAAAATATTTTACATATTTCTATTCAACAAAAAAGCAAACACCATCTCAATTATGTTTTGAAAAAATTTATTTGAATTCACTGGATTTGATTATTTTATTTTATTATAAAGGTTTAAAATTATACAAAAAAAAAAGATTGAAAATTCATTTGTAATCTAAATTTCATTTTAGTGTAATTGTTTTTGTTTTTAAGGAGAAATCTATATAAATTAGAGATTGAAAAAATAAAAAATAAAAAATAAAAAATAAAAATTTTCATTAAAATAAAAGTTAAAAATTAACTTTTTATTAACAAAAATTGTTAAATAAATAATTGACTTTTAAGGCTTTTATTTATTTATTTTATTATTTTAAAGGTCATCTTTGGTCGTTTGACCCATCAGGTACATTGAACTTGTTGATTGAATATGCAGGGCATCATCACCGTCCACGCATCAATTCCACAATTTGCTTTGAATAAAGCATTTTCAAACCGTGCATGCACGTGCACTACCGTTTATGTGGGTTAGACAGTTGTACAATACTCATTCTTAATTTTTTATTCTTTTTTCCATCCCCAATTGTGAAAGTCCATTTTCTAGGCTAACACGTTTCATGGTCATCCTCCTAATCAATCCCTACTACACTTCACCTCAATTATTTTTACTTTATTTATTTATTTATTTCTATTTGGGAGCTTCGGTTAGTTGGCTAAATTAATTGCAAAGAAGATGAGAGAGAGAGAGTGTGGGAAGGGGATTGAGTGGAGCATGGACCATGTATCCCCACACAATTAAATTTCCAGATGCAAACAAAAACGTGGACTTTGGCCCTTCTCCTATTCAAACATGTAGATTCCATGGTATGACCAGCCGACATCTTTGGCCATAAAACACATTGTTTTGAAATCAATCAACCACGGCATTTTGAATTTTCTCTTTTTATTTCTTTTTGCTTTAATTTTTTTTAATTAATTTATGGGATATTTTTATCACAAGTAAACGGCTGTCAAATCAATAAAATAAGGGTACGTGTGGTAATTGTTTTCAAAAATAATTACTACACATACCCTTATTTTATTGATTTGACAACCGTTTACCTGTGATAAAAATATCTCATAAATTAATTAAAAAAATAATTATTATACATATCCTTATTTTATTGATTTGAGAGTCGTTTAATTGTGATAAAAATATTTCATAAATTAATTTAAAAAATTTAAAATAGAAAGAAATAAGAAAATAGTTTTCGAAAATAATTTTTAAGAAAAGTTTTTAAAAATTATTTTTTAATGTTTTATAAAACAAAATTTTATTTAAAAATCTAAAATGTTTTTAATATATTTTTTATACTTTTAAATATATATTTAAAAATAATTTTTATATTTAATATTTTATTTAATCATTTTCCTTGTTTATATGATTATTGTTTAAAACAATCAATAAAAAACAAGTGAAAATATCATAAAAAAAAAAAAAAAATTGTTTTCTAAAAAAACTTTATTTTTTTAAAAAAAATAAAAAATAAAAAACAATTTTTGGTTATCAAACATGTTTTTCTAATTTTTTGTTTTAAAGAAAAAAAATCTTCTAAAAACCAGTTATGAAATAGGGTTGTTTTTTTATTTATTTAATTTTAAATAAAATTTAAAACTAAATAATTTTAATAGTATTAAGTATTAAATAGATTAATTTTTTAATTTTTTTTATTAAGTATTATGAAGTAAATAAAAATTAATAAGTTATTTCTAGCATCTTAAAAAAGTGAAATATTTTAATTTTTTTTTTCTATCTAATTAAAAAAATTAAGAAAAAAACAAATGATCTGAAATTTAAAATCAAATTGCTTTTATCCAAAAAGTTTTTTTTAAAAAAATTAAAATAAGAAAGAAATGTCTTAAAAAAAATGCAATGTTTTGGTTGAAGACACAAATGTTACGAGTAAGGAAATATTAGATTATTGTAAGGGCATGGACATAGTTAATGGAAGAATATTAAAATCTAAGATTCTAAATAGAATGCGTTCAAGTGTAAATTTACTTTATAATGTGAAATCATACCAAATGAGAAACCACAAGCAGAAACAAAAAGAAGTTGGGACAGCTTTCCAGTATTTCTCGACAATTGTAGAGGAAAGTGAAATCCATGTCACACTCTCACGCATAAATCCATAACCGAGTCAGCTTAATTTGAAGTCAATGCAGCCATTGACTCTGACCATTCTGTTTTCTTCTAATTTTGATTTTGAATGACGCCCCTTTGCCCACTGTTCAATGCTCAACGCTCACCATCATTCTTTATATATCCAAAGGTTTCGTGAATTTGATCATTCAAACTCTTAGGGAATCGGGACCACCTTGAAGTCATTTCATATCCATCAACCCAATTATTCATTCATTCTTCTCAATACCCATTTGGAAGATACCGTGGAAATGTTATAAAAATACTTGCGTGGAAACATTGCAACTGTTTGGCATCTAGAAATATAGATTCTATTCTACCCTCACCATCATCATAATTCATGAGTAATTTACGGTTGGAGTTTTCCTTCTTCACTTTTGAGGTTGTGTTTTGATTCTTAAAAAATGTTAAATATTAAACAAAGTGATTTTCTAACTCCTATGAGAATGAAAAATAATAGATATAATTCAAATTAATTAGAAATTTATATTTTTTAAAAATTATTTGATTTTTAAATAAAAAAATTAAAGTGATTTAAATTAACATCTTTTCCTTCTACTTTTCCTCTTAATTTTTTAAAAATATATTTACTCTCAAATTTTTCATTAACCAAATAGAATTCTAATTTGATTTTGATGGCTAGCCATGATTGTTGTAGTGATTGTTGAAATCCGAAAAGGATTTAAAAAGATTAAAAAAAATAAATAAAGATATCTTATTATGAATTTCTTAAAAATAGGTATAATACTAATAGATTGAACAAAATCATTTTATTTATTGACCATAATGATTAAACAATAAATAACTACCAAATAAAATAAATCAGATATGAAAAGAATAATACAATCTTCTACTATGATATCTCATCATCAAACGTGACAGAAAAAAAAAAAAAAAAAAAAAAATCACAATCAAACAAATCCATGAAAGCAATATATGAGATTAAACACTCTTCCATAAAATTATAAATAAAAAAATTTATTAAAAAAAAAAACCAACCTTACTTTGATACCATATTAAAATCCAAAAAAGAGAAAAAAATAGGATTTTTTATTATAATCTTTTTAAAAAAAATAGGTACAATACCATTAAAATTTAAATAAGTTTAATAAAAAAAATAAAAACAAATTTACCATTACTTCTAAAAAAAATAATTAGAATACAATAACTAAATAAAAAAATATATAATAATTAAACATATACTTTTAATATAATAAGTAAATATATTAATAACTTCTAACTTGATGATCATTACAGTGTGGGAGGATTATTGGAATAAAAAAAGGTGACAGTGTTTTCTGACTTTCACTAGAAGGCGGATAAGATGATGATGAAAATCATTCAAACCGCAGCATGATTTCCAAGCAAAATGATACTGTTCTTCTTCAATTTAAATATGCAGAAATATATTTTAAATCAAAGATGTATGCACCAAAATTCAAACCCAATAAAAAAAGAAAAAAAAAAAAAGAAAAATTGAGTTTTATTAATTATTATAATTGTGAGAGCTAGCTAGCAAAGCCCATGACCTAATACTTTGTGTAATAGGCTCCATTTTCTTGGTTTGACTACCGAATGGGCGGTGAGAATTTGGAAGAAAGACCAGCCAGTCAGTCGGTCTATCAATCAATAAATTAGCCGCATTGTTTTACCAGTATAATCTTCATAAGATGCTCTCCTTCCACACTGCTTCATTCATCTTCTGCTTCCATTTCTCCTCTGCGCGCGTGTAGATTTCCTAAATTTTTGAGCTCATTTTCATGGATGATGTTGAAGTTCCTGAGTACTTCATCTGTCCCATATCGCTTCAGATCATGAGAGACCCAGTTACAGCCATAACTGGAATCACATACGATCGAGAGAGCATCGAAAACTGGCTGTTCAAAGGCAACAACACATGCCCAGTCACCAAACAACCATTACCCCCTGATTCTGACTTGACTCCCAATCACACCCTCCGGCGATTGATCCAATCTTGGTGCACGGAGAATGCTTCAAACGGCGTGGTTCGGATTCCCACTCCTAAGGCTCCTCTCACCAAGTCTCATGTTGTGAAGCTGGTGAAGGAGCTTTGGGTTCCTCAGTTGCAGCTCAAAACTCTGAGGAAGTTGGAGTTGCTTGCTATGGAGAATGAGAGAAACAGGAGGTACATGGTGGAAGCTGGGGTAGTTAAAAGCATGTCGTCATTTCTTGTGGCTTGTTTCAATAAACAGCAGACTGTTGGCCTTGAAGAAGCTCTCAGCATTCTCTATCTGATTCGGGTTAATCCAACTTCCGAGACAAGGCTACTACCGATTGAAAATGATAGAATTATGGAAACTTTTACATGGATTTTGCAGTGCAAGATGGATGGTCACAGCAGTATTAAAGCACATGCGCTGTTGGTGTTGAAGGTAATGGTGAAAACAGCAAGCTCCAACCAGCTAGAGAGGCTAAAACCTGAGTTCTTGTCGAGTGTTGTAGGGGTGCTTAGGGAAGGGATCTCGCACCAGGGCATCAATGCCGCCTTGCACATCTTGCTAGACACATGTCCGTGGGGAAGAAACCGAATGAGTATGATTGAATCCGGGGCAATTCATGACGTCATAGAGATTGAATTAGGGATGCCGGAGAGGAGGACGACGGAGCTGATTCTAGGGATATTGTTTCATCTATGCTCCTGCGCTGATGGTAGATCTCAGTTCCTAAGCCACAGTGGTGCAATTGCTGTGGTCTCCAACAGGATGCTCAATGTTTCCATAGCAGCCGACGATCGAGCCGTTTTGATACTTTCTTTGATAAGCAAGTACTGCGGGACTTGTGTGGTACTTGAGGAGATGATCAGTGTTAGAGCTGTTTCTAAGCTTTGTGTGGTGCTCCAAGCTGACTACGCACATTATTTGAAAGAAAAAGCTAGGGAAATTCTAAGATCACACTACAATTTCTGGAAGAACTCTCCTTGTTTCACCTCTTCTCCCTTGTCAAAGATCCAATTAATCTGAGAATTAAACAGATATATATGGTTACCCTCTTTTTATTTTTATATGTATCATCAGCTTGTTTGGTTGGTTTTTTTTCTCTTTTCCTTTTCTTGGGAAAACAAAGAAGAGAAAAAAAGAAAAAGAAAAAAAAGATCCACTTAAACCATATAACTCTTAGTTGAACTGATGGCTTTATCATGTGGACAGATTATATGAATCATTGGTTACTGCAGTATTGTTCAGGTACCTTTCTCAAATCAGCCTTCCATCGAATCTTGAGATTGATGCTTGATTCCAAAAAAGACGAAAAAATATTTGAAATATTTGAAGCACTATACAACACTTTGATAAAGTTTAATGAAGCCTAATCGATACAAAAGTTGCTCCTATTCAATAATATTTTCATGGATAAGGAGTCTCAGCCAGCTACTTCAATCGTAGGAACTGTTAAAGCGGAGGATTTTGCGGAACTTTACCTTAATGAGACAAAACTCATCAATCAAACATTGAAAATAAAAGATGGGATGAGTGGGCTAGTGGTTAGTTTATATAACTTTCAAGAAAATTATAAATGATCTAAGATGCACGAATAGAGGAGGAGCAGCGTGTGTTTAACATATGATGGCTAATATAGAGATAGGGAGACCACACGTGAGAAAGGGTGTTATATATATATATATATATATATCATATGAAGCCAAGTTATAATTTAACACATGAAAATGGTGTTATATAATTTAACGATGAGTAGTAATTTAGCATAAAATCAATAATTAATTAGAGGAGCGTAGAAAAATAAAGTTGAAAATCCAGTGCATTGTCAACAAGGTGGTATTTGTTGGAATGCTGTTAATTATGCATATTGATGATCTTCACTAAAATCACCATCTATACTGAGGATAAGAGCTTCTCCATGGCATTCAACAGTTGAATGCTCTAAGCATTTTGGATGATTTGGATATAACATGCCTTCTTTTAGTAGGCGGAACATCACCCGTGTCATTTTTTACATTTTAGATTTTAAAGATAGCTCTTATTATTATTATTGTTGTTGATGTTGTTATTTATTATTATTGATTTCTCTGTTTTTATTTTTATTTTGAAACCTCATAATACGTTGTAACTAGGAGACAACTAAGTGGGTTGGGGTAGACTGGGTGAGTCATCTCCATCCTCACCTCACCCTAATTATTTAAATCTATTTTGATACTAGCACTGAAAAGGGCGAATTGAATGAAATATGTATGAAAAATTCTCATATTTGCACCTATTTGACCTTTTCTTTTCTAATCTTAAATTTTTTTTAAAATAATTTAAAATTTATTACATTAAAAAATGTAATTTATAAACAAATAAATATTACAATATTTTTAATTTTTAATTTATTTTTCTTAAAAAAATATTTTTCTTTTTTTTTATTTGCCATGGAGTTAAAAGGGGAAAAATAAAATAATTTTATTTATTATATATATATATATATATATATATATATATATAAGGGTGGGACAACACATTGTAATATTTGAACTCACCTAATCCTACCTGGATTAAAAAAAATGTCAAACTTGTCACTAATTTGTTTATAGAGACAAGACGAGATTGGTATTTGAAAAAAATTAGTCCAATTAAAAAATCCTCTAACCCCCCTACCCTGCTTATTTTGATCCCAATAATGTTTTATTAGGGGACATGATGGGTTTGGTATCTTAAAAAACCTGTTACACTGTGATTCCTAATTATTACCAAGCATGGTTGAAAATCTAATGTGGGATTGGGGAAGAGATTGAGGCTTGGCTTGGGCCTGACCAATTGTAATATCTTGGCAACAGGGTCCACAACAAGAGCGCAGTGTGAGAAAATTGATGTAGTAGGACTGTTTGGGCCACGACACCAGGCCCCACCGCCCAAGCCCAAATTCTTTGGCGATCTGATCAAATGAATGGTTTTCATAAGAAAATTGTTTTAATTTCAAGAACCTTAATCATTAGTATTTTAGCATGTGATTATGAATAGAATTATTGCTCTTGTAGAAAAATGACAAAAGATAAAGATGGCACCTAAACAAAAGATGGTCCACCCAAGCACACAAAAAAGTCTACAAAGACTGTTCATGGCATGGCCCAAAAAAGAAAAGCAGCAAAAAGAAGAGGAAGAAACCATATCTCGAATCCCAATGAATCCTAATCAAATTAGAAAAATGGTTTTAGGAAATAGTTACTGGGAAATATCCTTTTATTTCCATACTACACATTGATTTAGTAGAAAATGATGATCTTCTCACCAACCTAAACAAAATTTTAGTAGTCTAAAATGCTTTCTTTTTCAAATAACATTATTATATTTAGTTTAACTCATTGAAAATGCCAACACAAATGTGAAGGGTTTCAAAAAATTAAGGTTATATTTGGTCTCAAAAAATATTAAAAAAAAAATGATTTTTTCATGTTTGATTGTATTATAAAAAATAGAAAAAAAAATTAAATATAATTAAAACTAATTAGGAACTTATATATTTTAAAGTTATTTAATTTTTATATCAATGAATTAATGTAAGTAAAATGAATTTAAAGTAACATATAAAAATACTTTATTAAGTTTTAATTCGTTTTTTTTTTTTTAACTTTTTTTATATGTTTTTTTTCTTATATTTTCTTTCAAATTTTCTAGAAACCAAATATAACCTAAAATATTGAATACTCAAATCCATTTTATTGACAATAATTCAAACTTGAGGTCAAAAAAGAGAACACGTGAAAAATATGAAAAAATAAATAAAAATTAGAAAGAATCCTCTTTTATGTTGATTTTCTAAGGTAATATTTCACGTGCCAAGTTTTTCTCTCATTCATATTTTATTTCTCTTCATCATTTTCCTGGGGCCCGTATTCAGTGTATTCAGCCTTGAAGACAATGAAGAATCCACCACAACCTTCCAAACTAAGTTAGCCTTATTTTGATCAACTTTTGAATTTGAACTCCTTTTTTTTTTTTTTTTTTTTTTTTAAAAAAAAAAATAGTATTCAGTTTGAGTCAACGATAGAGACTTAGAGTCTTATTGCTTCATTGATTTTGAAATGCTGATCTTTCTCTATCATTCATCGCTTTAGATTTTTCTAAATTTTGAACATTTTGGCATTTGAAATTCATTTGGGGCCCATATTTAAGACTTACCGTCCTCTTTTGGAATTGGACCACAGATTTAAATATGACGAGTAAAGTCATGATGATAGTACTTTTCCTGTCTTATTATAATTCTTCTTTTCAATTGATACCTGTAAATATGGTACAACCTTTAACCTTTCTTTTATGATATGTCATTTTAGAAAAATGCTAGGGTACAAAAATTGTAGCTATGATGTTGACAAATGAGATCTTAAGATACTATCTAATACCAGTTGATTGATGATGTATTTTTTACATGATATCGAAAAAATACCTTTGATTTTTTAGTCAGACTATTCATTTTAATGGTTATAATCTTCTTTTAATAATTTTTAGATTTAAACAATTTTCTCTTTATTTTCTTCCATGAATTTCTAACATTCCTCATCCTCTAATTGAAATTTTGATTAAACAACTAAATAAAAACTCAATGTTTTATGCAATTAAAAAAAAAAGTTTATGATTAAAATGTTTTGACAAAGATATAATTGATGAAAATATTAAAACAAAGAAATGAGAAAGCTTTATATTTGAAGGAGAAAGAAAGTTCACATGATATTGATTTTTGAACCATAATGTTAAATGTTTTAAAAGAAGTAATGTGATCATATTCATGACAATAATTATTAGATAATCAATTTTTCCATATGCTTAAACTCATAGAACTTTGATCCATACCGTACATCATATACTCGCTTCATTCGAGTTTAATAAATCAAGGAAATAAATATGCAATGACATCCGAACAAAACTCTAATATTATTACACAACTAATTTTTATAAAACTGTAAATCAATAGGATTTAGACCCATAATATATATTATACATTCTAACAATTTTTTTTTTCTCAATTTATAATAATCCTTTTTTTTTTACATAAAAATAATGAAAAGCTTATAATTGAAAATTTTTAAATTTAATTTCAAGTTAAAAAAGATATCTTCAGCATTCCATTTGTAAATTAGTAGCTTAATTATTTCATTTAATATTAGCCACTCATTTTTATTAATGCTTTACGCTATGTTTGATTGACAAGATATGATAAGATAAGATATGTATAATATATCCTACAAAATCATATCCCGTTAGATAGGATATGATTTCCAATAAGATATGATATCCTTGGATATATACATATTTTACGGATATGATATTTTAAAGTGGCATATCCAATAGAATATGCTATATTATATTATATTTATATTTAATTTGTGAAATAAAAAAAAATGAAATATATATTATTTTCAATATTTAAAATAAAAATTATATCACATTTAAATATTTTCAATTTTTTAAAAAATGAAAATTTTGTTATGTTTATTATTAAATTATTTGAACCTTACAAATAATTTTTTTTTTATATTATACTATTTAGTATATAAAATAATTTATATATCATATATTAATATTATTTCATATTTTTTTTTTTAGTTTTTTTAATCATAAATTTAATTTATAATAAAAAAATTATTTTGTAAAATAAGTATTTTAAAAAATAAAAAATTGACAAAAAATAAATTTATCATATGTGGGATATGTATATCTCATATTTTACCATGAGATTAATATATCCTATGTAAAAATGAAAAAAAAAAAAAAAGTAAATAATATATCCCATCACTTATTATATCTCATGTTTGGTTGAATATAGAATGAGATAAGTAATAAAATAACTTATTTTATCTCATCACCAACTAAACATGAGATATGATATAATATTCTTTCTCTTATCGTGTCTCATACTATATCTTACCAACTAAACATGACCTTAATGTATGTTGATATAGTTGAGTTAATTAGGAATATTATTGGTACTTCATAGAACCTAGAGCAGTAAAATATGGTAAACTTACAAATATTTTAAAAGCAAGGCGGAACCCTTCAGCACATTTCTTTCTCCTCTCGCTCTCATTCTTTGTTTTGGGTGTGGGTTTTGAAGGAAGGCTCCAAGAGGTAAGAAGGCTATGTCTACTATGGAGGAAATATACTTGTACCACTAGTTCTATTTGCAGCCCCATAATCAAAATTTCATATTTTGCCTTATTATTTGAGGCTTATATTCAAGAATGAAAATATCGGTAATCACGGATATATCGGTACTTGAATTTTACTGATATATCGGAGATATATTGACGGATATTTTGACACAAAATATCAATAGACTAAAAATTCATCAAAATTTATGAAAATGTAAGAAAAAAACTCTTAAAAATAAAATTAAAAGTATAATAGACATTTTAAAATTATTTTGTTGAAGAAATTAACATATGTATGATATGATTTGCAATATTAAATTTAATTATATAGTGTCGGCTGATAAGAAATGTAAATTTCATAAGTATAGACTTATTATGAAATTAAATTATTACAAATATACCAATTATATGATTTAAATATATTACTATATTAAGTTAATTTACTTACCTTTATAGAAAATATATTAATTAATTATAAAAATGTACTAATTTAAATTCAATGTTATACTAAATTAAAAATGTACTAAGTTAATTTATTCTCAATATACTTATTACACTTGAATATCAAAATAAAATAAAATTATTAATTTAAAACTAAATTATTGCAAATTTACTAATTATATTATTTAAATATATTTATGATTTTTATTTTAAAATATTGGTACAGTTTGATACAAAATATTTTTATTTAAAAATATTGATAATTTTATTTATGATTTTATATTTGTTTTATATTTAATTAACATACAAAATAAATTATAAGATAATTAAAATTAACTTATTTATAATAATTTAATTTTTTTTTATCAATTTTTCACCGATATATCTCCGATATATCCAATATATCTCCGAAATTTCAGCGATTTTTCCCCATTTAGGGCTGATATTTTGCTTGTATCATCGATATATCCATGATTACTGATATATCGCCGACATATTCCGATATTTTCTTCCTTGGTTATACTATACATTCCAACATTGCCCCTTCCGGACTAGTCAATACCATTTTGGCTCTAAAGTCCTTTTTGGTTGTTGACTCATCCCTTGCAAGGTGTCATTAATAATACATGTATATTTTTTTAAGAAATTAATATAAATATGATATTATAAAGATATTGGACAATGAAAATATGTACACTTTGATATCGATATCATGAAATCAAGTTTGTATGACTGATCATACATGATTGTTTTAATTTCTTTTTATAACTTAGCATGAATAATAATTTTTTTGCATTTCTCTTTGTGTTATATTTGGAATTGTATACGATATTTGTAGAGGAAAATATTAAAGTATAAGTGAAATATTGATACCCTCTTTTAATATTAGTAGGCCAAAATTATGGAATTTTTGATGAAAATAGTGTGGACATTTTGATCCTTAATTTTTTTTTTTTTTTAAATCAATAATTCTTAATTGTCATATGATATATGAATATGAATATATAACCAATTTGTATCCAATTATGTAGATATTGTCTATTCTACTCTCAAAGGGGTTCTAAAGACTTTAAAATGCGTTTATTTGTTAAGAGAAATCTCTACATATATAACGTCATAATTTTTTTTTTTTTTATTTGATGTGGAATAGTACAAACACCCTTTTATGTATATACAATATCCTCCTTGTGTCTCATAGGGTTGCGGGATCAAATGGACAAACACCCCATACAAAGCCAAACAAATCCCCACATTGGGATTGGAGATCAACTTTAATACTATTTGTAACGACTTTCACCAAATTATGTAGATATTATCTGTTTTAGATCTAAAGGAGTTTTTACGCCTTCAAAACACATCTTAAACTCATGAGGGCCTCCTTTAGATCTAAAATAAATAATATTTACACGGTTGGATGTAGACCGTTATAATTAAAGTTTATTACGTAATTAGTTTCAAGATTGTAACAATAAAAATATATTTATGATCTTCCCTCCACAACAATGATATGATATTGAATCAATTAAAGTACTTAAAAAGTCATTTTCCTAGGTGATAGGTAAAGGCAGCTTGGTTGATTGACTTATAAAAAATAAAATAATAATAATTAGAAAGAAGGGAGAAAAAAAAAAAAAAGAAAAAGGAAAAGAAAAGCAAATGGGTGGTCCAAGTAGCCTGAGTGGGCAAATTTTAATGAAAGGTATCATGTGGCCCTGTTGCCCTGTCCCACCCCTGTGAAAATGCTACTGCTAAGGACGCATTAGTTTTGACTAAAATTTGAGGTAATGAGTTATAACTTATACCAAAGGAGGACATTTTAAAATTATTATTAAAAGCGATCATTAGTTAAGGGTTTATAAATCATTATCATTTTAAGGTGGTACAACCTTTTTTTTTTTTTTTTTTTTGTTTTTAAAAATAAAAAATAAAAACTATATTCTAACACCATCTTTATTTACACTTTTTTGTACACTTCAAAACATTGATCATATGAATTTATTTGAGAAATCGAGTCGATAACTTTTAAAAGAAATTTAATTCCTAGTCTTAATATAATGAAATTATTTAGAGGTAAGTAAAAAGATAATTATTAATTTTTATTACCCACTTATGGTTTGTCCCATTATATTAATTCTTCGACAAGAACAAAAATCTTATAAAAATAAATAAATAAATAAATTTAAGTTCACACAACATACAAGATATAACTTAAAATATAGTCACCTAGCAAACTACTAGGTGTAAAAAATCGCAAATAATTTCTCAATACCTAAATAATCCACTAATTAAAAAAAAAAATACATAATTTTATTTGATTTGATGAACCTACTCTCTAGGGTCTTATACTATCAACACCCATATTCTTTTTTTATGTCTTTAATATAACACTCTTGTACTCTTTAGTAAATCCCGGAAAATCCTCATTGAAGTTTTAGGACAAGATATTTAAGTTTTATTAAAACTCTTAAGAGAGATTTTAAAAGTATGAGAATTTTAGGATCAAATTTTGATGAATATCTATCTCTTTTACGGTTTATAAACTTCCACCATTTAAACTTTATAATTCAGAATAATCTGAATTTAAATTGGATGAAATTCAAAATTGTATTGAGACAAATAAAATTTAGAAAAGTAAAATTGTATTTAATGAACAAAATTATCAACTAAATAAAAATTACTAACAACTTCTCAACTTCAAAGTCACGAATAATAAATTTATTTCTTAAATTAACCTAAATTATATTATATTATATTATACATAATATGAGTTTCGTAACAAAATTTACTTGTGAATTTTGAAACATGGAAGTACACAAGGCTCACGAGAGAAGAGACGAAAGTTTAGAAAAAGATGTAAACTAAGCTAGAAGCGCAGACAAACAAAAGGAAGCGTACATTTTTTCCAAAAAGATTCCCTTGTTCTTCCCTTGTGGAGGAAAAATGGCAACGTGACTCAAACAAACAAGTAGAGGGTTGAAGTTTTTGCATGAAAGCCAATGTTGAATTTTCCGATGCCGTCAGAAATAAAATGTAAAGCCCACTGATTTGGCTTGCACTCAATGGTCAAATGCTAAAAAGATTTTCACCAAATTCCAAAGCATATTGAATCAAAATGGAATAACTTCATGTATAAATTAATAAAAAAATAAAATCAATTGCACAAAATATCAACTACGAAATATGGTTGAAGTTTGAATGATTTCATATGTATGTTGAAATCAAATCCTCCAACATTAATTTGTTTATTGTCTTTTCATTTTTAATCAAATCCTGTTAGGTAGGTTAAGCCACCTCGGTTGATTGACTTTTTCTTCTTTCCTTTTTGTCCCAAAAAAAAAAAACAGGAAAAACAAAACATACTGAAATGGGTGGTCCAGTGGAAGTAGGCAAATTTGAATGAACTTTTGGAGTTTGGTTCAGGCTTCTTAGCGGTTCCCCTACCCCCATTAAAAATGACAACAACCTTTAGGATTCAATAGTAAACGTAGCATATGAATTAAATCTCATGTATTCAAATACTATATTAATTAATGCTAAGTCTTATAATATTGACCAAATCCAAGACACCTGGAGGAAAATGGAATTATACCTCAACAAAATGGGTTGCCACATTGATATCATTATGAAAAAAAAAAAAAAATTATTATAAAAATATTGATAAGAAAATTGAATTTAAAAATATGTTTCCAAGGGTGGAATGATTGCACTCTCATGTACATAATTTATCTCTTAAGAAGAAACCCAAAAATAGAAAGAGTCTGATTTTAAAATGAAATTATTATGATTGTAGATGGAATACAAACATGATGACGGCTTTCATATTTAATCTGGTAGGTAATAATTGATGCTTGGCAGCCTACCTTCCCACTCAACATGTGGTGACAAATTTTAATATGACGTAATGATTCTTTACATCCTTATAGTTTCCATTTAACATATGTTCCAACTATTCAAATTTTAATATTACGTTTTGACTTCATCCTTATCTTCAATTAACACGTGACCATGAAGTTATTAACTCCATCTTTACCATCCCCCATCCCCCTCTCTCTCTCTCTCTCTCTCTCTCTCTCTCTCTCTCTCTCTCTCTCTCTCAGTCTCTCTCCTGTCTTCAATAGAAGGTTTCAGCTTTGGTTAACCGTCTACTTTTCAAGGCTGGTTTTACCTAAACCGGTCAACGCATGAATTATAATATAAATGGCATATTTTAAGAAGTAGGAAAGCTTCATTGCTACCATGTCAGCATTAATTATTCTCATTCTTGTTATTTTGAAAATTTCGCATTCTAGTATTCAATTATATAAGGTTAGGGATTTTTTTTCTTTCTTTTTTTTATTTTTTATTTTTTTTTACAACTCTCAAAATAAATGGTATTGTTGGGAGTAAAAACCATCAAGTTTATAAATCGGAACAGTGTTGTATGATTGCAAATTTGAGTATTGAATTTGAAAGTGAAATAGAATAAAAATTTATTTTAATAAAAATTAAAATTCTCACTTATTAATATTTTGATTTAATTTATTTTTATGCACTATGCTGGTTGATTTATATTTATATTTATATTTATATTTATATTTTTTTCCTTGTGTAATAAATGTAGAAATTTGATGTTTTCTTTATGATATGTCGGGATTTTATTAAAATAAATAAAATTTATTTCAGATGGAAGGTTTGAAATATTTGAAAATGGAAGTCCATAGCCAAAGCGGTAAATGGTGGCGGTCTAAGCGGTGCATTAGAGGGTTGACTTTCAAGGCAGGATTTAATAGGATTGGAATATATAAAAAGTGGGGACTGCGGATGTTAATAATTGACAAAACGGACCTGAAAGAACGCTGGTAAAACACGGTTCTAACACCTACGTAGTGTTCATTAACCGTCACCAACCCACCGCCCAATACGGCTGGCGGCTTTGAAATTTCCACTCGTCAAAGGTGGGCAGTACTCTTCTTCTACTACTAGTGGTGCTACTTAGCAGTGGGTTTCTTCTAGCACGTGTTCAAGCCCAATATTTATCAACACACTTCACATCATCGTCATCCAAATCCCATTCACTAAGTTTGGCTCTATCCCATATTGAAATTAATATAACCTAATATGTCTTAAAATCAATAACTTCGTCTTTTATGTATATATTTATTCATTTATTTTAAATTATTTTCGAGCAAGATGCCTATAATTTTTGTTTTAAAAACATTTTAGGATAAAATTTAAGATACACATAAATTTTATTTTGAAAGCTATTTAGGATAAAACTAAGTATTAAGTATAATAAAAAAAGTCATGTCAAGAATAGGGATGATAATGAGACGAGTTTTTTCAAATACCAGTCTTGACTCGTCTTGTTTTGTACCGTCGTTAATAGAATGAGTTTGAATTTTAATTAAAAAAATTTGGAATGAGTTCGAAAATATATATATATAATCCTGGATGAGTTTAGAGTGAGTTTGGGTATTGCCTTATTATGATTGTATATAAAATTAATTTTTAAATTTAATTTAATTTAATTTTTTATTTTTTATTTTTAATATATAAATAATAATAAAATACTTTTTAATAAAATAAGTAAAAAAATTAAAATAATTTAATTATTTATAAAATATATTTATTTTAATGTAATTAAAAATTTTAAAAATAATTTAAATTTTTTTTTCAAAAAATGTTAAATGGGGCGAGGCGAAATAGATATGAGAATTTTTCATATCAAACCCGTCTAATTTAATGTTTTAAATGAGATGATGATGAAAATTATTTTGAATAAAAGAGACAAGATTAGGATGGAGGCGAACCGTTTTGACTTTCCCCGTTGTCATCCCTATTTAGAAAAGATATAAATTTCAAGTCAAATTGGGTATCATGTTACGTGTATCTTGCCTTTGGACTCTGAACTAATTTTTCGTGTATGAATTATGAAGTGTCATGGACAATGTCTTATGGTAATTATTTAAAAAAAATTTAATTTTCCATTAATCACCTTCAAGTTGGCATGTACGAACTCAATATTGAAGGAAGGCCACCTCTCTAAAGCACGAAAAAGGCACAACCATTAAGCCACGAAATCAAAATGAACTCAAAACTCAAATCCAACCAGCACTAAATTTGACCGTTAATGCAGAAAATTCCAGAAGCAAACCACCCTAATAACCCACCATCATTCATTGATAATGTCAAAAATGATTTAAGTTGACTTTAGCCCAGAAAGGAGCAATCAGAAAATGAGGAGCACAGTAAGTTCCCTGCACCAACGGCCAGTCAACGGAGCTAGCCACAGCTAAGGGGAGGGAGTGAAGAAGCGCCCACGTCCTCCCCAATACAACTTGTCGGCATCCGATGGAGTTGAGTTAGAGAGAGAAAGTCAAAGGCGTGGGCACGTGCAGATATAATGAGATGGAATTGGTAAAGTTTGTGATTCCTGAGCCTTTCCTATCCCTTGGAAAAGTCTTCTATCTCATCATACACACTTTCTCAACGTTCCTATTTTCCGTGTTTTGACTTTCTCATGTTTTGAACCTCTCCCTCCTCTTATGTATAAAACTCTCATCCCAGATCCCTCCCATCTTCAAACATCTCAACTATCCTCAACAGCTTCAAGTTCAAATTCAAATTCTACCCTCTGATATTTCTCAAGATTTCTTTTAAACTTGATTCTTGATTCAGCTTATTTTCTGGGTGATGGAAGAAATCGATGTTCCTCCATTTTTCCTCTGCCCGATTTCTTTGGAGATTATGAAAGATCCGGTGACGGTGTCAACGGGGATAACGTACGATCGGGAGAGCATCGAGAAGTGGTTGTTTTCCGGCAAAAATAACACCTGTCCGGTGACGAAGCAGGTTCTGTCGGCGGACTCCGATCTGACTCCCAACCACACTCTCCGGCGGCTGATTCAGGCGTGGTGTACTCTCAATGCTTCAAACGGTGTAGAGCGTATTCCGACGCCGAAGATTCCGATCAACAAGATCCAGATCGTGAAGCTTCTCAATGATGCTAAGTCTCCACAGTTGCAGATGAAATGTATCGGAAAACTTCGAGCCCTTGCGGCTGAGAGCGACGCCAACAAGCGGTGCATTGTGTCCGCCGGTGCAGTTGAATTCTTAGCTTCGATAGTGAGCAAAGCCAACTTCACAACATTCGAAGAGGAATCAGATAAAGGGCTAGAGTCCAGGAGCGCGAGCAGTGAAGCTCTAAGTATTCTCCATTATCTCCAAGTATCAGAAGCCGGGCTCAAGAAGCTTGTGGGAAAAAATAGTGAATTTGTGGGGTGCTTGGTACGAGTACTACAACGAGGAAACTACGAGTCTAGAGCTTATGCTGTAATGCTATTGAGTTCGATGCTCCAAGTTGCTGATCCAACACAATTAATGGCCTTGAAACCCGAATTCTTCGTGGAAGCAGTGCAAGTTTTGCAGGATCATATATCTCACCAGGCCACAAAAGCTACACTCAAACTACTAACTGAGGTTTGTCCATGGGGGAGAAACAAGGTCAAAGCAGTGGAAGCCGGTGCAGTTTCGATATTGACAGAGCTTCTTCTCGCTTCTTCAGAAAAAAGGGCTTGTGAGATGATCCTAACGGTGTTGGATCAGCTATGCGGGTGCGCAGAAGGAAGAGCCGAACTGTTGAAGCATGCAGCCGGGATGGCCATAGTGTCAAAGAAGATACTGAGGGTTTCTCACGTGGCAAGTGAACGGGCAGTGAAAATTCTGTATTCCATTTCCAAGTTCTCTGCAACTCCAAGTGTTCTTCAAGAGATGTCGCAGCTGGGTGTTGTGGCGAAATTGTGTTTGGTGCTTCAAGTGGATTGTGGGAGCAGGACCAAGGAGAAAACCAGAGATATCCTCAGATTGCATGCCAGGGCATGGAAGAACTCTCCATGCATACCCACCAATTTGCTTTCTTCATATCCATAGGCCCACCGAGAGAACGTGCAAATTCATTCTTTGTTATTTTCCCCCTTTTGTGTACATAATTGATTGGATGAATACCTTAGAATATACTCTCTACATGGGCATTAAGCAGTGCCCACTGAAACATTTTATGGCACATTGATTGCTATTTTCAGAAAATTTATGTTCCACACAACATTTCAGAGATCCTCTTGTGGTTAGTTGTTCTTGGTCTCCTTCAACGAATCAATTCTTACAATAGTTGAAAATGTCAAGACAGAGATGAACCTTCCCAAAAGAATATGTCACTTAGGTGGTTTACCAGGTGAAGAAAACTTTGGATTTTAATTAATTTTTAGGCTTTGTCTTGAAGTGTGCAGCGCATCATCATGCAGAAGCTGGCATTTGGAACACATCCTCAAATTTTCAAGTCCAATATGTACAAGTTTGCTCCTTTGAATTTTCACAGCAATAATTTTTAGATCAAATTTGATGATCAGCACTGCGGGTCAACCGGGGATTCTAGATCTAACTTTTAACATGGCGTTAAGAAAGGGGAGATAGAAGGGTATTCTGTGGACAGCTAGCTTACTCTCTCTCTCTCTCTCTCTCTCTCTCTCTCTCTCTCTATATATATATATAGATATATATATATATATATATATATATATATATATATATATATGTATAGATATATCTTCAAGTATCGAAGGTGGGATTTAAAAGGATCAATGGCTTCCGATGACTAGATAAATAAGCATGAAAGCAAGCACATACAAGCAACCAATTGTTATCTTTCTTCTCGCTTTTGGTTGTTGTACCTAATATGAGATCACAAAACCAGTGCCATTATGCTTGCACGTCACTGCTGAATTTCTAATGGCCTAAAATGGAAGGTTTGTTTAGGGGATTGACTTAAGATGTTTTTCTTTAATTGGGGTTGCAACAAATAAAATAAATAGAGACCATCCATTTTTTATGTTCGTCTTGCCGTGCCTACCTCTCACCTCCACCATTGGTTCTAGCAAGTCGGACCTGGTCAGAATTATTGGCTCAGTCGCTGCAACCCTGAAACCAGTCTTATTGAGCATTGCAGTGATCGGGATTGTAGGCATGTATCTAGAACTTTGTCTCCGATGTATGGAAGGGCACACAGCTTGCACCTTTCTGTTGGAGAAAGGGAAAAATTGAAAATAAATGGACTGGAGTTGGTCTAATAAAGTGGGGAGACTTCTGATGCAGTAAGGCTCGTAGCTTGATATATGGCACCTAATTCCCTCAGATAAATTATAGCTTTCTATATAGTAACTTTGACATTTCATGTAGATTAGGGAAAACGTTCATGATCACCATATTGTATATATGAGTTTTTGTTAATCAAGTAGACACGTTCCAATGTCATGAGGGTCATTGAAGGAATGAGTGATTCCAAAGGATATTAAAACCAATTCTTATCATGGTATGGGACTTTGTTTGGCCTAGCAAGGAATGTTTATCTCCTTCGTTTGCATGAGGGGTAATGCGATATCTCACATCAAATAGAGAAAGTTTCTAACACTATCTATGTATAAGTTTTTCTTAAATGCATTTGAAAGCCATGAAAGCTAATGGGGCTCATAGGGAATAACATTTATATGGGAGGAAGCTTAACCAAGTAGAAGCATTTTAAAGTTGATGAAGGTCTTTTAGACACATAATTGATAATATCTACATGGAAGAGAGCAAATTGTTATAGTTTTACATTTTAAGCATTTTCTAGCTAGTTGTTATGAAATTTGTTACATTTGCATATTCATTTACAAAATAAAAGTAAAAAAAGTGAAGATGTCGTCCAACAATAATTGAACTTAGAGAAAAAAAAACACTATTTGGTAAATTTATTTAATGACTCGATAACTTAATTTAAATTATTAACTAAATTAAATATGTCTGGTAAGATAATTTAATATCACAATTCAAAATTAAAAATAATTTTAAATATTAAGTTAAAATAGTTAACTTCCTCTTAATATTCTTTGTTTTTAAACATCATTTACCCACTTTTAGTAATAAGAGCATATTTTATAACCATAATTCCATATCCATGACTTCTTTTTTATTATAATTAATTTATGGTTATTTTATATATCTATAACACTTTAAATATAAATGTTTAATGAATAAATTTATTAATTAAAATTGATTAAAGTAAATATTGTTTAAAATTAATTAGGTAAATATTAGTTTAAACTCATAAAGTTAAATATGTTAATTTGATGATTTAAAATAAATTTTATAAAACTTATCAAATAATAAGTTTTAAATCAATGGTTTATCTTAGAATCAACTTAAGTATAAAACTATATCAAATATCTTCTTAATATTATCCTTAATTTTATTTAATGGAGAAATGAGGTGAGCTTGGTAGCAATAAACCACATTAATTTCCAGGTAAGCAATTGGTGGATTAGATCCATATATACATCCCTTGTTATGTGACATGCTGTACATAGAAATATCAGTGGTTCTAAAAATTTATCAGCAAGTTAGCAGTGGTCAACTCAATTGCAACCACTTCGAGCTGGGGGGGTGGTGGGGGGCGGAGGTGTGGGGTTTGGGGCGGCGCGGGCCACTTGACGTGCGTGCCACCAAATTTGAATAAGAAATGGTATGTTCTTAATTATTGGACTAATTCAAAGTTCTGGAGCTAAGTCCACAATTAATTAATTTATTTGTCTTGATCTTAAATGAAATCGGTCCTGTGTTGAACTAATAAACTTTACTGGTTCCCTCCTTTAACTACTACTTTCTAGGAGGATTGAGCCTGCTTATTGTTTATAATAACGCTACATATATAGATTTGGTCTCTTTTCAGTAACCTGGATTTTGAGATGCCTTTGCATTTGGTCACAAAATTACAGAACTGAAAAAAAAAAAAGAAAAAAAATTGAATCTTTGAAAGATAAAATTCAAACAACATATATAGGCAGCTGGTCAAACTGGGGGTGCCCTCCAGATACCATGCTGAGGCTCCTGATTTGCCTACACTAGAACATGCGAAGGCCAAACTGCAAATCACTAGTGAATCTCTTTGTCTGATCATGGCCATTCTTCTCTTGTGAGAAAGGCGATGGCATCTCTTCCAATGCCAATGGCTTCTCTTTCATGGCGCGCACAAGGATACACGTACTACTAATGTAAAAATAGTGCGTAAAAATCCCCCAAGTATTAAACAAATATATTCATGAAGCTCATCTTGATAATATTTTATACTGATCATTAAGCTTCAATTAATTATCCGATTCTATCAGACTTATAGTTCCTTTGCCCTAGAAGTTTGTCAGCACTGATATGTTTGTGAGAAGACAAATTAATTCTTGGATCATGGGTCTGTCTGGGATCATGTGTGATGCCCTGAGTTTTATGTTGGTGATGACTCATTACAAGTCTTTCAATTTTCTAAGCCAAATTTGCTAATCCACATGCCCAGAAATGTCGCCCCACTCAGCATTTTATATATGCTAGCTGCTCCATCTATATGGTTCATAACAAACCAAAACCACTGCATGCAATTCTTAATTTCGCTCCATTAGACACTTCTGAGAAGATGGACCAGATAGTTTATTAGCATCTTTAGCTCTACAATCAGAAAGTTAATTCTATGTCAATAGGGAAACAGGAGAGCCTCAAACTACAGTTACGGAAACTATCTGATATAAGTAATAAAATCTGCTTCTGTTTTCTTTGATTTCAGTAATGTCTTAATCTACATATCCACTAGTCTGCAAAATGTTTCTTAACCAAGGAAACAATCTTCTTTGATGAAGGAGATTAGTTTAATTCACTTAATTAGTTAGGATCAATGAATTGCTCATTGAGAACTGGGATTTGAACTTCAGTCCTTCAAGGCACAATCTTTGAAACTCAGGAAGAGAAGGTCTGCTTGTTCTGTACTGGCCTCAAGACTCAACAAAAGTGGGCTTGAGGATCAAATCCCAAAGGCGAGAGCTTTCCAAGGAAATTGTCCCAGAGGAATGGCTGTTAACTTGATGTACATTATGGGCTTATTTCTCCATTGCTTATTCTTTTTGAGTAATTAGTAGCTGAACAGAAACAGCACTCCCGCACATTATTCTTCAACCAGTTCCACACTTGATGGTGGCAGCTCTATTTGTATTTGGTCTCAAATCCCCAACCCTAATCCACTAGTAAAATTAGCAACAGACAATCAGCATATATTGCTTAATATATAATTAGGATTATCCCAACATGAAATTGATATTCTGTATCTCTCACGTTGTATAGGACTAAGGAGATTAGATCATCAATTAGCTCAAACACTCTTTTTTCAATCTCCATTGCCTGAGCAGTTCAACCTTATTGTCACAAACTTGTCCCGCCAAAACCATATTTATTATTACTATTATTATTATTTCTCATGTAGTGAGGCTCTTTGATCGATTACGAAGCACATCATTTGATCTGTAAACGAAATCCCAATATGGCACTCTTAAGTACATCTAGTCTCTCCAGAAGTTAAACGTCATGGCTGTTCTTTTAGGAAGTATTTATCATTGTGAATTTAGCTATAAAGCATATATTTGTTGCCACCTGAAAATTATTTCATTATAAGCTTTCCATTGTATACAAGATTATATAGCAAGTAAAACAAGAAAACAATAAGCAAAATGGAATCTCTCAAGGCCGAGAGAAGGTTTCGTAGTATGACAAATCAAATGGGCTCCAGTTACCAGCAATGACAGCTACATGATTTGGATGTTGAGCAGCTTCTGGGTGCAGAGCTGGCAATTGTGTTTCGTGCAGGGTCTGATTCTGAACCATGACTTGAGAAATAGGCCACAACATCCCCTGAGAAGCAACCTCTTGGCCTGGCAGTGGTGGCAGCCCATAAATATTGGCAGAGTCATGGTCATGATGGGTGTGAATAGGGTGGAAGCCACTAAGATAGACCTGGTTATCCTCACTCAAATGAGTGTCCGGCGGTAATTGAATATGTGATGAATCCAGGCTGGTGTTCGATGTTGAAAGAGTTGATGAAAGCTGGAAAGATGGATGGAATTCACAAGGCAATTCTGGCATTTCAAACCCTGTTGACTTTGGCTCCGGCTTCTGGTTTAGGAAGTTGGCATAAACAAGAGCAAGATCAATATTGGAAGCGGAAGCATTGTGTAGTCCAGAAGGGGTAGTGGTGGAGTCAACCAAGGCACTTCCACTAGGGTCAGGGTCAGGATCACTGGCCAAACCCTTGGAGGCAAGGCGATCGGTCAATATCCTGAACGACTTGCCTCTCCGGTTCTTCCTGCAACCTCCGCCGACGGGCACGTTCCGGAGTGATCCGCCCTTGGTCCAATACCGCCTGCAGCCCTTGCAGAAGTATCGGGGCTGTGTGAGGCTATAGTTGTTGTAGTAGCAAAATTTGGTACTGGAAGAGCCGCAACGGGGACAATTGGGCGATATCTCAACATTAGCCTTCCAAACTCCTCCCTCCATCACATAATTAGTAATATCACATTTCCCCTTGGACAAATCAAGATGCATGCATATATATGTATATGTATGTTCATCAGAACCCAAACCCTGAAATCTCAAAACTCTTGTATTGTTGAGTTTGAGATCAAATATTTATGTGCATATATTTATATATATAGTTTTATATATATTGAAGCCATGCACATTGCACATTGCACATTGCACATTGCACATTGCACATGAGGGTAGGGTTGTTTCCTGGACCGTGAAGGACGACGTGAGCGGATGGTGGGTGTCGGTGTTTTCACAAGTGGCGTAATGGCATTGGTGGAGATGAGGGTGGAAGTGGGAGCAAGGGCCTCGGCTCCCACACCACTGGTTTCTTCATCATGATTTATGAAAATGTGCTGATGGGAGTTATACCACCACCAGGCGCTTCCACGTGAACCATATTAGGAATGGGTGTGTCAAACTATGCAAATTTTGGTAATGGAATTTATTCTGTTTCCTCTAGGGTCTTAAAGACTTTATATTTTATATAAAAATTATTGTTATTTCTTAATTTTTAAAAACAAAAAACAAAAATACAACCACACGTGCACCATTATCTTAAAATTTTGCAGCAACATTCTATGCCTCCTAACTAATCACCAAAACCTCTGAGAAACAAAATAAACAGCGATTTTGGCAAGTGGTTGTACAAGAAATTAGAAAAATTTAATGATGTGGACTTGAATCTTGAAATTGATTTCCTTTTACAAACAGTTTTACTAGTGATTCAATGATTACAGTGCAAGTTTCTTACTCTGCGACTCGTCACGTTACCGTGCTTGTAAAAAGCAAAAATTTCACATTTAAATTTCTTCTTATTATTTTATGAATAAAAAATAATAATAATTTTTACATAAAATACAAAACTTCTATAAAAAAAATGCAAACTTAATTATTTTCTATATCCCTATAAACTAATTTTAAAAAATAGAACTCTTTATGTCTTTAAAGAATTACTTTAAAAAATTTTAAAATCTGCTTATGCTTTTCATTACTCTGCGTAATTTAAGGACAGTTAAGATCTTGTTTGGGAATTGCTTTTGACAATAGTTTTTTATTCTTCAAAATAAGAAAATATAAAAAATATGTTTGACAATAAAAAATCGTTTTCTGTTCTTAAGAAAACAAGGTGTTTTAAGAAAATAAGGTGTTTTTAGAAAACATCTATTAATTATTTTTTATTATTTTTATTTATTTTCTAAAGGTTGTTTTAAGAAATAATTATACAAATATGTAGAATGATTAAAAATAAAATATTAGATATGAAAATTATTTTTAAAATATATTTAAAAATATTAAAAATATGTTAAAAATATTTTAAGTTTCTAAATAGACTTTCAGATCTACAAAAATCGAAGAATAGTTTTTAAAAACTATTTTTCAAAATTATTTTCGAAAACAGTTGTTACATAGACCCTAAATCCTGACTTTTCTTTTTTTACAGTTAGGAGGCTTGGTTCCTCCAAATACATATTTATAATTTTCAAAAGTTTTATCTTTTTTGCTAAATGTGTGCTAAAATTATCTAATAATAAATTACATCTATATAATCGTCTTTGATCCTGTAATGCAAAATTACTTCTTATAGTTACCGGAATATGGGTGTTTTTGTTTTCTTTCTTTATTTATTTTTTTAAAAAAATTTCGTTTCCCTGGCTCTAAGATCTTATAATAAGAAGAAGAAAAGAAGACACCGCTCTTTCCAACAATAATTTAAGTTAAAAAACACTTTGTGTATCGTTTTCCCTGGAGAAGGGGAGAAGGGAATGTTGTATATATATATATATAAGAAAAGGGTATTTCTCGTATCATGTGCTTCTTGGATCATGAAACTTGGGGGTGGCTTTCATGCCTCGAAAATTGAAGGATCTGTTTTTCTATCTGCCAAAAATCCCGTATCACTTGTCAATCAAGCCATTCCTCTGGGTATAAATAAACATCCTTGTAACTTGTAGGCCACCCAAAATACTCGAGCAATTAACATTGTATAAAAAATCATGGTTTCTGGCTAAAATCCATGATTCATGGACAATTTTTGGAAAACATTTGGCACCATCCACAAAAGGCCTCTCAACAGAAATTCATTTTACTCGACAAACTCTCCATTCCTCCAAAAGCTTGATATTAGAATTCCCAAGTGGCTGCGCGCTGCTCACATTAACTACAGTACCGGAGCTAGGTTTGTTTTGAGGTTGTTCAGACACATCACATATGTGAAACAGTAGCAGGAATTCCGTAATCCCTTTTGGCAGCTCATCGGAAACACATCTGGCCATCTGGCTGAAACCCTTTCCTACTAGTCCAAAAATGAGAGAATAATTTAACATGCAGCATGGAACTGCTAAAACAATGTTTTCCACATTACATTTGTGGAACAGTGGCAGGTATTCTGCTAGCCCTTTTGGCAGCTCATTGGAAACATATTAGGCCCTGTCTGAAACCGTTTCCTACTAATCTAAAAATGAAAGAGAATAATTTAACATGAGGCATGGAAGACTGATAACACAATGTTTTCCATCGATACAAAATATCTATGGACAAGTCATGACCATTGGCTCGCAAAGTGCTGATGCCGATCGGTGATGGCTGTTCCCACAGCATAGGATATTGACTCCAGACAGGGACTGTGAATATTTACATAGTATCTGAGCAATACTTTACAGGTCTCAGAGGGAGATAAACATCATGAGGGGTATCTTCTTTGTGAGGAGATGAAAACATCCTCGGATTTCTCTATTCATGTTGTTATAGCTGGCCCAACCTTTCCTGATGAAACACAAGAAAAAACAGTGGGGCCTGGGATGGACATAAGCACAGCATTAGTTTACAAGGCATAAATCATAAAAGAATCCAGTAAATAAAGCCAATTTTCCAAATCAATGACACAGCACCTCAAACATATAAAATGCAAAGGGCAAAAAAAAAAAAAAAAAAAAAAACAGAAAAACAAAACTTCATACAACTTGAAACAAGACAAATGAAGCTAACCTTCAGACCAAAGTTTGGTTTCCAAGAAGCCTCTTAGGCTCATTTCTGCGTGTACTGCCAATCTTCCATCACTGTTACACAATAAATGTAACACTACTGTAATAACTTTAGAAGTTGAATAACATACCTGAAGCATTTGCATTAACTTGGGATGTTGCTCTAAGAGCTGGCAAAGTTTATCCCGATCACACAATAAAGACTGTCATTAAGGCAGGAACAATAGTGATTAGAGAGATTCTGGCAGTTTGGATTAAATGCTCCAAAAAATTCAATGGGAGAGGGTATATATAATGTAGTAAAAACCTGAATAGCTTCTGGGGAACTGAAGTACTGTTGTAATGACATCCCTGAATCTTGTATCCCCTCGCTGATGTAGAACTTGAGGTTGAACATGTTCAACTTGCTGCTGTTGCGGCACATGTGGAAAGTTTTCCTGCTGTTGCTGTTGATAATAGACATGAAGAGGAGAAACTTGGGGCTGTTGCAACATCTGTAATGGTTGCACTGGCAATTGAATGGATTCTGTACTAAAGGCACCCCTTGCTCTGGTTGTTGTGAAGGTTGAACAGGTGGCCTAAGATGCCATGTCATGCCTCGGATTCTGGGCAAACCAGAATATGACTCGTAACCCTAGGTAAAAGTTTTGACCTTGAGGGTTTCTCCTTGTCCAAGTTGACAGTCAACCAAAATACTTTAATTTTTTTTTTTTGTCTTTTTCTAGAAATAAATCACAATTTAAATCAAAACAAAATTTCTTTTAATTAAGGTTCCAATTGACCAATATAGAAACCAATACTCAAAAGCAACATGAGAAAATAAAAATTATTAAGGTCTTTAATCCAAGTTTGTAATAAAAGTCCACAATTTGAACAAGTTTAATCAAAATAAAGTCCAAATACAAATATATATAGTTTAATAATACACTAATACAAGTTTCAAGATAAACAAACATAACAATTATGTTACAACCCTTTAAGCTACTCCGAAATCACTTGGGACATTTTGATGTCCTACTCTATTTGATGGGTCCTCAGGAGCAATATCCGCATCTAAAAAGTTTCAGTAAAGAAAGGGTGATCATTTGTACATTACTTAGTAGGGTGTCTTACACCTAAGGGGGTTAATTGGTTCTACTAAGGTTCAAGGATATACAAAATAAAACTTTCGACCATAAAATAAACAACTCAAACATTTTATTTGATCTAATTATATCACTTCAACAAATCCCAACGATTAAATAGAATGCATGTGAGGATGTGACACATAGTCATATAATGCACTATTATTCTCGGGCTTTCACTGAATGATGCATGTAATACTTAGTACTAATGAATTAAATAGGCAATAATGATTATCTTCTTACTTAACTTTAAATGTGCTTAATTAGATGTTAAAACTATTTTAGTGCTAATCTTGTTTAATTATGAATTAAACCTTGATTAAGGTTAAGTGGGATTAGTTAATGACTTAAGCATACTTATTAGGTTCTTAGGGGTTGATTATAGTTATGAAAACCTAAAGGACTAATAGGCAATATAGGTTTAATATTGGATAACTTGAAGGACTAAACAGCAAGGACTAAAGTGTAATTTTGGAAAGTTGAGATTGGTGGCAGCCTTATGGCCTGCCACCACTTGCTTGGCTTCTTGGGGACCCTTTATAAGGGCTTGTAGCCTCATTTTGGAGCCTTGTGTCTGCAGCAGCTTGGGTTAGAGAGAGAATCTAGAGAGAGAAAGTGAAGATTTGAGGTAAGGAAGTTGATTAATTTAGTAATTTTGGTGTATTTGGGTTCCTAATGATATGTTGAAAAAATTAATGGTAAAGTTTGTGTAAAAGTTGAGTATAATTAGTTATAAACATATTTTAGTTATAAATTAGAATTAATTAAGGTTTAAAGTGTTTTAACTTAAGTATTTTATTGATGGAAAGATTAGAATACATCTTTGTTTAGTTTGGTTTGATTGAAAATTAGATTAGTAAAACATGTGATTAATTAGGTTATTTGGACACTTGGGACTGGTTAATGGGTTAAGCTTTAGGAAAAATTAAAACAATTAGTGTTTGGTAATTAATTGGGGAATATTAATATGCATTGTAAAGATTGTTTAATTCAATTCAAATTTGTTTTGAAAACTTGTGGGCATGTAAATTAGAGAATATGAGAATTAAAAATTAACAATAGTGAGTTGTTAAAAATTAGTAAGAAAGGAAAATGTCATAAGTTTTAATTGTATAAGTTTTCATGGTTAGAAAACCTAAATTATGTTGTTTCATTTTAGTTCCTTGTAATAGGTAAAGACTGCCTACATTGAAGAATCACAAAGGAGAAGTCAGTGTAAGGTAGGGAATTTTATGCTATTCCATGGTGTATCTTGGTTTATTTCTTTGAAACATTTATTGAAATTTCATGTCATTTCTATGATTTCATGAAATATTTTAATGTGTGATTACATCTTGGTTATTATATTGAAATGTTACAACGATATTGAAACGTATATTGGTATGAAGATTCATGGTTCAGTGTTGTGGAAATGGTTCATGATGTGGTTACATTGCAAGAAGGATATGGAATAATGATAGATGATATCTAGAGAATTGATTGATATGTGGAAAGTGTTTATGTGAAGTTACAGGCATTATCCTTTGCTATATTGTTTATGTGGGATCGTGGGTTCTTGGGTGAAAGTCCCTAATGCCCTCGAGGAAGACACTCCGATGTGGGTGTATGGGGTTGGTCTTCCCCCTGGGTTTTAGTCCCTAAAGACACGGGGTTGGACATTGCATCTTGGTTTATTGTGTTGAAATGTTATAACGATATTGGAACGTATATTGGTATGAAGATTCATGGTTCAGTGTTGTGGAAATGGTTCATGATGTGGTTGCATTGCAAGAAGGATATGGAATAATGATAGATGATATCCAGAGAATTGATTGATATGTGGGAAGTATTTATGTGAAGCTACAGACACTATCCTTTGATATATTGTTTATGTGGGACCGTGGGTCCTTAGGTGAAAGTCCTTAATGCCCTTGAGGAAGACACTCCGATGTGGGTGTATGGGGTTGGTCTTGCCCCTGGGTTTTAGTCCCTAAAGACATGGGGTTGGTCCTGCCTTTGGGTATGAGTCCCAGAAGACACGGGGTATGACTTAACCTTGGGTGATGTCCCAGAATAGTCATTATTATATTGATCGAGTATCTTGTGGAGCATTGATATCTGATGTGTACATTGGTGGGGATTACCAGTTTATCAGCTATGAAAGGATGGATGAGGAAAAGCAAAGATGAAACCATCAAACTCATGCATTCATGTTTGATATTATTGCATATTTGTTCATGGTTATAAAATGTTTATCATGCATGCTATTATATGTTTAATTCAAGGTTTTTAAGGGTATGCTTAGGATGGCTATAAACCTTCCTATTGAGTTGTGAACTCACCCTATCACTTCCACTTCTAGATGCAAGTCATAAGACCTATGTTGGAAATAATGCTTGAGCATTGTTTTTCTGTTGATTGGATGCTATTTGCTCGCATTGACAGTGTTTTGAGGCTTTGCCTTTGTATCATACAAAGACGAAATCTTTTTAAAGGAATCATGTAATGTATATTTGTCATGTACACTTGTAGTATGGGCTACCCATAGTGAACCATGGGATTTTGGTATATGTAAAGTAATGTAGTAAAAGTTCTTTTTGTGAAACAAATTATATTTTGCTAACTAATAGTTACAAAGTTTAATATAGGATGTAAACCTCTTTATAACAGGTTTCCATATTTTCTTTTTACACAAAATCAAGTAGGAACTCAACATTTAAATTTTTGTTTCCCCAAATTTTTGAAAGCACTTATGTTGTATTTGAGTATCAATTATTAAGTCTGAAACATGGGGGTGTGACAATACACCTTCGTACTAAAATACACTCCTCATTCGGAGTCTTCTCAGGGTAAACTTTTGTGTCTTTCTCTCTAAGGATCTCACTCCCATCTTAATTCGCCTCTTATGGGCCTTTACTTTTCATCATCATTTTTTTTTTCTTTTTCAATTTCATGCAACTTTTCAACAATTTTTATTTTTCCTCCACACAACTATGATGAATATGAGATGCAATAATTTCACATATCATTATTCACAATTTTTATTAAATCCAACATGATAATTTCTCCACCATTACATTACCCCAAATATCAAAGAAAATTCCCAATACTACAAATATCAACGAAACACAATTTATACCCTAATTTTTTTTATTCCCAACAATCTTAATAATCTTTTTAATACCTAATACAATTATTTTTTCACATTTAAATCACCAAAAACATTCAAGAAAAATCCCAATAATACAAATATCAACAAAACACAATTTATATCCTAATTTCATTTACTCTCAACAATCTAAATAATTTTAATCACCAAATACACAATTTTTCCACAATTAAATAATCCCAACATCACAAAAATTCCAAAAGAAAATTTCGTAAATCATCAAATAAATTTTTTCATATCAATAATCACATTCAAATGCCACAAATACTACCTATTTATCTCCCAACAACAAAATCTTTAAAATTTTCAAAGAAAAAGACATTAAATAGAAGTTTTAGGGTTCAACCACCCTACCTCAAATAAAAAAAATCTAACTATTGAAATCAAAATTCGACTCAGTAATGTTCCTCGTGTTGAATAAAGTGTTCTTAAATCTCACGCAAAATGGAGGTCGTTTGGGGGGTCAAACAGTCGGCCAAAAGTGAGCAACACTTTCCTTTATGCGAACGCCCCTGTTCTTACTTCCTTCTTTCTTCATTTTCTTTTTCTTTTTAAATTTACCCCCCTCCCGACCTCATGATTATATATATATATATATTATACAAATTTCAAATACCACACATGTCTTTTTTTTTTTTTTTTTTTTAAAATAAATTAAACTGCTATTCTTTATTTCACATTCCACAATTATAAATTATACTCAATTTATGATTTTCTACCTTATATATATATAAAATACCACTGTATTCTTAATTAAATTTACCACAAGCCTACTTAAAAATAAAAAATAATTTGACCTTAATTACTTGAAACATTTTTACTCTAAAATTCACTTAAGACATGATTTCATTAACTATTAAAAAAAAAAAATCAATTTCATAAAATGTCTAAAACATAAAATAATTCTTCGACATCCAAGAAGCTGAAATTCATAATAACATTTAACCCATTAATTTTACCAATATTTATTTTCCAACAAAAATTTAAACAATATTTTGAAACTTAATTCCATTAATCATTTAGTTATTTAATTTATAATAATCAAATTCTCAACCATTTAGTATAACTTTCATTTAATTTATTTCATTTGTCAAATTCCTCAATTGAATCCAAATTGCAAAAGTTAAATTCACTAAATTTGCATTTAATTAATTTACTCTTTTGAATATTTTCCTAAATTCATATATTATAATTTAATCTTAACTTAATTTCAATTCAATTTTATTTGATGTTTTGTAATTCTATAAGGTTTAATTCCAATTATAAGAGTTAAATTGATTTGTCATAGAATTAAATTCAATTTCTTTTTAACAATCCATTATAATAATTTGATATGATATAAATTTTTACCAAGTTTTTCTCACTACGAATCTCTGATAATTACCCAATAATAATTAAATTAATTTTCATAATATACTTAATATTCAAAATTTCAAGATCTAATCTCAATTATTTAATGGCTAAATTTTTCTCCAAATTTAAATTTAATTTTTGAAATTCCTACTCTTTATGTTTGACTTGGCAAGATTTTCAAATTATTGACTTTTAACCAACTTTTTCAAAATCTCTCTCAATTAAATATTAACACATGGATCTTCACCATTCTTTTTGACCATTTGACTAACAATTTTATGAAAACTTTTATGATCCCTGAATCTGACGTGTCATTAAAAACCTGGATATTACATTCTCTCCTCCTTTAAAGAATTTCGTCCTCGAAATTCAACCGTTGATAATTGAATGGTTTCCCTTGTTGGTTACTAGAGGTTTTTGATCTAATCTAACTTCATTTTTCCTATAATTCATTAGATAAGATCATAATATAGTCCAAAAATTTGCTAATCTCTTATTGCATTCGGATTTCATGGAATTGAGATTTCACTATGTAATCTTTATAGTTACAAACCTAGGTTGGCTTTGAGTTATTTTCTAGATACTCTTTAAGATTTTATTCATTGTGATTATTCTTTGTAATTATATAATATTGCATTTTCATTCTTACACCTCAAATATCTTAATGTGTATCCTTCTTTATCTTATTTTATCTCTTTAAGCCAATTTATTTCTAAATGAACTTTTGAATGTGTACATGTTTTGTCATTAAATTCATACCATAATCATAGTTCCTCACTTCCACAATTAAGAAATTATATCTTGCCTTTTACCCAAGTTTGAACTTTTCAATCTTATCTCACACAATAATTAAGAGTTTTCTCTTTCTCAAAGCCTTTTGTTATTATTATTTGACATACATTGAAATCAATTTGATTAAGTTCAGTATTGACGTTATCCCTTAGACTATTATCCTAATTACTCTAAAAGAAGTTTATTGTTTTTTTTCTTCTCAATGTTGTCATTTTTTTTCCCTTTAACAAGATACATGTTTCCTCCTCAATTTAATAACAAGAGAATTCTCTAATAAGATTTCTCACTAATGCTTATATAGTTTATCTTTTTCTTTTTTGTCTTTCATGCATTTGATAGACTCAAAATTTACTAGTGTCATATATCTTATAACTTAAATGCACTAATATTTTTAAATATTTCATTTATACAGTCCCAAATGTCCCAATAATTATAACGTCACTTAATTTTTTATTTCCTATTAGAATCCCTTAGTTCAAATGCCTTATATTTCTTCAATACTCTCAGTTAAGTAACTCTCCTATGTCACTTTTAATACTTCCTTTCTATAAAATCTTCTCTTTGTCATTCAACAACACATCATATCTCCCACTAAGATGCATATAATATAAACAATTACATTAAATGTCACAATAACAAGGCAAGGGAGGTGTGATAAATGAGATAAAACAAAAATAAGATCTCACAGTCCTTAGTTGGTAAACTGGTTGGCTTGCCAGTTGACCACTCAGGGTTTGAAAGAAACTCAATCTTCAACTCTATCTCGAATCCAATCACATCTCTCTTCAACCTAGGCAACTTTTCACATCATACACAAACATGCTTCATGATGAATTCATAATATGTATTGCTTTTGAATTCAACAACCATTAATCAAATATAAATTATTAAAAATGTAACAACTTGAATCTAGAGCATACAAGAAAATCTATACAAGCAAATACAATGCTAAAATCATACAAATGTTATGAGATGCACTTCTACCTCTTCCCTCCCCCCCCTTCTCCTTCCATTTTTTTCTCAAGGCATTGCATATATCCATTTGCATAACAATATACTAGCATAACCATAAAACCAACAATATTGACATATTCCTATATAAATATACAAAGAAATTTTATTTAGGCAATCTTCAACTCTTAATTACTTGTTTTAAAAAATAACAATATACTCATAATATAATTTTCAATACGTATGTGTTCTCTACTTTTTTTCTTCTCACATCCTATTGCCTCCTCTGAGTCTCCAAGACATCCCAATCCCATGTCCAATTCCTTCACTTACTTCAATCATTCTACTTAAGATTAATGAAACTTTTAGACCAATCTATCACAAGATAATCAAAATTATAATAAGACATAGCAACATGATTACAATTTAATCTCAACAAGTAATAACAACATCAATTTATACTCTATTCAATCATTATCAACAATATTAATTGCAAGTAATTTATGCACCCATAAAATGTAATTTATGCTCAAGATTTTCAATACTCATTCTACACTATTTCTTAAACACATAAATTGAAATCCACTAACAATTAACATGACATATCAAGCATCAAATGAGGAAAACATAAGAAAGTAAGCACACATAACACACAAGCTCAAGTATTATCGCAATCTTAAGCTCTGATACAATGTTGTCATCCCTTAGATTTTGGGCAAATCAGTGTTCGATTCGTGACCCCAGGTCAAAGGTTTGACCCTAAGGGTTTCTCCTAGTCCAAGCTAGTAGTCAACCAAAACACCCTGATTTTTTTTTTCTAGAAATAAAGCACAATTTAAATCAAAACAAAACTTTTTCCAACTAAGGTTTCAATTCACCAAATATAGAAACCAATACTCAAAAGCAACATGAGAAAGTAAAAATCATTAAGGTATTTAATCCAATTCTGTAATAAAAGTCTACAATTTGAGCAAGTTTAATCAAAATAAATTCCAGGTACAAATATATATAGTTTAATAGTACAATAGTACAAGTAACAAAATAAACAAACATAACAATTATGCTACAACCCTTTAAGCTGCTCCAAAATCTCTTGGGGCATTCTGATGCCCTCCTTGCTCTATCTGATGGTCCTTAGGAGGAATATCTTCATCTAAATTCAAGAAAGAAGGGGTGAGCATTTCCACATTACTCTGTAGGGTGTCTTACACCCAAGGGGGGTTAATTGGTTCCACTAAGTTTTAAGGATATGCAAAATAAAACATTCAACCCAAACATTTTATTTGATCTAATTATATCACTTCAACAATTCCCAAAGATTAAATAGAATGCATGTGAGGATGTGACACATAGTCATACAATGCATTGTTGTTCTTGGACTTTCACCGAAGGATACGCGTTTGTACCCAAATGTACTTCTCATTCAAAGTCTTCCTGAGGTAAACTTTTGAGTCTTTCACCCTAGAGATCTCACTCTCTTCTTAATTCGCCTCTCACATGCCTTTACTTTTCATCATCATTGTTCTTTTTCTTTCTTTTTCCATTTCATGCAACCTTTCAATAATCTTTATTTTTCTTCCATACAACCATGATGCATATGAAATAAAATAATTTCACATATCATTATCTACAATTTTTCCAAGACAATTTTTATTAAATCCAACATAATAATTTCTCCAACATTACATCACCCCAAATATCAAAGAAAGTTCCCAATACTACAAATATCAACAAAAACACAATTTATACCATAATTTTATTTATTCCCAATAATCTCAATAATTTTTTTAACACCCAATACAATTATTTTTCCACATTTAATTCACCAAAAACATCCAAGAACAATAATACAAATATCAACAAAACACAATTTATACCCTAATTTAATTTATTCCCAACAATCTAAATAATTTTAATCACCCAACACAATTTTTCCACAATTAAATAATCCTAACATCACAAAATTCCAAAGAAAACTCCGAAAATCACCAAATAAAAATTTTCATATCAATGATCTCATTCAAATGCCACAAATACTACCTATTTATCTCCCAACAAAAAAATCTTTAATTTTTTCAAAGAAAAAGACATTAGGTAGAAGTTTTAGGGTTAAACCACCCTACCTCAAATAAAAAAAATCTAATCGCTGAAATTGAAATCCTACTTAGTATGAATATTCCTCGCATTGAATAGAGTGTTCTTTTAAAATCTCACGCAAAATGGAGGTCGTTTGGGCAGTCAAACGGTCGACCGAAGGCGAGTGACACTTTCTTCTCTGCGAACGCCCCTGTTTTGTTCTCCCTTCTTTCTTTCTTCCTTTTCTTTTTCTTTTTAACTTTACCCCCCTTTTTTCGCTTGATTATATATTATTATTATTATTATTATTATTAAACAAATTTGACATACCGTTTTTTTTTTTCCTAAATAAATTAAACTAATATTCTTTAGTTCACATTCCACAATTATAAATTACACTCAACTTATAATTTTTTTCCTTACCACAAAAATACCATTGTATTCTTAATTAAATTTACTACAAGCTTACATTTCAAAAAAATGTAATTCGACTTTAATTACTTGAAACATTTTTACTCTAAAATTCACTTAGGACATGATTTCATTAACTGTTAAAAAAAAATCAATTTCATAAATGTCTAAAACATAAGATAATTCTTCGACGTCCAAGAAGTTGAAATTCATAATAACCTCTAACCCATTAATTTTACAAACAAAAATTTAAACAATATTTTGAAAATTAATTCCATTAATTATTTAGTCATTTAATTTATAATAATCAAATTCTTAATCCTTTGGTATAACTTTCATTTAATTTATTTCTTTTGTCAAATTCCTCAATTGAATCAAAATTGCAAAAGTTAAATTCACTAAATTTGCATTTAATTAATTTACCCTTTTGAATATTTTCCTAAATTCATATATCATAATTTAATCTTAACTTAATTTCAATTCAATTTTGTTTGATGTTTGGTTATTCTATAAGGTTTAGCTTCAATTATAAGAGTTAATTTGATTCGTTATAGAATTAAATTCAATTTCTTTTTAACAATCCATTATAATAATTCGATATGATATAAATTTTTACCAAGTTTTTCTCACTATGATTCTCTGATAATTACCCAATAATAATTAAATTAATTCTCATAATATACTTAATATTCAAAATTTCAAAATCTAATCTCAATTATTTGATGGTTAAATTTTTCTCCAAATTTAAATTTAATTTTTGAAATTCCTTCTCTTTATGTATGACTTGGTAAGATTTTCATACTATTGACTTTTGACCAGCTTTTTCAAAATCTCTCCCAATTAAATATTAACATATGGATCTTCACTATTCTTTTTGACCATTTGACTAACAATTTTATGAAAAGTTTTTTGATCCTTGAATCTGACATGTCATTAAAAACTCGGGTATTACATGCTAGGTGGCTGTAAGGGACGTGGAAGCTGTGGTGGTTGCAACTTAGTACAAGATTGTATTGATTCCATGGAAGGTTGAGGAATAAGAGGATTTTGTAGAGTATTTGATGGATTGCCACCTTACTATTGAGTTGTGGTGCTTCCATAAACACTTACAGGCATTGAAGTAGGCCCATTGAAAACCAAGGAAGACACTAGTGGAGGAGGATAAGAAGAAAGTCTGGTTCTTGATGTTGAGAGGTTGCCTAATTGAGCATTGGTTAAAGATGCACCAGAAATCTGGGAAGATCAGTTGTTGTACCTCTTGTTTTATTGTATACTGAAGATGGGGAAACAAAATGTTTTAAAAAGGGTAAAGTAAATGGAGCAGGTAAAAAAGGAGGTGGGGTAGGAGGAAGTGGAGGTGGATGCCTAGCAGATCCATTGGGTGAAGAGAGTGAAGCCCTTGAGTATTTAGAATATGGGATTGAAAGGGAAGAAGCTAATGATGTAGGACTGTTGTTGAAAGCAGAAAGATACTTTGATTGAACCTGCAACAAAAGAAAGATTGAATGACTCCATAAATGTAGATGAACAAGTTGTAGGCAAAAAGCTTGTAGCAGAAGTATGAACAAGTATTTATGGAAGCTTGTGGCATAAATAAAGATTCTTGCTAAATTTAATGGTTCTCTTACTCACCCATAGGTCAAAGCCATTGCTAACTTCAACACAAGCTCAATATTCTCTCAAGGTTGAGAGACAACAAAATGAAGCAGCTTGGTGGAGTCATGGTTACTTGATAGCCTTAAATCATAACTCATCATACGTCCTGTCCAATGTGCAACCATACACACTAGTGCACTCACCATGGCAAACCCATTGTAATAGCCAAGACCACCTCCAATTAGAAGGTGGTTCATTGCAACCTCTAATGGGTTGCCTAGGCCCATGAATTGACTGTGAAAAAATCATCTATTTGTAAGGAACCCATGACTTAGATTTTCTGTGCAACTCCTAATGCACCTAAGTCATGTACAATGCAAAAGATATAGGCAAAAAATGCTCATAAAGTATAATACATGGAAAAAGGATAGATAAAAGTGAAACTGGAACATCATTAAATAAATAATGAATTCCAAATTTATTACATCGTGTCTGATTTTAAGAGCTTTATCCTAACATTCTCTCACTAGCCCTCAAGCATCATGCTAATAAAGTATGCCAAATACTCACTTGAAACCTATGTTATCCTTGTGACAAAAAAAGACTCTCCCTATCAATGTCTTGATGAAGGGATCATCTAGGTTCTCCACAAAAGGTATTTTGTCAACTATCATGTCACCCTTTAAACTATCTCAACACTTTGGAGCACAAACACATAATCCCTCATTCTTCTAAGATACTTGAGTATATGCTTGACAACAGTTTAGTGTTCTGGACCTAGATTAGATTGATATCTACTCACCATACTCACTACAAAACATATATTTGGCCTAATACATAGCATCACATACATAAGGCTACCCATTACAGAGGCATAGGGTACTGACTACGTGCGTTCTTTTTCCTCAGGTGTTATAGGACACTTATCCTAAAAAAGAGAAATTCCATGCCTAAAAGGTAACAAACCTTTCTTGGAATCCTGGATCACATACTTGACCAAAAGCTTATATATGTAGGTATCTTGAGATAGACTTAGTTTCCTATTCTTGTGGTCCCTAAAGACCTTAATCCCAAGAATATACTACGGTTCTCTGAGATCCTTAATCTGGAACTCAGTAGACAACAAGATCTTGGCTGATGATAAGAACCCTACATCATTACCAATGAGTAGAATGTCATCAACATACAAGATCATAAAGACCATCATGCTTCCTTGCACCTTCTTGTATACATAAGGCTCATACTCATTTTGATCAAAGTCAAAGGTCTTGACTACCTAATTGAAACGTTTATTGCATCAATGGGATGCTTGCTTTAATCTATAAATGGATTTATGCAATATGCATACCATATACTCTTGACCCTTTGCCACAAAACCATCTGGATGCATCATATAGACGCTCTCATCAAGATTGCCATTTAAGAATGTAGTCTTGACATCCATTTGCCATATCTCATAGTCATGATGTGTTGTAATGGATAGGAGTATTCTGATGGACTTGAGCATGGCTACTGTTACGAAGGTTTCATCATAATTGAAACTAGGTTTCTTACTATAACCTTCTACTACAAGTCTAACCTTAAAAGTCTCAACCTTTCCATTTACTCCACTCTTCCTCTTGTAGACCCACTTACGCCCTATGGGTTTTATCCCTTCAAGTGCTTCTACAAGCTTTCAGACTTAGTTAGAATGCATACATACGAACTCTACTTTCATAGCCTTTTGCCAAAGATGTGCATCCACATCGCTCATTGCTTCATCATAATCTACGAGATCAATCTCATGTTCCTTTAGAATGTCCTCGAAAGACTCTTCCAAGATCATGAATTGGTCTGGTTGTTTAACAACCCTCCCACTATGACGAGGCAATAGTATACTAGAAATGGGAATGGTTGGTACTGGATCCATGGTATCTTGTGTATAGTGGGACTATGTTATAGTATTCTCCAATCTATATCACTGTTTTCCTTATTACATATCATACAATTTTCATCAGAAATCTGGTATCTGTAGCAACAAACACCTTATGATAATCCTAACTATAAAGTAATAATCCCTAAATCCTCTTGTATATCCTATAAACTGATACACCTCTTTAGAAAAAGAGATATTATACAGTCTTTAAGATATATTCCCGAAGAATATGGGAAGTAATGAGAAACTAATCCACCACTATTTATTTAACAATAAGAATATGATGTGTGCTTGCTTATCCTTAGGCACTCTGAGCATTCATTTTCTAGTGTCCTTAAAGGTCACAAAGGAATCATTGCCCCTAAGTTTGTTTTCTCATGCCTTTTCTTGAACTTTCTTTATTTGATGTCGTTCTTCTTCTTTTTGGTAGAAGAGCCTAAAGAACCTTGACTTCCATATGAACACTCTTCGACTCTTTGAAAATATTCTTACCTATCCCAAAGGAATATGGTAAGATCTCTAAGATAACATGAATCTAGGTGTTCATAATAGTATTAAGGGCAACTTGTTTAGTTGACTTGCCTTTATCACCAAATAACCCTTGCAACTTTAAAGAGAATGTCATAGACTATGGCAAATGACATTTGTTGCTTTTGCAACACATTATCTAAAGACTCAAGTATGAGAGACTGATCTTCTAATCCGTCTTATGTCACCTTTGATATGCTTCTCTTACTTTATGATAGGTTTGTTAAAAGGAAATAACAAACTCTACCAAAATAAGCTTCTATGCAATTAATACTATATCCATATTATTTTTAGTCTATAATTAGGTCCAATTTAAATAAGAGATAATAGGTGACAGGTTAAAGACATGATATCCATAATAAATATAGTAATTCCATGCATTAATAAAAGGAACTAAGCATTCCAGGCAAGTTGGTAATTGATTTAGCAAAAATGTCGTGCTTTCAAACTACATGTCTTTTCGGAAGGTATCCTAGTATCATAAGAATCAAGCCTACTTTAGGTAGATCATGACTCTTATTACTAGGTTAGAGACCCTCCCTAATTGATCAAGTTGCATTAAACTTTAAAAGTTATCCCAAGGCATTGATCAACATACCCTTTTTGTTCAACCCTTAACCCATGCAAGTAGGACCACTTTAGGTGATCAACATACCTGTTCATTTCATCCACAACCTTGAACTATTCATAACATCTTAAACCATGAGCTCATGCTTGATGTCATTCATGTCATCCACAACCCTGAGCTTTTCATAGCATCTAGAGCCCTCAGTTCATGATCTAGAGTTGTTCTTATCATCCACAACCTTGAGCTATTCATAGCATCTTAAGCCTTGAGATCAAGACCTAGAATTGTTCATTTCATCCCCAACCCTGAGCTATTCATAACATCTAGAGCCATGAGCTCATGTGACCTCTAGTCATTCACATCATCAACAACCCTAAGCTACTCATAGCATCTAGAGCCTTGAGCTTACAACCTAGAGTTGTTCATGTCATCCACAGCATTGAGCTGCTCATATCATCTAAATCCCTAGGCTTCCGACCCCAAGTCGTTTGTATCATCCACAACCTTAAGTTATCATAGCATTTAGTGCCCTTAACTCACGACCCAGAGTTGTTCATGCTATCCATAGACCTAAGCTATTCATAGCATTTAGAGACTTGAGCACATGACCCTAAGTCATTCATATCATCCATAGCCTTGAGTTGTTCATAGTATCTAGAACTCTAAGCTCACGACCCGGAGTTGAAGTAGTCATTCGGAGTCCTAAGTTGTTCAATACATCTTGAGCACTCAGCTCCAGATTCATTCATGTCATCCACAACCCTAAGCTATTCATAGCATCTTGAGCTTTGAGCTCACGACCCAGTGTCGTTCATGTCATCCACAATCTTGAGCTTTTCATAGCATCTAGAGCCCTCAATTCATGATCTAAAGTCATTATTATCATCCATGGCCCTGAGCTATTCATAACATCTCAGGGTTTTAGATCAAGACCCAAAATCATTCACTTCATCCACAACATCAAGCTATTCATAACATCTAGAGTTGTGAGCTCATGGGACCTCGAGTCGTTCATATCGTCCACTACCCTAAGTGGTTCATAGCATCTAGAACCTTAAGCTTACGACTTGGAGTTCTTCATGTTATCCACAACACTAAGCTGCTTATATCATCTAAATCCTTGAGCTCCCAACCCTGAGTTATTCGTAACATCCACAACCTTGAGCTGTCATAGCATTTAGTGCCTTTAGGTCATGACTCGGTGTTGTTCATTCCATCCACAACACTGAGTTGTTCATATATATAGAGACGTGAGCACAAGATCCCCAAGTCATTCATAGTATCCAAAGCTCTAAGTTGTTCATAGCATTTAGAACCCTAAGCTCATAACCAGGAGTCGTTCATGCCATCCATAGCCTTGAGCTATTCATAACATCTAGAGACCTAAGCATATGAACCCCAGTCATTAATATCATCCGCATTCCTAAGCTATTCATAGCATCTTGAGCCTTGATCTCATGACCCAAAGTCGTTCATGTCATCCACAACCTCTGAGTTGTTCATAACATCTAGACCCTTGAGCTTATGACTTAGAGTCATTCATGTCATCCACAACAATGAGTTCTCATAGTATCTGAATCATTGAGTTCACCATCTAGAGTTGTTCATGTCATCCTCAACATTGAGCTACTCATAGGATCTAGGGCCCTGAGCTTTTGACCCCGAGCCATTCATATCCTCCACAGCCTTGAGCAATTAATAACATTTACTGCCCTTAGATCATGACTCAGAGTTATTCATGTTGTTTACATTATTGAGTCAGTCATAGCATTTAGAGCCCAGAGCACACGACCAAAGTCGTTGATATAATCCATAGCTTTGAGTTATTCATAACATCTAGAGCCCTGAGCTCGTGACTTAGAGTTGTTCATGCCATCCACAACCTTGAGTTATTCATAGCATTTAGAGTGCTCAACTCACAAGCTGGTGTTGTTCATGTCATCCACAGTCCCAAGCTGTTCATTGTGTCTTAATCCCTAAGCTCATGACCTAGTGTCGTTTATGTCATCCACGACCTTGAGATATTCATAGCATCTAAAGCCCTTAATTCTTAATGCAAAGTCATTATTATCATCCACAACCTTGAGCTATTCATAGCATCTCGAGCCTTAAGCTCACGAACCAAAATCATTCATTTCATCCATAGCCCTTTACTGTTCATAGCATTTAGAGTTATAAGCTCATGAGACCTCAAGTCATTCATATCATCCATAGCCCTAAGCTGCTCATAGCATCTAGAGTTTAGAGCTCACGACTCAGAGTCTTTCATGTCATCTACAACCCAGAGTTGTTCATAGCATTTGGATCCTTGAGCTCACAACTTAGAGTCATTCGTGTCATCAACAACATTGAGCTGCTCATAGCATCTAAAGCCTTGAACTCCCAACCCTAGAGTCATTCATGCCATCCTCAGCCTTGAGCTATTGCTAACAACTAGAGCCCATAGTACACGACCCTGAGTCATTCATATCATCCCCAACCCTGCGTAGTTCATTGCAATCAAAGCCCTTAGCTCACGACCTGGAGTCAATCATGTCATCCACAACCCTAAGCTATTCACAGCATCTAAAATGCTTAACTCACGAGCCGAAGTCGTTAATGTCATCCACAACACTGAGCTTTTCATAGCATCTTGAGCTCTGAGCTCACAACCTAGTGTTGTTCATGTCATCCATAGCCTTAAGTTGTTCATAGCATCTAGAGTCTTTAATTCATGATCTAGAGTCGATCATATCATCTACAGCCCAACGTTATTCATAGCATCTCGGGCCTTGAGCTCACAACCTAGATTCGTTCATTTCATCCATAACTCTAAGTTGTTCATAGCTTCTAGAGTCGTGAGCTCACAAGATCTCAATTCATTCCTATCATCCACAACCCTAAGCTACTCATAGCATCTCAAGCCTTGAGTCGTACATGTTATCCACAGCTTTAAGTTGTTCATATCATCAAAATCCTTGAGCTCATGATTAAGAGTCATTCATGTCATTTATAGCACTAAGCTGCTCATAGCATCTAGAGCCATGAGCTCATGACCTCGAGTTGTTTATATCCTCCATAGCCTTGAGCTGTTCATAGTATTTAGTACCCTTACTTGACGACTTGGAGTCGTTCATGCTGTTCATGACACTGTGTTGTTTATAGCATCGAGAGCTCTGAGCATAAGACCCCAAGTCGTTCATATCATCCATAACCCTAAGCTATTCATAGCAACTAGAGCCCTCAGCTCACTAGACCTCGAGTCATTCATATACTACATAGTATTGAGCTCCTGATAGCATTTAGAGCTTTAAGCTCACAGGACCTCGATTCATTTATACCTTCCACAACCCTGAGCTGCTCATACCATTTAGAACCTAGAGCTCACATCTCGGAGTCTTTCATGTAATCAACAACCCTAAGCTATTCATAGCATCTATGGCCTAGAGCTCACACCCTAGAGTCATTGATGTCATCCATAGCCTTAAGCTATTCATAGCATCTAGAGCCTTGAGCTTTCAATCTAGAGTCATTCATGTCATCCATAATACTAAGTTGCTCATATCATCTAGAGCCTTTAGCTCCCGACCATAAGTCATTCATATCATCCATAACCTTGAGCTGTCATAGCATTTAGTGCCCTTAGCTTCTGACCAGGAGTTGCTCATGCCATTCATAGCCCTGAGTTGTTCATAGCATCTAGAGACTTGAGTACATGATCCCAAGTTGTTCATATCATCCACAACACTAAACTATTCCTAGCATCTAGAACCTTGATCTCATGACCCAAGGTCATTCATGTCATCCAAAGCTCTGAGCTGTTCATTACTTTTAGATATGTAGGCACATGACCCCTAGTCATTCATATCATCCATAGTCCTAAGCTATTCATAGCATCTAGGGCCCCAATCTCACGCCTCGAAGTTATTCATTTCATTTTACAGCCTTAAGTTGTTCATAGCATCTAAAGCACTGAGTTTACAACCCAGAGTCATTCATGTTATCCACATTTTTGAGTTGTTCATAACATCTAGAGCTTTAAGCTCATGACCCGAAGTAGTTCATATCATTTAGAGCCTTGAGTTTTTCATAGCATCTAGCACTAAGCTCACGACCATGAGCTGTTCATGTCATTCACTGCTTTGAGTTGTTGACAACATTTAGTGCCCTGAGCTCATAACCCCGAGTCTTTCACACCATCCACAACGTTGTATTGTTCATAGCATGTAGAGCCTTGAGCTCACAACCTAGATTCGTTCATATCATCCACTGCCCTGAGCTTTTCATAGCACCTAATGCCTTGAGCTCATGACCTCAAGTTGTTCATATCATCCACAGTCTTAAGCTCTTCATAGCATCTAGAGCCTTGAGCTCACGACCCTCAGTGCTTTATATCATCTACAACTATGAGATGGTCATAGCATTTAATGACCTTAGCTCATGACCCGGAGTCATTCATGTCATCCATCTCCTTGAATTGTTCCTAGCATCTAGAGCACCGAGCTCATAGCCTAGAGTTGTTTATGTCATCCACAACCTTGATCTGTTTATAACATCTAGAGCTTTGAGTTGAGGACCTGCATAGTTCATGTCATCCACAACCTTGAGCCTTTCATAGCATTTAAAGCATTAAGCTCATGACCCTAAGTCATTCATATCATGCACCGCCCTAAGCTGTTCATAACATCTAGAGCCCTGAGCTCATGAACCTGAGTCATTAAAATCATCCATAATGTTAAGTTGTTCATAGGATCTACAACCTTGAGTTCACAATCCGGAGTCATTTATGTTATCCATAGCCCTGAGCTGTTCATAACATCTAGAGCCTTGAGCTCATAAGCCCAAGTCATTAATATCATCCACAGCCTTAAGCACTTCATAGCATCTAGAGCCCTTAGCTCATGACTCTGAGTCGTTCATATCATCCACAACCCTGAGGTGTTCATAGCATTTACTGACCTTAACTCATGAGGTAGAGTCACTCATGTCATCCACAACCCAGAGCATTTTAGTCCATTTAACCCCTAAGCACACAACCCGAAGTCATTCATGTCATCCAAAAACATAGGTTGTTCATAACATTTAGAGCTCTCAGCTCACAACCTGGAGTCGTTGATGTCATCCATAGCTCTAAGCCATTCATAGCATCTAGAGCCTTGAGCTCATTTCCCAGAATTGTACATATCATCCATAGCCCTGAACTGTTCACAACATCTGGAGCCCTCAACTCACTAGACCTCGAGTCGTTGATATACTCCATAACCTCAAGTTGCTCATATCATTTAAAGCCTTATGCTCACGAGACCTCAATTCATTTGTATTGTCCACAACCTTGAGCCGCTCATAGCATCTAGAGCCCAACGCTCATGACCTGAAGTGGTTCATGTAATCAATAACCTTGCGTTGTTCATAGCATCTAAGGCCTAGAGCTCACGCTCCTGAGTCGTTCATGTCATCTAAAGCCGAGAGTTGTTCATAGCATCTAGAACCTTGAGCTTATGACCTGGAGTCGTTCATGTCACCCACAACACTAAGCTACTCATATCATTTAAAGCCCTAAGCTCCCGATCCCAAGTCGTACATGCCATCCACAACCTTAAGTTGTCATAGCTTTTAGTGCCCTTAGCTCATGACTAGGAGTTGGTCATGGCATCCATAACCATGAGCTATTCAGAGCATCTTGAGACCTGGGCACACCAACACAAGTCATTCATATCATCCACAACCCCGAACTGTTCATAGCATCTCAAACCTTTACCTCATGAGCTAGAGTTGTTCATGTCATATGAAGCCTTTAGCTGTTCGTAGCGTCTAAAGACTTGAGCACACAACCCCCAGTCATTCAAATCATCCACAATGTTGATTGGTTCATAGGATTTAGAGCCTTGAGCTCACAATCCGGAATCATTGATGTCATCTATAGTCCTGAGCTATTCAGAACATCTAGAGCCTTGAGCTCACAACCCTAAGTCATTAATATCATCCCTAATCTTAATCACTTCATAGCATTTAGAGCCCTTAGCTCACGACTCCAAGTTGTTCATAACATCCACAGCCTTGAGGTGTTCAAAGCATTTAGTGACCTTAGCTCATGAGGCAGAGTCATTCATGTCATCCACCACCCTGAGCATTTAAGACCATTTAATTCCTAAGCACACAACCTGAAGTCATTCATGTCATCCACAAACATGGGTTGTTTGTAACATTTAGAGCTCTAAGCTCACAACTCGGAGTCATTGATGTCATCCACAACTCTGAATCATTCATAGCATCTAGAGCCTTGAGCTTATTTCCTAAAATTGTATATATCATCTACAGCCCTGAACTGTTCATAACATCTAGAGCCCTCAACTCATTAGACCTTTAGTCGTTCATATATTCCACAACCTTGAGTTGGTCATTGCATTTAGAGCTTTATGCTCACGAGACCTCAATTCGTTTATATCGTCCATAGCCTTGAGTTGCTTATAGCATCTAGAGCCCAATGCTCATGACTTGAAGTGGTTCATGTAATCAACAACCCTGAATTGTTCATAGTATCTAGGGCTTAGAGCTCACGCCCTAGAGTCATTCATGCCATCTAAAGCCCAAAGTTGATCATAGAATCTAGAACCTTGAGCTTATAACTTAGAGTCAATCATGTCGTCCACAACACTAAGCTACTCATATCATCTAGAGCCCTAAGCTCTCGACCCCAAGTCGTACATGTCGTTCACAACCTTGAGCTGTCATAGCATTTAGTGCCCTTAGCTCGTGACCAGGAGTTGGTCATGACATCCATAATCATGAGCTATTCAGAGCATCTTGAGACTTGGGAACATGAACACAAGTCATTCATATCATCCACAACCCTTAGTTATTCATAGCATCTAAAACCCTTACCTCATGACCTAGAGTCATTCATGTCATCTGAAGCCTTGAGCTGTTCGTAGCATCTAAAGACTTGAGCACACAACCCCTAGTCATTCGAATCATCCATAATGTTGAGTTGTTCATAGGATCTAGAGCCTTAAGCTCATAATTCAGAGTCATTTATGTCATCCATAGCCCTCAACTGTTCAGAACATCCAGAGCCTTGAGCTCACAACCCCAAGTCATTAATATCATCCATGACCTTAAGCACTTCATAGCATCTAGAGCCCTTAGCTCACAACTTTGAGTCGTTCATATCATCCAGAGCCCTGAGGTGTTCATAGCATTTAGTGACCTTAGCTAATAAGGCAGAGTCATTCATGTCATCCACAACCCTAAGCATTTTAGACCATTTAACCCCTAAGCACACAACCTGAAGTCATTCATGTCATCCACAAACATGGGTTGTTCATAACATTTAAATCCCTAAGCTCACAACCTGGAGTCATTGATGTCATCCATAGCTCTGAGCCATTCATAACATCTAGAGCCTTGAGCTTATTTCCTAGAATTGTACATATCATCCACAGCCCTGAACTGTTCACAACATCTGGAGCCCTCAACTCACTAGACCTCGAGTTGTTCATATACTCCACAACCTTGAGTTGCTCATAACATTTAGAGCCTTATGCTCACAAGACCTCAATTCATTTATATTGTCCATAGCCTTGAGCTACTCATAGCATTTAAAGCCCAACACTCATGACCTGAAGTGGTTCATATAATCAACAACCTTGACTTGTTCATAGCATCTAGGGCCTAGAGTTCACGCCTCAAAATCGTTCATGTCATCTAAAGCCGAGAGTTGTTCATAGAATCTAGAACCTTGAGCTTATGACCTGGAGTCATTCATGTCACCCACAACACTAAGCTACTCATATCATCTAAAACCCTAAGCTCCAGACCCCAAGTCATACATGTCATCCACAACTTTAAGCTGTCATAGCATTTAATGCCCTTAGCTGAAGACTAGGAGTTCGTCATGGCATCCATAACCATGAGCTATTTGGAGCATCATGAGACCTGGGAACACGAACACAAGTCATTCATATCATCCGCAACCTCGAGTTGTTTGTAGTATCTAAAACCCTTACCTTATGACCTAGTGTCATTCATGTCATCTAAAGCCTTGAGTTGTTTGTAGTGTCTAAATACTTGAGCACACAACCCCCAGTCATTCAAATCATCCATAATGTTGAGTTGTTCATAGGATCTAGAGCCTTGAGCTCACAACCCCAAGTCATTAATATCATCCCCAGCTTGAAGCACTTCATAGCATCTAGAGCCCTTAGCTCACGACTCTGAGTCGTTCATATCATCCACAACCTTGAGGTGTTCATAACATTTAGTGACCTTAGCTCATGAGGCAGATTCATTCATGTCATTCACAAACATAGGTTGCTCATAACATTTAGAGCCCTAAGCTCACAACCCATAGTCGTTGATGTCATCCACAACTTTGAGCCATTCATAGCATCTAGAGCCTTGAGCCCATTTCCCAGAATTATATATATCATCCACAGCCTTAAACTGTTCATAGCATTTGGAGACCTCAACTCACTAGACCTCAAGTCGTTGATAGGACTACCTCGAGTTGCTCATAGCATTTAGAGCCTTATGCTCACGAGACCTTAATTCGTTTATATCGTCCATAGCCTTGAGCTGCTCATAGCATCTAGAGCTCAACGCTCATGACCTGAAGTGGTTCATGTAATCAACAACCCTGAGTTGTTCATAACATCTAGGGCCTAGAGCTCACGCCCCAGAGTCGTTCATGTCATCTAAAGCCGAGAGTTGTTCATAGCATCTAGAACCTTGAGCTTATAACCTGGAGTCATTCATGTCATCCACAACACTAAGCCACTTATATCATTTAGAGCCCTAAGCTCCCGATCCCAAGTCATACATATCATTCACAACCTTGAGCTGTTATAGCATTTAGTGCCTTTAACTCATGACCAGGCGTTGGTAATGGAATCCATAACCATGAGCTGTTTAGAGCATCTTGAGGCCTAGGCACACCAACACAAGTAATTCATATCATCCACAACCCCGAGCTGTTCATAGCATCTAAAACCCTTACCTTATGACCTAGAGTCGTTCATGTTATCTGAAGCCTTGAGTTGTTCGTAACGTCTAAAGACTTGAGCACATAACCCCCAGTCATTCAAATCATCCATAATGTTGAGTTTTTCATAGGATCTAGAGCTTTAAGCTCATAATCTGGAGTCATTTATGTCATCCAGAGCCCTGAACTATTCAGAACATCTAGAGCCTTGAGCTCACAACCCCAAGTCATTAATATCATCCATGGACTTAAGCACTTCATAGCATTTAGAGCCCTTAGCTCACGACTCCGAGTCGTTGATATCATCCACAGTCTTGAGGTGTTCATAGCATTTAGTGACCTTAGCTGACGAGGCAGAGTCATTCATGTCATCTACAACCTTAAGCATTTTATACCATTTAACCCTTGAGCACATAACTCGAAGTCATTCATGTCATCCACAAACATGGGTTGGTCATAACATTTAAAGTCCTAAGCTCACAACCCGGAGTCATTGATGTCATCCATAGCTTTGAGCCATTCATAGCATCTAGAGCCTTGAGCTCATTTCCTAGAATTGTACATATCATCCACAACCCTGAACTGTTCATAGCATCTGGAGCCCTCAACTCACTAGACCTTGAGTTGTTCATATACTCCACAAGCTCGAGTTGCTCATAACATTTAGAGCCTTATGCTCACAAGACCTCAATTCGTTTATATCGTCTATAGCCTTGAGCTGCTCATAACATCTAGAGCTCAGCGCTCATGACCTAAAGTGGTTCATGTAATCAACAACCCTAAGTTGTTCATAGCATCTAGGGCCTAGAGCTCATGCCCTGTAGTCGTTCATGTCATCTAAAGCCGAGAGTTGTTCATAGCATCTAGAACCTTGAGCTTATGACCTAGAGTCGTTCATGTCATCCACAACACTAAGCTACTCATATCATTTAGAGCCTTAAGCTCATGACCCCAAGTTGTACATGTCATCGACAACCTTGAGTTGTCATAGCATTTAGTGCCCTTAGCTCATGATCAGGAGTTTTTCATGGCATCCATAACCATGAGCTGTTTAGAGCATCTTGAGACCTGGGCACACGAACACAAGTCATTTATATCATCCACAACCCCAAGCTGTTCATAGCATCTAGAACCCTTACCTCATGACCTAGAGTTATTCATGTGATCCGAAGCCTTGAGCTGTTCGTAGCGTCTAAAGACTTAAGCACACAACCCCCAATCATTCATATCATCCACAACCCTAAGTTGTTTATGGCATCTAGATCCTAGAGCTCATGCCCCTAAGTCATTCATGTCATCCACAACCCTGAGTTGTTCATAGCATCTAAAGCCTTGAGCTTACAACCTGGAGTTGTTCATGTCATGCACAACATTAAGTTGCTCATGTCATCTAAAGCCCCGAGCTCGCAGCCTCGAGCCATTCATATCATTCTCAGTCTTGAGCTATCATAGCATTTAGTGCCCTTAGCTCACGACTAGAACTTGTGCATTCCATCCACAACCTTAAACTGTTCATAGCATCTAGAGACCTGAGCACATGACCCTAAGTCATTCATATAATCCACAACTCTAAATTGTTTGTAGCCTCTAGAACTCTGACCTCACGACTCAGAGTCATTCATATCATCCAAAGCCTTAAGCTGTTCAAAGCTACTAAAGACTTGAGCACACGACCCCCAATCATTCATATCATCCACAACCCTAAGTTGTTCACAATATCTAGGGCCCAAAGCTCACACCCCGTAGTCGTTCACGTCATCTGTAGCCCTGAGTTGTTTATAGCATACAAAACCTTAAGCTTATGACCTAGAGTCGTTCATGTCATCCACAACACTAAGCTGCTCATATCATCTAAAGCCCTAAGCTCCCGACCCTGAGTCATTCATATCATCGACAACCTTGAGTTATCATAGCATTTAATTCCCTTAGCTCATGACTTGGAGTCCTTCATGTCATCCACAGGCCTTAGCCAGTCATAGCATTTATAACATTGAGTTCACTTCCTAGAGTCATTCATGTCATCCCAGTCATGAGTTGTTCCTAACATCTAGGGCCTTGAGCTCATGACCTAAAGTAGTTCATGTGATCCACAACCCTGAGCTTTTTATAGCATCTAGAGCACTAAGCTTACGACCCACAGTTCTTCATGTCATCCACAACCCTTACATGTTCGTAGGATCTAGACCACTCAGTTCACGACCCAGAGTCGTTCATGTTATCCTTGGCCTTGAGATGTTCATAACATCTAGAGCTTTGAGCTCACGAGCCGAAGTAGTTTTAGTCATCCATAGCCTTGAACTTTTCATAGCATCTAGAGCACTAAGCTCATGACCATGAGTCATTCATTTCATCTATTACTTTAAGTTATTGACAACATCTAGTGCCCTAAGATCATGACCTCGAGTTGTTTAAACCATCCACAACATTGTGTTATTCATGGCATCTAGAGCATTGAGCTCAAAACCCGGAGTCATTCATGTCATTTGTTATCTTGAGCTCCTCATAGCATTTAGGGCCTTAAGCTCTTGACCCCGAGTCATTCATATCATTCACAGACCTGAGCTCCTCATAGCATCTGGAGCCCTGTGCTCCCTACCTTGAGTGGTTCATAACATCTACATTTGTGAGGTGTTTGTAACATTTAGTGACCTTAGCTCACAACCTGGAGTCATTCATGTCATTCACAACCCTGTGCTTTTCAGGTCATCTAAACCTTGAGCTCACAAGCCGAAGTCATTCAACTCATCCACAACCACGAGTTGTTCATAGCATCTAGAGCCTTGAGCTCACAACCCAGATTTTGATGCCATCCACAACCTCTAGCTTTTCATAGCATTTAGAGCACTAAGTTCATGACCTCGAGTCATTCATGTCATTCACTGCCTTGAGCTATTCATAGTATTTAGAGCATTGAGCTCACAACCTAAATTCATTCATGTCATCCACAACCCTAAGTTGTCGACCTGGAGTAGTTCGTGTCATCCATAACCTAGAGATTTTCATAGTATCTACAACACTAACCTCACAACTCCAAGTCGTTCATGTCATCCACCACCCTGTGCTATTCACAACATCTAAAGCCTTGAGCTCATGTCTCTGAGTCGTTCAAATCATCCACAACGTTGAGTTGTTCATAGCATTTAGAGCCTTTAGCTCATGATCCGGAGTCGTTCATGTCATTCATATCCTTGAGCTATTGAGAACATCCACAACCTTAACCTCCCAACTTATAGTCATTCATATGATCCACAACCTTGAGTTGTTGTAGCATTTAGTGCCCTTAACTAACGACCAGGAGTTGTTCATGCCATACACAACCTTGAGCTATTCATAGCATCTAAAGGCCTGCTCACACGACTATTAGGATAAAGCCCTTAAAAGCATGACATGATGTAATAAAATTAGAATTTGTTATTTATTTAATGATGTTCTAGTTTCACTTTTATATATTCTCATTCCATGTATTATACTTTATAAGCATTGTTGCCTACATCTTTTTAATTGTACGCGACTTAGGTGCATTAAAAGTTGCACAAAAGATCTAAGTCATGGGTTCCTTGCAAATAGATGATTTGTTCACAACTGGTTCATTGGTCTAGGCAACCTAGTAGAGGTTGTACTGCACTACCTCCTAATTGGAGGGATGGTTGGTCTTGGCTATCGGGATGGGTTTCCCATGGTTAGTGCACTAGTGTGTATGGGTTACACATTGGACAGGACCTACGGTGAGTCATGACTTAAGGCTATCAAGTAGTCATGACCTCACCAAGCTGCTTCATTGTGTTGTCTCTCAACCTTGAGAAAATATTGAGTTTGTGCTAAAGTTAGCAGTGACTTTCACCTATGGGTGAGATCGTAAGTTCATCATATATTCTATATGGATTGGGTCATTATTAATGGAAGCTGATAGCAATAGGTATTCTCAATAGAGGCACCATGATATCTCTTAGGATTGAGACAGTGTATCCCCTTAGGTGATCCTAAGGAGGTGTTGTGGACCCGCATTTTTCACGTGCGCCCCCACTCGATCGGCGAGACTCGCTTTTTATTTGTGAAAAATTAGTTTTTGAAAAAAAGTCGGAGTCGCCACTTATTTTATTTTTATTTGAAAGGGAAAATAAAATAAGAAAGAAAACCCTAAAGAAGTGACTCCATAGTTTTGGAAAGGCGTGTCTTTGAAAAACCCGAGTCTAGGTCCGGGGATCAGGTCACCTATTGGGAAGGTACCTTTAGGAGGTAGCACCCCTCTAAGCCCTATAAAGGTCTCTACTGACTAAGTTGAGGGAAATGTGGCAATTAAATGGTTGATCATGGATACCTAGGTAGACTAAGGTGATTTTAAAATATATTAAAAATAAAAATAACATGCCAAATAAAATCACATCTCAATAAAGAAGAGTTAAGGTGCGTACCTGAACCACTTCTTAAGCGCTATCATAAAACATAAGAGTTAGGATAGAAATATATCACACAACATGTGTTTTATCTAAGATGATCAAACAATCAAATAAATATCAAGACAATCAAGCATGACATCAAACAAAGGCGTGGTACACAAAAACAATCATATTCACAGAATTTAAAAGGTAGGTGACAGGGAACGTACCTGGATAGCATGAGTAACTCATAATACGCTTCCTCGGGACATGGGGGGTTAGATAATAGATAATAAATAATAAAATAAGAAATCCTAGCATGCTCAATATCTAATTAGCATAGCAAAAATAATCAGAATATATGAAATAATCAATAATTACACATCTTGTATACAATTCCTAAAAAATAGATAGATATGATTACAACAAATAATCAGGGCGGTAGCAAAAATGAGTTTTGAAAAGATTTTCTTATGTAGGGATTTCACCAATTCCCCAATTGATATACACAAATCTAGCCTGGAATTATCCCATTTATTTGGGAGCACAGGCTTTGATTTGTGTTTTGTTCAAAACCAAAATTTTATTTGAAAATTGAGAAAGATGCGAACCGATTAAAACATGGTTGCACATTATTTTAAGAAAATGAGATTTTGATTCTAAGAATTCTAAATGAATTTTTGAAAAGGATTTTTAAAGGGATCTTTTGAGAAAAGTATTATGTTTTTTAAAAAAAATAAAGAATTTAATTTGAAAATAATAAAACGTATGAATCAAAATACCAAGCAAAACAAAAAGAGAACAAAATCACAAAGTAGAATTTTTGACAACCGAGAAAATTGAAGTGGTGAGAATTGAGGCCAATCTTCACTATTTTCCGATAGCTTCTAAAAATTGATTTTGACAAAGGATGACCAAAGTGATAAACCAAAACCTTAGATCTTACAAGCACTGAAACTTTAAAAACATTTAATCTTAAGATAAACTTAATCAAGCACTAAATATTATGTGATCTTTAAAACAGTACAAGCGATACGTATTAACTAATATTGACAATTTTGAGTCATAAATCTAATCGGCTAACTAAACAATTGAATAAAAGAAAACAAACACATAAACTAAATAAAATTAGTCAAAAAACTAAAATTAACTATTTTTAAACACAAAATGATAACATGGGGATAGATTAAACTAATAGCCTACAATTCGAAAGCATAGAATTAATGGAAAAATGGAATAAAAAAAAAAATCTTAACATAAACTAAACAATATGAAACCAACTAAATTATTTAAAACTCTAAAAAATATCAACTAAAACAAGATCAATCAAAACTAAAATAATTAATTATTTTTTATTTATTTTATTTTTATTTTTATTTTTATTTTTTTTATTTTAAAACATGAATATATCAGCGCGGAATGAAATAAATTAACCAACTTAAATTCTAAAACTAATAAACTAAAAGGATGAATCATGAATTAAATTTAACAATATTTAGATATGAAAAGAGTGACATAGAAGCAATTGAACTGATAAACTGAATTTTAATAACATTTAAACTAAAAGATAAATTAAAACTAAACTAAAAGAAATTACGAATTTCCTAATTGAGGACAAAAATAATGGCAATCAAAATTCTAAATTTTTAACCATTATCACAAATTATCCAAACTCTAAAAAATCCTAACTTTTCCATTATCAACAAAATTGCCCAAACCAATACTTAAAAATAATAATAATAATAATAATAATAATAATAATAATAAGTAAATAAATAAATAAAAAAATCTAATTTGTCGAACTAAGAAAATAAATTGTAACTACATTAAACATAAATCATAATTTTCAAGCAAGAATGATAAATCAGTAATAATTAATTTAGTTAGTTAAGAAAAATTAAAAATTAACATCTAAGCTAAATATGAATTTACAATAAAATAAAATTTTAAAATGCATAGGCCGAATGGGAATAATACAAAACTAACTTTAACAAATTAAAAACATGAATACATTAACATTGGGAATGAGTACCTAAATATATAAAATTCTGAAATAATTATGAATGGCATTGAATAGTCATGAATCAAAATTCAAACAGGAAGAATTAATTTACCTTTCTCAAAGACGCGTGGGCTACTCTCCAACAAAAGTGACAGTACGATTTTTAAAATCAATTCCACCTGGTGTGGTGGATACCAGGCACTACAAATACTTGCACAGTCACCAAAACAGTGCGTATTAGTGGAGAGAAATCTTCCTTGACAGTGTGTTGCCTTTGAGAGAATCTGGTGGTCTCCTTTATGTCCTCCAAGCAGCAACCCCTTAAGTTGAATGACGTTTTCTATGGCCGCGTGATCCCCTTTGGTGCAGCCCGCGCATGGAGTCCTTCTTGGTGGTTGGTTTCTAGGCAAAATCTGGCGAGCTCCTTTCAAAGTCTAGAACGCGTGGATGTTCTCGATGAGAAACCCACGTTTGGTGAAGACGAAGGTAATCCGCGTCTTGACCGGAGTGAAGACTTCTTGGACGATATATATATTTTTTTAAAACGATAGCTCCTAATAGTTCACGAAAACACGATCTGATCCGGCTGCTATCGCGCCATTCAAGGTACAGTCGTGCTTCTCTGAAGCTTTTCTGGTGCGACTGCCTTCTTTCCCCTCCTTCTCAATGGTTCCTTTCCTGTCTTTTAATCCTCTACCCTATTCTCTCCTCAAAACCAGCCCACTTCATCACCCAATATGCTATCTTTTCCTGCACAGCCTCACCTTCCAAAAACCAGCCTCCTCCATACCTTTTCCATGCATGTTCAGAATTTTCTCTTTTTTTAGACCTAGTCCTCATTCCGTCCACATACATGCTAAGTCTTTTCTTTTTCCTTTTCACTTGCCAAAACCACTTTGGTAATTTTCCCTACAACCGGCTTCAGTCATCCACCAACCCGTGTGTCCTTCTCCTTCCTTTCTAAAAAATTCTGATCCTTCTTTGTATCTTCCCCAAAAAAACATCCTCATTCATCCATTATTTATATTCTGCTTTCACGCCCCGAATCCACCTTTCCAAAAAAACAGTGTGGTCCCTTTCCATGAGCATCTTCTGCACACCTACCGATTGACTCCATCTATATGGAAAAATAACAATAAAAAAAAATTCCAAAAAAGAAAGCAAGAATCCATGAAGTCAAAACCATTCCCATCATTCTAAGTCAACATTCCTTTCATTAAAATTTCAAGAAGTCCTTAAATCCCAAATAGGAAAATATCAATACATAGATAAAAGCATACATACCTAAAAATAAATAAATAAATAAATAAATATTAGATATATTTAATAATAATAATAAAAAGAATTAAACTAATGCAACATATAATAATAGTCGAAGTGTCAAACTCAAACCACCAAAAATAATAATAATAATAATAATAAAAAAAAAAACTCATTTCATGCAATTATAAAATAAAATAAATAAACAAAAATACTAATAATAATAATGATGAAATAATATAAATATATCAAAACTCACTTAATCCTAAAAGCAATCAATAAAATAAATAAATAAATAAAAAACAAGAAAACAAATCTAAGTGAAACTAAACCTTGAAAAGTACCTAAGTGGGCCTAAGGCGGTGCCTAATGAGCCAAGTGTATCCAAATGTGCCTAAATGGGCCTAGGGTGGTTCCTAAGTGGGCCTAGGGTGCCTAAGTGGGCTTAAAGTGGCTAAGTGGGCCTAAAGTGTCTAAATGGACTTAAGGTGCCTAAGTGGGCCTAAGGTGCTTAAGTGGGCCTAAAGTGTCTAAATAGGCCTAAGGTGTCTAAATGGGCCTAGGGTGATGCCTAATGGGCCAAATGTACTTAAATGAACCTAGGGTGCTTAAGTGAGTCTAAGTCTAAATTGGGGCTGCCAAGAGTCACAATGGGGTTAAATAAATCTCTCCACCATAGTCCCCAAGGTGGCTTAGAAAAGATAGACTACACAAGTAGTAATGGGCCACCAAGGAATTGCTGTAAAATACGGGACAAATACCTTATTGGACATGTGCTAAGAGGACAAAATGGAGGGTCTACAGGTGTGTTCATGGAAACTATGGCCATAGTAGTTCCTTAAGTGGAACTTGACATAGGCTCTTTTGAGAGCTAAGACATGTTAATTGAACACATAATAGAAGGATCTGTAACTCAAGGATAGTAGAGATCGTCTTGAAAAGTTGATATCTTTCACCTTGTTAGACTATGGACACCAGTTCATGGAGAGATTGAACACAATGGATAGCAGGTCACGAACCCGAGCACTTGGTGTCTCGTTGTTATTTACATTGGATATTGGAGTTCAGTTGATTCTTTGTAGTGGGATATTGAATCAACTTTAGAATTGGATTCAGAGGGAGCTAGTATTCCTATGGGTCCCAATGGTCCCCACTTTGAGCTCATATACCATGTTGGCATGAGTTATGAGGATTGGATTAGCTCTATATTGACTTTTGTGCATAAGGGCATTTTGGTAATTACGCAAGGTTACATAGGGGTAAGTGAACAAGGTCTCTAGATTGGGCTAATTGATTAATTAATAAACCCTATTGGGTTAATTAATCAATTAGAACCCATTTTGGGCTAGATTAAGTAACCCGAGCCCATGTGGGCTCAAGTCACTTAAGCCCACTTAGGAACCCTATAAATACCTCATAGGGGTTAGGGAATTAGCTCTTGTCTTCCATCATCCAGAGAGATTGAGAGCCATAGCCTTCACCCTCTTTTCCTCCCCACCGGAAGTGTGCCAAGATCAAGGTTCAAGTCATTGGGTGAAAGACTTCGAGTTTACGAGACTTCTGCTATTTCGATTTTCATCTTTACCATGTGGATTTGATTCGGGAACATCCGAATCTAAGGTATGGTTTTCATTATCACTTTCTAAATCCTTTTAAAGTATAAAAATGTTATTTTTCCGCTGTGCATAGGATTTAGAAAAAGCCTAGGATAGTTATGCATGTTCCTAACCTAATCTGGACTTGGGAAACAGAGAGAGATAGGTATTTCCCTTCAACTAGTATCAAAGTCATAGGTTAGTAATCATGCTAGAACCATTCTAGAGTGTGCTAACTTGTTTTTGCAAGGTTTTTGTTTATCTCATGGCCTTAGGGATAGTTAATTTGCTTTCTTTATTATGATCTTCCTATAATATGATGGTTATAATTGTGATTGCTTTTTTTTGGGGATGTAATAATTACTTGGATTGGTTTTTACTTTTCCAAGATGGGTTGTAAGCGTCATAAGAGGAATAGGATTTTTGTTCTTTTGTAAAAAACCCTCTTTTATTTTTATTATTTTTATTTTTTTATTTTTATCTTAGAATGATATGTAAACTCCAAATCTTTGGAGTATAGGATTTTGTTGTAAAAATCCATTTTTTTTTATCATTCTTTGTAACCTATGGAGAGTATGAAAGCAATCCAAAGCATCACAAAGTGTTCACACATATTCCCTTTCTGGAAAAGAGAAAAGAAGTGTAGACCCTCAATTTTGTCCCTTGCCACTTGCATATATCTTGGGGGTGTGGCCTGCACCCAATTTTTGTACATCACGACCATGGAATCCTTGTTGGGCTTAATTGGTTTTTGGACCTCACATGAATTAACCTATGGTTCAATTTAGTGAGAGCATTTGGTCTATTACGAAATGCCATCATGGCCAATTCCTTGGTTCACATCATGCTACAGGTTAAGAGCTAGGGTCCCCACAAAAGCTTTAGTTCAATTGGAGCTCGCCGAAGCCCATCCAAATCGCAGACACTCTGGCTTGTTTTAGTCATTTCTCCCTCATCTGAGCTCGGAATTGCGCACCATTTTTTTTGTTGGATTCCTTATTCCTCGAGGGATATTCTGTCAAAATATGAGAATTTTTTTCTCTACTGGCTCGACCGGTTGGTTTTTGGGCATTCTTGGCACCATAGGCCCATTTGGATACACCTGGCTCAGTAGGTACACTCTTAGGTCACCCAACACATATTCTTCAATCACTTGGACACCTCCTTGGTTTAGCTTCCACTTAGGTCACTTTTCAAGTTTTTCTTGTATGATTTGCATGTGCTTAATTTTATTCACTCCTTGGTTAGTAATCTTATCTTATTATTATTATTATTATCAATACTATTATTATTGTTATCCTTATCATTCTTAGAATTATTATTATTATTTTTATCTTTATTATTATTATTATTATTATTATTATTATTTATACTATTTATACTATGCTTTTTATTATTGTATTTTTATTTTGTATTATTGTCTTCATTTTTTATTCTATTTTATTTTCACTTGGTGTTATATTATGCTTTATTACTTTATTTACTCAAAATAATGATGATGATAATAATAATAATAATAATAATAATAATAATAATAATAATAATAATAAAAAGGAGAGTTGACAGGATGCATGGAAGAAAAAGGATTGTTTTGGAAAAATTAAGAATGAGAAAAGATGCTTAGGAAATCGAGTGAATGTATGAAAAATGGGGGCCGGGTGGATAAGCTTAATGGGGAAGAAAGGAAGTGAAGGGGCATAAGAAAGATTTGAGGAAAAGAGAAGGGGAGGTTTTCGAGAGGTTGACTGCATGGGAAAAAGATAGGGCATTTTTTCGAGATGGGATGGAGCTGGTTTCAAGAGAGGGTATAAGAAGGAGACAAAAAAGAGAAGTGGAGGAGGGTTTTGAGGAAAATAGAGAGAACGGGGAAAGGAAAAAAAGAGAAAGGGAACGAGTACGAGGGGGGTTTTTTTTAGAGGAAATGAGAGAAAAGAAAAATAGGGAACTGATAAGGGGAATTCGGGAAGAGAAAAGATGGTTGGAAATCGATATTTCACACAGCCAGAGAGGGTTCTCGAGGTATGAATTTTGTTATTTCTGCTGTTCAATTTGCTTGCCATGCCACATTTCTTTCTCTTTTATGATTTTTGGATGCTTTAACTTGCTTGGGAATGCAATAGGGAAAACCACTTGTTGCCCATTGGAAGATGACTCTAATATTTTGTCTATCGGTATTACATGCTCATTTATGTTATCTTCAACTTTGCTTAGTGAATAATGCGATATGTGTAGTCTTTTTTTTAGTTTGATGATCTCTAATTTGTACCTATGTTTGGCCTTGGACTCACTCATTTCCATCCCACCAATCTGAGCCTGTTGGCTATGACATGAAACGTGATTATGGGTAGTTCATTCCATCCCTTTCGTTGTGTGCTATATTTCTAGGTGTTTGACATTTGTTTCCGGATGTCTAGCCATGGAGAGTTGGACCCTGTGAATATGGGATGTTGAGAAGTCGTGGATGATCATGAGATGATATCCATGCAGTGTTTGAACAGGATGTCTAAATGTTAAGAGCTAGGCACCATTTTCTTTTTTGTTGGGGCTAGGCATGTTCATGTTCTTCAAACCAGCCATACGGTGTCTGAATGGGATGGCTGTACCGTTGGTGGTAGCAGCTGAAAGCTAGAGATGAAACCCTCTCCAGGTGCTCACTTCAGCTGTGCATAGAGGCGGCTACAGCTTGTTTTTCTGGTGGCCGGCCTGGGTTATAGCCCTGCTGGCGGTTGTGGTGGCTTCCTTTGTTGCTGTGGCATGGGTGACGCCCCTTTTTTGTGCCCCCCTCCCCCCTCGTCGGAATGCGTAAAAGTGTTTGGGTAGTCTTTAAATGCGAGTTTCGTTGACGGTAGTAAACTGATCGATTTCTAGTGTCACATGTAGACGCACGTTCAGCCCACTCACCACTCACTTGTCTCCACTGTTGAAATAATAATAAAAAAAAAACATGCTTGTTGAATTGGCTTAGTCAACCTTGTAAGGTATAATTTAGTATGCACCATCCAATAACATTGCAAGATACCATTTATTATAATGATGGCTGCTGGACTTTTAGTGTTTTTTTAATCTTTAGTTCATTGTTTATTCAATCTTCAATATTTCCAACCACCCGTGTTTTTCTTTAAACTTGCTATAAAATGTAGTTTTATTTATTTATTTATTTTATTTTATTTTTTTATGATTTTTGAATAACTTTCTTCAAGTTTCCGAAAATTTCAATTCCGGGTTCATTTTTTGTTAAAAAAATTCTTGCACCCAAGTTTCCGAAAATTCCAAAAATTCCAAAAATCCCTGATTCATTTTTTTAAAAATTGTCGCACCCAAGTTTTTGAGAATTCCAAAAATCCCGGATTCATTTTTAAAAAATTGTCGCACCCAAGTTTCCAAAAATTCCAAAAATTTTGGTTTCATTTTTTTTAAAAAAAAATTCTCGCACCCAAGTTTCCAAAAATTCCAAAAATCCCGGATTCATTTTTTTTAAAAATTCTCGCACCCAAGTTTTTGAAAATTCCAAAAATCCCGGATTCATTTTTTTTAAAATTCTCTCACCCAAGTTTCCGAAAATTCCAAAAATTTTGAGTTCATTTTTAAAAAAAATTCTCGCACCCAAGTTTCCGAAAATTCACAAAATCCTGGGTTCATTTTTTAAAATTTCTCGCACCCGAGTTTCCAAAAATTCAAAAAATCCCGGATTCATTTTTAAAAAAATTCTCGCACCCAAGTTTCTGAAAATTCCAAAAATTCCAAGTTGATTTTTTAGTGTCATTTCCAAAAAAAAATTCCAAAAAATTCTAAAGTTTAGAAAATTCCGGATTTAATTTTTTAGTGTCATTTCCAAAAATTTCTAAAGTTTCGAAAATTTTAGATTTATCTTTTTAGTGTCATTTCCAAAAATTTATAACGTCTAATTTCTAAAGTTTCAAAAATTTCGGATTTAATTTTTTTTTGTCATTTCCAAAAAAATTCCAAAGTTTCGAAAATTCCGGATTCATCTTTTTAGTGTCATTTCCAAAAATTTCCAAAAGTTTAATTTCTAAAGTTTTGAAAAGTTCAGATTTATTTCTTTAGGGTCCACTCCCAAAATTTAGGTTATTAGGGAATGGAATTCAAGCAGGAAAGATGTTAGTCCCTAGCTGAAAACCAGTGGAATTAGAGTAGCTAAATTTAAGCCACATAGTCAGAGTCATGGCTGTGCTTGGTGGCCATTGTGTAGAGCTTAGAGATTACGTATATATGATTTGGTCATGGTTGGAAATTTTAGTAAATTTGGAATTTGCATAGATTGTGCTTATTGACTAACCCTTTCTCGTAGCGCACAGTTAGGGACCTCAGGTACGCAACTTTGTTCTGGTTATTAATTTCCCGTGTGTGCCGAATACCAACTAGAATTGCGAGTCTTGTCATTCATGTAGCCCACGGGGGAAATTGACTGATCTTCGACCTGTATGTTCCAATGTACTCAATTCACTAGTACAGACCGGATTCTGGGCCTAGAGGGGTGCTACCTCGTATGAGGTACCTTCCTCATAGGTAACTTGATCCCCGAACCTAGAAATCTAGTTTCACGGATTGCTTTTCCCTAACTGGAGTCATTGAGGGGTTTTTGTTCTTACTCAATTTTCCCTATTTCAAAAATAAAAATAAAAGGTAAGTGGTGGCTCCAAACGAAAACCGTCCCTCGTCGGGATGGATTTTCCAAAACTTGAAAACCATATTTTCTCCACATTCACGTTATTTGTTTTAATTCGCGAGTTGCGCTGGTCGGTGGATCGGGGAAGGGTCCAAAAAAGGCTTCTTAAAGTTTCTTTCATGAGTTCCTATGGTGATTTAAGGGAAAAGAAAGAATCTTGGAAGTTCTTGATTTGAGATCCTTGGCAGCACAAATTTATCATCTTTAACTTAAAATTGGGATGAATTTATATGAGTTTCTTAGAGTAAACACCAATGGTTTTGAAGTTTAGGAAGTCATGCATCCAAGGCTTCAAACGGATCACAATTTGGAGTTAAAATGAGAGAGTTATAACCGATTGAATCAAGGCTACACAGAGACCATGGCAGAACAGTGATGCTGAGTTCAACTCAAAATCAGGGCTACCTCTTGTGATCTTTTTGGGGCAAACATCATTTGGTTTTGAAGCTTAGGAAGTTGGGAATCGATTGCTTCAAACAAATTTCAATTTGGAGTTGAAACGAGGGAGATATAGTTTATTGAAGCAAGGCTATGCAATTACGGGATTGAGTTCGAGCCAAATTGATTTTTGGTTGTTTGGGCTCAATTTTTAGGCCTCTTTTTGGGCTCTTTTTTTATGGCAATTGGGCCTATTAGGTTTTTCTTTTTTCACTAACCCTATCTTTTGTTGTAGGGCTTTTTTGGTAATTTGGATTTTGTCCAAATTTTAATTACCGAATTTGCAATAGGATCCCTAAGGCCATGGGAATTATTTATTTAATTTCCTTTCATGTCTTTTATGCTTTTTTATTTTTGGCATAGAATATATTTTGGTATTCTTAAGTTGATAAATTTTCATATTTTTTTCATTTTTTAGATAATTTATTAAATTGGAATGTGCTAGGAATTGGAATTTTTTTTTATTTTAGGTAAAGACAAGTTGGAAAGAAATAAGGAACTTACTTCTTTTTCAAAATAAAACTCTTAGAGATTTTTTTTTTTTAAATAAATCTTTTTAGATTTTAGATCTCTAAGAATCTTTTTATATTAAGGAAGAAGTTTTATTTTTCCAAGTCTTTGTGAAATAAAATCTTTCCTATTTAGCACAAGATTCTAATTTAAAGAAATAAATTATTTTTGGAAAAATATATGATAAATAATTGATGATTAAGATAGCTTACCAAGATATTGTTTTAAATAAAATAAATTAAAATGAAAAATTTGAATTTTTTTGATACAATAAATTTTCATGAGTTTTATTTCCACTATTATTTATTTAAGAAATTGGTTGTTGTCATTTGGAATTTCAAATTCCTTTTGGGACTTTCCTTTATTTGGGTTGGTGGTTCTCCAGGCTCTCCCCCCCAGAGAGAAGGAAAATGACACCTAAATTGGTCATCCAGGCTCTTCCCCCTTGAGAAAAGGAGGAAACCGTTTAGTTTGAAAAGGAAAGTTCAAGGATAAGGAATATGAAAGATATCCCTATTTGGCATAGGAGTCCCAATTCATGTATTAAATAAAAGTTTTTGAAATTCTCATGATAGATAATTTATTTTAAGATAGTTACCAAAATTATCTTAAAGTTTCACTTCCAAAATATTAAGTGGGAGCGAATCATAGGCAAGGCCATAGCCTCCAAGATCGAGCCCATCTTGATTTTGGGCCCATCACCATCCTAAAGATTGGGTGGCCCAAGGAATCAAGGGATATGGACTATCCTTTTTGGACAAGACTATATATGTTTGTAGTGGGAGTGCCTAATCCTAAAGATGGAACTCTTCACTTGGTAACATTGATGTCAAGGATCTTAGTTACACACTTAACTTAGACATGAAGTGGTAGAATCACCTAAAGCGGTCCCACTTGCATGGGCTAAGGGCTAAACATAAAGGTATGTTGATCAATGACTTAGGATAACTTTTTGAGGTTTAAGGTAGGTTGATTAATTAGAGAGGGTCTTTACCTAATAATAAGAGTCATGACCTGCCTAAAGTAGGCTTAATTGTTATGATACTAGGATACCTTGCAAGAATATATGTAGTTTGAGAGCACTATATTTTTGCTAAATTAATTACCAACTTGCCTTGAATGCTCAGTTTCTTTTTATTAATGCATAGAATTATTATATTTGTTATAGATATCATATCTTTAACCTGTCACCTATTATTATTATTTTTTAATTTTAAATTGGACCTAATTATATACTAAAAATAGTCTAGATATAGTTTTAATTGCATAGAATCTGATTTTGGTAGAGTTTATTATTTCCTTTGAACAACCCTATCATAGAGTAAGAGAAGCATATCAAAGGTGGCATAAGACGGATCAAAAGACTAAGTCTCTCATACTTGGATCTTTGGATAATGTGTTGCAAATGCAACACATGTCTATTGCCATGGTCTATGATATTCTCTTTAAAGTTGCAAGGGTTATTTGGTGATAAGGTCAAGTCAACTAGACAAGTTGCACTTAAGACTATTATGAACACTAGGATTCAAGTTATCTTAGGGATCTTACCAAATTCCTTTGGGATGGGTAAGAAGATTCTCAAAGAGTAAAAGGGTGTACATATGGAAGTCAAGGTTCTTCAAGCTTTTCTGCTAAGAAGAAGAAGAACAACACCAAATAAGGAAAGTTTGAGAAAAGGAATGAGAGAACAAACTCATGGGCATTGATTCCTTTGTGACCTTTTAGGACACTTAAAAAAGGAATGCTTGGAGTGCCTAAGGATAGGCAGGTACACATCATGTTCTTGTTGTTGAATAGATAGTGGTGGATTTCACTAATTGTGGTGGATAGATTCCATGCCCACTATTTGTAGTTCTTTACAGGGTTTTCAACAAGTGAGAAGGTCACATGATGGGATTGTACTTACCTTAACTTCAGTTACAAGATTAGTTGTGCAAGTTAGTGGGAGGTATTACCTTTTTATGTAAGACTCCATTATCACTTTGCCAAGTAGTGAGAATAGTACGATCTCACTAAAAGAAAGAACCTGGCACTAATCAAACATTTGGCTTCTAAAGCCTATGCCATATTAATCTATATAGGATCGAAAGACTAATTAAGTCTGGACCTTCTTAATCCAGAAGATCATTCAGTTTATGAATCCTATATAGATGGTAAAATGACTAAGAGGCCCCTTTATTTTTAAAGGACTAGGAACCAAGGAATGTTTAAAGTTAGTGCATACTCACGTATATGAACCTTTTTGTGTTTACATATGGAAAGTATGATTATTTGATCATTTTATTAATAAATACTCTAGTTTTGGATATATAGATTGGAAATTTGATGCCTTTGATAAATTCATTGAATTTAAGGTGGAATCAGATAACCTATTGGGTGAACATATCAAGATACTTCGATTAGATCAAGGTAATGTGTCTAGTAGGTTCAATCATTTCCATATAGATTATGAGATGATATCCTAGTTGTGTGCATCAAGGACTCCATTGCAAAATGGAGTAATGGAAAGAAGATATTGAACTTTGAAAGATTGTGAGATCGGTGATTGGTTTCTCATTACTTCCCATATTCTTTGGGATATATCTTAAAGGATGTATAATACCTCTTTTTCTAAAGAGGTGTATCACTTTATAAGATATCCAAGAGGATTTAGGGATTATTACTTTATAGTTAGGATTATCAAAAGGTGTTTGTTATTATAAATACCAGATTTTTAATGAAGACTATATGATATGTAATAAGGTAAACAATGATATAGATTGGAGAATATTAGAAGATAGTCCCACTACACACAAGATATCATGGATCCAATACCAATCATTCCCATTTCTAGTACACTGATCCCTTATCATAGTGGGAGGGTTGTTAAACAACCAAACCGATTCATGTATTTGGGAAAGTCTTTTGAGGCCATTATAAAGGAACATGAGATCGATCCCATATATTACGATAAAGTAATGAGCAATGAGCAATGTGGATTCACATCTTTAGTAAAAAGCTATGGAGGCAGAGTTAGAATCCTTATGATTCTAATGTAGTTTGGGTTCCTATAGAAGCACCTGAAGGGATAAAACCCATAGGTGTAAGTTGGTCTACAAGAGGAACAAAGGCGTAGATGGAAAATGTTGAGATTTATGTGGCTAGGTTGTAGGCTAAGGTTATAGTTCAAAAATATTGTTTCAAATATAGGAAATCTTTTCACTAGTAGCCATATTCAGATCAATCAGAGTACTCCTACATATTACAGTGTATCTTATTTATGAGATATTGTAATAGGATGTCAAGATAGTGTTCTTAAATGATTATCTTGATATTAACATCTATATGATGTAACCAGATATTTCCATAACAAAGGGCCTTGTTTGTACAAGAAGGTGCAGGGAAGCATGGTGGTCTTTATGATCTTGTATGTTGATGACGTTCTACTCATTGGTAATGATGTAAGTGTGGACCCGCATTTTTCACATGCATCCCTACTCAATGGCAAGACTTATTTTTATTGGTGAAAAATTAGTTTTGGAAAAGTTAGAGTCACCACTTATTTTATTTTATTTTAAAAGTGAAAATAAAACAAGAAAGAAAACCCTAAAGAAGTGACTCCATAGTTTAGGAAAAGCAAGTCTTGAAAAACCTGAGTCTTGGTTCGGGGATCAGGTTACCTATTGGGAAGGTACCTCTAAGAGGTAGCACCCCTCTAAGCCCTAAAGAGGTCTCTAATAACTAAGTTGAGGGAGAAATGACAATTAATCAATTGATTGAAGGTACTGATTCATGCCTAATTGGTGTCTCAGCTGATGTACGTCCAGCTGGTGCTCCTTGATGGCAGGTGCAATCAACAAAATTTTTAACCTATAACACCATGAACTAGGGTAGCAAATACAAAGCTACTATAGCATAGTGGCTCTAGGATCGTTCCACTGGGAAGGGTACTCAAGATTGAAAATGATACCAATTCAAAGTGAATTGGTGCTGTTTCATTTTAAGATTAGCTTAAGAAATAAAACACAAACTTTGGTTTGAAAAAGGGTTTTGACTTAGATTAACAACACGACAAGTGATGAAAATAACTTAAGAAGAAAAGCATTCCTTGGAGATTTAGGTATACAGGGGAGGTTTCTCATGCAAAAGCATAGCTCCGGTCACTTGGTTCAATTCCTCACATTAGAGACTTAACATTAAGTCAATTCTCTAACAGGTGCTGCATAAATACATCCCTCAATTGGATTTCATTTTAATTCTCTCACTGATGCAACTTGCAATGGTTCAAGCCTCTCACTTAGCTGTTACCATTCAAGGTGATCTTTAACCTTGGATTACCCGTCAAAAGCTCGCAAGAGGTAACTAATGGATGTCTCCTAAGAGTCCAAAAGCTTACCAAGTGTTGGCTATTCTAGAAAATCCTACCTTCAAGTCACCTACCAGAGGCTCGCAAGGGGTAAACTAGTGAATCTCCACGGTTAGAGATCACTTGCCTTACCAAGTGTTGGCCCAGGTGACTCCAAGGTGTTTTAAGTTAACTAAAAACATTAGAAACCATTCACGGGACACACTTACTCTTCATTCATAGCTGAAACCACAAAGCTTCTGATTGATGCAATTGGAACCTTTCCCGGCAACCTTAATTCCAAGGAACTAAAAAGCTTAGCTACTCATTCTCTGGGGAAAGCTCCTCAGAGAGTGCATAACCAAGTTAAAATAAAAAATAATACAATCAAATTGACCAGGTAAAGCAAAGCTCAAGCTCTGTATATTTCTTGTTTTGAAACTTTTACAAAAGGTTCGTCACCCAGCACACCCAGAACAGGCTCCTCGGGCTCCCTTTTATACCAAAAATTCCAATTACAACTATCCCCTGGTAATTTGCTAAATTCCTAACTTAAAAGCTAAGGAAATCTTTCATTGGTGACTTACAAGGAGAATTTAGGCATTTAAGCAACAAAAATCTAATGAAAAATATCTCCAAGAGTCGGTTACAAATATCAGGACGCACTAAGGACCACTTCGCAGGTGAAAGGTGAGGTCTGCGGAATTTCGCAGGTACACAAGAGGAGCTGCGAAATTCCTTCATAGCAGCCAGCTGCTTCAACACCTTTGCAAAGTGAACTTCCAACTTGAGGTGTTTGGCTTCCATCGCGGCGCGAAGCTTCAGGGGAACTCCATAGCACTGTGCAAAAAGGCTGCGAAACCATTCCGCAACAAGAATGGTGATTTCGCAGCACTTTACTGAAGTCTTCCTTCCTTCAGCTTGGAGCAGTTATCTTCCAACGGCTGTAGCTTCCTCATTTCAGATCCAAATTGCACACGGTTTGGGGCATTGGATTGTTGACTTCCTAAGCTTTCAAATGACATATTGTATGCATAAATTGGACATCAGGAAGTGCTCCAAAACTAGCTGCAGTGACTGTCATCAAGAATGTTCCATGGCTGAATCCTCTTTGCTTCCCCTTTTGCATTTCCACTTTGCTTATGGCATAAGAGCTTCAAGGCTGTGATTCTTCATGCCTCTGAGCTTCCCAAAGCTTTCTAAGGATTCCATATCACTCTCCTCAATCTCATAATGCTTTGGTGGTCAAAATGCTATCAAAACACCAAAACTTAAGGCAATTTGATTATAATTGATTACAAGGAGTCTTAACATGCTAATTGGGTTAAAAGGCACTAACTACTACTCAAAAGTGTTTAAAAGGATTAATAATAAGCTATGAAATAGCACTTTTTGAGTAGTAATCAGGTACCTAGGTAGGCTAAGATGATTTCAAAACTAGCATGCCAAAAGAAAATAAAAAATCAAATCACAATCGCAAAGGAAGGTTAGGATGTGTACCTGGACTACCTCTCAAGAGCTATCATAAGACATTAAAGTTAGCTCACAAATATAGTACACGACATGTATTTTATCAGAGTAAATTGAACAGACATCTAGGCACCTAAGGATGGAATCAAACATAAACAAGGCTCACAACAACATGCATGTTCATAAAATTCCGAGAAGCAAGTGATGGAGAGCGTACCTGAATGACATGCATAATTTATAAGATTTCTCCAAAAATGCTAGAGTGGTTAGGACAAGTATAAATTATATAACATCTTTATTATGTCTAATATACAATACCAAATCCAAAATTGAGCCAAGGTAAGTCAAATGACTCCAAAAATAGATGACAAATTCAGGCAAGTATTGGATCATAAGCATGCAATTAGAAAATGGAGCATCACAGAACAATTTCTAAAAGAATATCTTGGAGTGGAATTTAATTGAAAAAAAAATTCAGGAAAAAACTCCTACACATCTAGAACAACATAGTGATAGCCAAACACTCATTTAAAGGACGGATTGCAGCAAAGACACCTCAAAAGTTCTACAAAGTCCAGGTTAGGTGAAAAAAAGTGGCATGTATAAACGAATTTTTTAAAAATAATAAGATATCACATAAAATCATATAAAAAATCACACACATCTTTAAAATTATCTATATCACACAAAAATAAATCTAGGGTTGGGTAGTACTCAAAGATATTTTTAAAACACTCCAGCTAATTAGATATTTAGATTCCATCATGTACAGTAGATACGACTTTAAAAAATCGTAACTCCCTCAAAAAAGCATATTTTTTAATATTTTATAAGTCTAAGATCAATATCAAGAAGTCTATAACTAAGAAAAAATATCAAATCAAATTCAAAAAGTCATCTGTTATTTTATTTTTACAAAAAGATTTTGGGTTGTCTAGAACTAGGTGAAAATAGAGCCCTCCTAAAAACTCATTTATATCCTCTATTCTAAAATCGCTTTCTAACTCAAACAAAATTTTAAATTCAAGTTCAAGAAGTGAGGAAAATCATGAAAGTTTTGAAAATTTTTTAAAAATATTCTAAAGTTACTAAAACGAATTTTAAATCTAAAGGGTTAGTGGTTAAGTGAAAACTGGCAGCAAGGAAGAGTTTTGAAAAATTTTCTTATGTAAGGGTTCCACCAATTCCCCAATTGATATACACAAATCTAGCCTAGAATTATCCCATTTATTTGGGAACACAAGTTTGGATTCATATTCCACTCAAAACCAGATTTTTTATTGAAAACTAAGAAAGATGCAAACCGATTAAGACATGGTTGCATGTTATTATTATTTTTTTTTTTTTTAAAAAGAGATTTTGATTCTAAGAACTCTAAATGAATTTTTGAAATGCATTTACATGAGGAACATTTTGAGAAAAGGTTTCTTTTTAAAAGAAAAGAAATAATTTACAAACGACAATACTCAAGGATCAAGCATAGGCAACCCAAAGGAAAACAAAATCACAAAATAAAATTTTTGACAACCAAGCCGACTAAAGTGGTGAAAGTAGGGTCAACCTTCATGGGTTTCCAATGGCCTTCAAAAAAGGGATTTGACCAACAATCTCTAAGGCAATGATGTACTGCCACTTTTCCTCCATTCTTCATCAATTTTCAGCCGTTGAAGACCCTCGTCAAATGCGCATATATTTAACAGAAAATTCAATCACTCCACTAACAACATGAAGTCATAATTTCCTCCACTATTCAGCCATAATTTTCAGCTCACTTATCAATGGTCCTTCACCAAATTTTCAGCACATTTCATTGTGAATTTTCAGCCATGAAAAAAGCTTCCATTCACAGCCACAATTCTCGTGTGTTCACTACAAAATTCAGTCTTCAAGAATCCACTTTTTGCATGAAACTTGATTCGTGTCCCAATTGGTGTCTCAGCTGATTCACTTCCAGCTGGTGTTCCTTGATTGAGGGAGTAATCAACAAAATTTATAACCTATATCACCATGCATTAGGATAGCTTTAGCTAATATAGCATAATGGCTCTAGGATCGTTCACTAGGAAGGGTTTTCAACTCACAACTGATACCAATTCATAGTTAAATTGGTGCTTTTTCATTTCAAGGTTAGCTTAAGAAAAAAACACAAACTTTGGTTGAAAAAGGTTTTGTTTCAAGCTAACTAAAAAGAAAGTAATGGAAATTACTTATGAAGAAAAGCATTCCTTGGAGGTTTAGGTTCACAGGGGAGGCTCCTTATGCAAAAACAGAGCTCCGGTCACTTGGTTCATTTCCTCACATTAGAGAATTAACATATAGGCAATTCTCTAACCGGTGTTGTACACATGCTTCCCTTTAATGGATTTCAGCACTAATTCCCTCTCATTGATGCAACTTGCAATGGCTCGTGCCTCTCACCTAGCATTTGCCATTCAAGGTGATCATTAACCTTGGACTTCCTTTCTCAAGCTCGCAAGAGATAACTAATGGATGTCTCCTTAGAGTCCAAAAGCTTACCAAGTGTTGGCAATTCTGGAAAATCCTACCTTCAAGTCACCTCCCAAAAGCTCGCAAGAGGCAAACTAGTGCATTTCCATGGACGAAGATCACTTGCCTTACCAAGTGTTGGCTCAGGTGAATCGAAGGTGTTTTAAGTTAACTAAAAACATAGAAATCATTAATGGGTCACACTTTCTCTTCATTAATGGCTGAAACAACAAAACTACCAATTCTTGCAGTTGGAACCTTCCCCGGAAACCTTAGCTCCAAGGAACTAAAAGCCTAGCCACTCATTTTCTGAGGAAACTTCCTCAGAGCTTGTTTGGCTAGTAAGAGAAATACAAGCAAAATGGGAAGGTAAGGTAGAGCAAAGCTCTGAATTTTACTTTCTTCAAAAACTATACAAAAGTCGGTCTCTGAGAACAAGCTCCTGAGAGAGATCTTTCAAAAGGAAAAAATTACAATATATATGTAAGAGGTTATTCACCCTTTGCTTCTTACTTCCTAACTAAGGAATTCTCTAATTGGTGGATTACAAGGAGAGTTTGGGGATTTAGACAACAAATATCAGAAGAAAAATCTAAAAGTGTCGGTGCACAAATATCTGGAAGCAGTCGGGTGGATTTCGCAGCATGCACATGGGCTGCGAAATTTTGCAGCATAAAGGACACCATTTCGCAGCCCAAGGCTGATTTCGCAGCCGTGCGAAATTTGCCTTCAGCTTGGAGTGATCGGCTTCCATTGGCTGTAACTCCTTCATTTCAACTCCGAATCGCATACCGTTTGAAGCATTGGATTCTTGACTTCCTGAGATTTGAAATGGTATTAGCATGTAGAAAATGGACTTCGGGAAGTGCTCCAAAAGTGTGAAAGAAGACTGCAACTGCTGTCCTCTATTTTCCTTCAAGATTTCCTTCTCTCTGTTTTTCCTCCTTGTATGCTATTGAACGACTTTGGCAAAGGGCTATGGAGCTCCAAAGCTTGGTTCTTCATGAATTTGAGCTTCCAATTGCTTTGCCATGAACTAATTACAGGTCTCCCTCATTCTTGGATTGCTTTGGTGAGCAAAAAGCTATCAAAAACACCAAAACTTAACATAATTTGATTATAAACGATTGCAAGGGTCCTTAACATGCCAATTGAGTTAAAAGGTAATAACTACTACTCAAAAGTGTTTAAAAGAGTTAATTATAAGCTTACAAAATAGCACTTTCGAGTAGTAATCACTCCCCCCAACCGACATATTGCTAGTCCTTTAGCAATGAAGGAGAGAAAAATAAATAAAAATAAAAGTACTATAATTTACAACATCATGCTGATCAAAAAAACAATTTTCAACTGGCATGATGATCTAACTGTCACATGGAACATTAAAGAAATATAAACTCAAATTTCAACAAGAGTTATCAAATACTTTGCTAAACACAATTGATAAAGAGAAGGCATTATGCAAATTGAAGCTTTAAAATCATTTCCACTACCAAAGGACCAAACCTTACTCTTCCACAAAAATCTAAGTGTGAGTTGATAGTTTCCGAATATAGTATGCCAAACTAATCTCACCCCTCAACCTAGTTCTTTTCCAACACTTAGCAAACTGACAACCTTCAATAGGCTAAGAACGCACCTCTTGATTCACTTTTTTTTTTTCATTGTAGGAGTACAAGGCTTAAAGGTATTCTTTTCTAAATTGTCCATGTAATGGGGGTTCATCGATGACTCCCAACCAATCAAGGTTTAGGGCATCAAGCTTTAAGGATCTTTCAACCACTAACTCCTCGGATTTTACCCCGGACTTTTGAGAATGAATTTTAATACCCAAGCACCTACAGTATGCTAAACTCCACGTATTCACCCATGTAACGAGCATTGAGGTCGGTGACTCCCAACCAATTAAGGCTTAGGGCACCAGGTTTTAAAGATTTTCATCATATACCCCTCGGACCTTACTCGGGTTTCAAGGCAAGCAAACATTTTTTCTTTCTTTCTTCTTTTTTCCAAAGGCTCATTGGCCTTTTATAAGGTGTCCCAACACTATTAAATGGGGTCAAAGGTACCAAGTCTAAAATTTTCCTAAGTCAAGAGGGAAATAGTTTTTCATCTTATACTCGGAACCTATTGTGCACAGTGTGTGAATAGCTTAAAGTGGAAGAACTAAGCTTGAATTCAATAGAAGATTCAACAATTCATCAACTTTAGTAAGCATAATACAAACTCTAAGTCAAGTAAAAAGACAAAAATTCAATTTCTCCCTTTTCATTTTGAAAATTTTTCCTTAATAACCATGGAGAGTAGAATAAAAACTTTAAAAATTTTAAAAATAAGCAAAAAGCAACTAAATTACCAAAATAACTTAGCATTAATAACAAAACTTCCTTCCTCAACTCTCCCCCCAATCAAGCTGAACATTGTCCTCAATGTGGCATGAGCAATTGAGATTATAGGGAGGAAGTGGTACCTCCTGAGTGATATCAATTTCGAATATTGATTGGAGAAACCACATGTTTCAAAAAGAATAAAAGATGTGAGTAGAGGAAATAAGAATAAAATGATGCTAAGAGTGATCAAAAAGTGATAGATTTGTATTACTTCAATTCATATAAATACAAAATGAAAGCAAGTAATACAAGTAATCCTAATATATAATATACCAAAAGCATGGGATTTCAAAAAAGACAAACATAAACGAAATACATAAAAGAAATATAAATGAAATATGAAAATGATCAGATGGTGGGTGGAGGATGCTGTGGAGATGATGGCTCAGCTGGGCTGGGAATGGTATGCTCAGGAGCTGATATAATGCCAAGATGATGCTGAATCTGCCTCAGGATGGCAGTGTGCTGGGCCTGAGTGGCAACAATCTGCTCCTGATGACAACGAAGGGCTGTGATCTGCTAAGTGAGGATGCTCTGAGAAGTGGCCAATGCCTGGAAAGTGTGGCATAGGCCTCTATACTCAATGATGGGTATAGCTATCCTTGGCTCAGCTGAAGGAGATGGCTCTGATGTAGGTGGAATAATAGGGGGAGGCTGTGGTGTGGCTTGAGGAGCAGAGGGTGAAACCTCTGGTGTAGGCTCACTAAAGGCCACTGTAGGGGCAAGTGGCTGAGTGTCAGCAGGTATGTCGATTAGCTCCTCTGGCTGCTCTGGTTCAGCTGGTGCTCCCTGGTCTACACCACGATAAGCTGTCATACTAGTCCATTTGTCAAGAGTGAATATCTTTCGACAAAAGCGTCTACGCTCATACTGAGGCTCTGCTGGGTATCCCAGGTGCTCCAATATCTGGCATAATAGTCTGGGGAAGAGGAGTGGAATGGCATCCGCTCGGAGCAGCTTCTTTCTATGCACCTTCTCTTCAAAGTATAGAAGAGCAGCCATAATGAGATGGTGAGGGCCAAAGAAGTATCCCTCAGAAATCCTATACAATGCCTCCAGCAACACTCCTCTCCTCTGTACCCAATGCTGAAGTGGGAAAATATTGTGGCGGAGGAGTGTATCAATGAAGAACATGCTGGGGGGAAGCTCCTTCCTCAGGATATAATGGCGTGAGGATGCCCCTCTGGACAGAGTATGAACGATGTCGCTCTGTGAAAGGTGAGTCCAGGCTCGAAAATCCTCTGGACGGGCTAGCTCAAAGGGGATATGGAGTGCCTTTGCTATATGTCGAGTTCCCAAAATACCATGTCGTCCATCTATGGTAAAATGGATGACTGTAGGATCGCGGACTTGGTTTGTGGTCATGGACTGATAGAAGTCCAATGCCACACGGGGATAGAAAAAATCCCTGGGAGTTAGCAAATGCTCCATATGATACCGCTGTAGCAGACGGAAGGACTCCCTAAGCTCAGGCTGAAGTCTGAAGGTGGCCATGTCGAAACAGAGCTCGGAGTGGAATGGCCGTGCCCTGCAATCCAGATTTCCTTCAATTGGTGGCTGTGTGACCATGGGACGTTTGATAGCTACCTCAAGAGTCATGCTTGAGGGAATTTGAGATTCTCTTGCTGGTGTCTGAGATGGCTGAGGCTTCTTGGTAGGTGGTGGAGACTTTTTGGCAGGCAGTGGAGATGGCATAGGCTTTGATTCAGGCTCTGATTCAGGCTCTGAAGATGACTCTGTCAGATCAATTTGCTCAGAGACCTTTGCTTTCTTCTTTGGGGGATCGGTACCCAATTTTTGGCCTCCGAAAGAGCTTGCATCGACGATGGTAAGTGATCTCCTTGTATTATAGCGCCTGGCCGAAGGACTGATGGGTGCGTCCTCAATCGGAGGTGGGATGACTCGTGGCCGTGGCGGCTCGGATATGGAACCTTCGACAGGCGTGTCTCTTGGGATTCTCAGGCGAGTCGATGGGGACGAGGACTTAGCTCCTCGAGTTCTAGCCATGGCTGTGTCGGAGAAGACGGCCGAAAATGCGTGCGGCTTTCTCAGGCGAAGGAGGCAGACGGGAAGGTGCTCTGGCTTGGCTTCTCTTGGTTCCTTTTAGAAGTTCAAATGACGGTTTAAAATAGGAAAAATGGAATTTATACCATTTAAAAGGGACACCAAGGGACACTTTTCATTTTCGCAGCAGAGGAGCAATTTCGCAGCGAGGGGCGGATTTCGCAGAGAGGGGAATTTCGGCATCAATTTCGCAGCCCATTTCGCAGCTGTGAAACAGACGTATGGCACTGCGAAGTGGCACTCGTGTGCCAAAGGGTGGTTTCGCAGTTGCGAAACACCCTTCGAAATGGTGCCTCGGCTGCGAAACGGCGAATCTCAAGGCGTGAAAAATTCGCAGCCATTTCGCAGCTGCGAAACGGGTGTACTTGGCTGCAAAATGGCACTCGTGTGCCAAGGGTCCTCTTCGCAGCTACGAAAATTTTCGTAGAGGGCGCTAGGCGGCTGCGAAATGGTTTCGCAGCGAAAACGATTTTTGCAGTGAGAAGGGGGATTTTCGCAGCGGCTCCTGAGGGCTGCGAAATTATTTCGCAACTAGAGGCGATTTTCCTAGCGACCCACTTTAGGCTGCGAAATTTCGCAGCCCAAGCTTTCTCCTTGTTTTTGAGCTCTTTTTGATTCCTAGCTTCCTTCTTTCAATTTCCTTACAATTCCTCCTGAATTTTGATCATTCAAAAAGATTAAGTTACATACAATTAACACAATTTAAGACCAAAATTAAAATCAAAACAATTTACAAAGCTTATAACTTAACATATTTAAACAAAAATATGGACTTTGGTGAAACCAAGTCCATCTAACCCTTCTCTGATCAGGCTTTTTGTGGCTCAAGGAGGTTGATTTCCTCATTTTCTTGCTTGAATGGCTCAATGAATGGCTTGAGGCGATGACCATTGACTTTAAAGGTGTCTGTGCCATTGGAATTCAGTAATTCCACCACTCAATTGAGATGCACTTGGTGAATAATGAAAGGACCTATCCACCTTGACTTGAGCTTCCCTAGAAAGATATGGAGCCTTGAGTCATAGAGTAGGACTCTTTGTCCTTTCTAGAATTCTTTGTTGGAGATTAGTTGATCATGCCACCTCTTCATCCCCTGTTTTGCAACTTTGGAATTGATGTAAGCATCATTTCTTAATTCCTCCATCTCATTAAGGTCTAAGCACCTCTTTGCCCCAGCTCTGATCAAGTCCATGTTCAACCTCTTGATTGCCCACCAAGCCTTATATTCAACTTCCATAGGGAGATGGCATGCTTTGCCATAGACTAGACGATAGGGAGACATGCCAAGAATAGTCTTATAAGCTGTTCTATATGCCCATAATGAATCATGAAGCTTGATAGACCAATCTTTTCTGCTTGTAAGCACCACTTTCATCAATATGTTCTTGATTTCCCTGTTTGCTAGCTCCACTTGCCCGAAAGTTTGAGGGTGATAAGGTGTAGCTACCTTATGCTTCACTCCATACTTGGCTAATAGGGTTTCAAAAGGTTTGTTGCAAAAATGAGTACCTCCATCACTGATTATGGCCTTGGGCACCCCAAATCTTGAGAAGATGTTCTCCTTAAGAAATTTGAGAACCACCCTATGATCATTGTGTTTACAAGGGATTGCCTCAACCCATTTAGAAACATAGTCCACCCCCACCAATATATAAGAGTTACCAAAAGACATTGGGAAAGGTCCCATGAAGTCAATACCCCAAACATAAAAAAGATCAATGATTACTACTCAAAAAGTGCTATTTCATAGCTTGTAATTAACTCTTTTGAACTCTCTTGAGTAGTAATTATTACCTTTTAACCCAATTAACATATTAAGGTCCTTTGCATTTGTTTCTAATCAAATTGTGTTAAGTTTTGGTGTTTTGATAGCTTTTTGCTCACCAAAGCAATGTAAGAATGAGGGAGAGTTGTATATAGTTCATGGCAAAGCTTTTGGAAGCTCAAATTCATGAAGAATCAAGCTTTGGAGCCTCATAGTCCTTTGCCTTAGTCGTTCAAAGTATGCAAGGAAAGAGCAACAGAGAGAGGAAAAACAGAGTGAAGAAAACAGAGCATGGCAGCTGCAGTCTTCCTTCCCACTTTTGGAGCACTTCCCGAAGTCCATTTTGTGCATGCTATATACCGTTGGAAAGCTCTGGAAGTCAAAAATCCAACTCTTCAAACTGTGTGCGATTTGGAGCTGAAATGAGGAAGATATGGCCTTCGGAAGACAACTGCATCCAATTGAGGGACAATTTCGCACCTTGCGAAATTGGAACTCCAAGGTGCGAAATTTTAATCAGCCTTACGAAATGGAAATGGATGGCAGCTGTGCATTCTCGGTGAAGCCCAACATGTGAAAGTGATTTAGCAACTTGCGAACTTGAAGCTTAACGTGTGAAAGTGGATTTCAACATGCGAAATCAACTTGCGAAATTTCGCAAGTCACCATGCAACGTGCGAAACTGGGATATTTGTTCACCGACTCTTTTTCTTCTGATATTTTGTGTTTAAATCTCCATTTTCTCCTTGTATTCATCCACTTATGTAATTTCTTAGCTAGGAAGTATTGAAGGAAGGGTAATTTGCCTTCCTATATAAACTCCCTTGTAACACTTAAAAAGGATGCTCGGGAACTTGTTCCAGGAGACCAATTTTTATATAGAAAAGTTCGTAGTCTTTCTTTACCTTACCTTCCCACTTTGTTTCTATTTTCTTACTAGCTAAACAAGCTCTGAGGAGGTTTCCTCAGAGAATGAGTGGCTAAGCTTTTAGTTCCTTGGAGTTAAGGTTGCCGGGAAAGGTTCCAACTGCAAGAATGGGTAGTTTTGTGGTTTCAGCCATTAGAGAAGAGAAAGTGTGACCCATTAATGATTTCTACGTTTTTAGTTAACTTAAAACACCTTGCAAGTCACCTGAGCCAACACTTGGTAAGGCAAGTGATCTCCGTCCATAGAGATGCACTAGTTTACCTCTTGCGAGCTTCTGGGAAGTGACTTGAAGGTGGGATTTTCTTGAATTGCCAACACTTGGTAAGCTTTTGGACTCCAAGGAGACATCCATTAGTTATCTCTTGCGAGCTTGGGACGGGAAGTCCAAGGTTAATGATCACCTTGAATGGCATATGCTTGGTGAGAGGCACGAGCCATTCCAAGTTGCATCAGTGAGAAGGATTTATTGCTGAAATCCATTAAAGGGAAGCATCTGTACAACACCGGTTAGAGAATTGACTACATGTTAATTCTCTAATGCGAGGAATTGAACCAAGTGACTGGAGCCCTGTTTTTGCATGAGGAACCTCCCTTGTGAACCTAAAACTCCAAGGAATGTTTTTCTTCGTAAGTAATTTCCATCACCCTTTTTTTAGTTAGCTTTAAACTAAACCTTTTACAACTAAAGTTTGCATTTTCTTCTTAAGCTAACCTTGAAATGAAAAAGCACCAAATTAGTTATGATTTGGTATCAGTTGTGAGTTGAAAACCCTTCCCAGTGAACGATCCTAGAGCCACTATGCTATACTAGTTGAGACTATCCTAATGCATGGTGATATAGGTTATAAATTTTGTTGATTACTCCCTTACTCAAGGAACATTAGCTGAACGTGAATCAGCTGAGTCACCAATTGGGCACGAATCAATCAACTATAAGGATGGGGTTCATGGGCATTTGATTTCTTTTTGTAAGCTTCCCAAGTCTTTGGCATCTATCACAACTCCTACACATGATGTGGGAATCTTTAAAAAGTGATGGCCAAGTAAAACCTGATTGCAAGACCTTCATGGCTGTTTTTCTGAGAGGCAAAGTGGCCTCCACATGCATTCTCATGGCAATGGCTGAGGATTCCTTGTTGCTCTTGTTCAGGGACACACTTCCTTATGATTTGATTTGCACAATACTTGAAAAGAAAGGGCTCTTCCCAATAATAAGCATGAATCTTTGCATAGAAGTGCTTCCTGTCTTGTGCTTTCCACTCACTTGGAACTTCACCAGTAACCAAATAGTTAGCAATGTGAGCATACCAAGGAGCTTTCTCTAGCAACATGAGTGATTCCTCAGGAAAGTCATCATTAATAGGTAAGACATGGGAATTGTGTGCTATAGCCAACCTTGAAAGGTGGTCAGCTACCACATTCTCCACTCCTTTCTTGTCTCTGATTTGGAGATCGAACTCTTGTAACAAAAGAATCCATCTAATCAACCTTGCTTTTGCATCTTGCTTTGTCAATAAATACTTCAAGGCTGAATGGTCAGTGAAAACAATGATGAAAGACCCTACCAAATAAGCACGAAACTTGTCTAAGGCAAACACCACAGCTAACAATTCTTTCTCTGTAGTTGTGTAGTTCCTTTGAGCTTCGTTCAATGTTTTGCTTGCATAGCAGATCGCATAGGGCTTCCCATCTTCTCTTTGGCCAAGTACAGCTCCTATAGCAAAGTCACTGGCATCACACATTACTTCAAAGGGTAGTTGCCAGTTAGGAGCCCTCATTATTGGAGCGGTTGTCAAAAATTGCTTCAATTGATCAAAACTCTTTTGACATCTTTCATCCCATATAAACTTAGCATCCTTAGCTAAAAGTTCACAAAGAGGCTTTGAAAGCTTAGAGAAGTCTTGTATAAATCTCTTGTAGAACCCTGCATGGCCAAGGAATTGCCTTACTCCTTTTACAGTGGTTGGGGATGGCAATTTGACAATAAGTTCCACCTTTGCTTTATCAACTTCATTGCCTTTCTCGAAGATGATATGGCCAAGGACAAGTCCTTGATGTACCATAAAATGACATTTCTCCCAGTTGAGCACCAAGTCTTTCTTAATGCATCTGTTAAGAACCGCTTCCAAATTGACTAAGCATTCTTCAAATGTACCTCCATATATGGTGATATCATCCATGAAAACCTCCATAATTCGCTCCACCATATCACTGAAGATACTAAGCATACATCTTTGGAATGTTGCAGGTGCATTGCATAAACCAAAAGGCATTCTTCTGTAGGCGTATGTTCCAAATGGACATGTGAAAGTGGTCTTCTCCTGATCTTCAACATCAATTTCAATTTGGAAATACCCTGAGTACTCGTCCAAAAAACAATAAAAAGGATGGCCAGAGACTCTCTCCAGCACTTGATCAATAAACGGGAGTGGAAAATGATCTTTCCTTGTCACAGCATTCAATTTCTTATAATCAATACACACCCTCCAACCTGAAGTGGGGCGTGTAGCAATTTCTTCTCCTTTTTCATTTTGAATTACAGTAATCCCTGACTTCTTTGGTACCACTTGAGTAGGACTCACCCAAGGGCTGTCAGATATGGGATAAATAATACTTGCTTGAAGTAACTTCAGCACCTTAGCTCGTACCACTTCTTGTAAATGAGGATTCAATCTTCTTTGAGGTTGACGAATTGGTTTAGCTTCTTCCTCCATATATATGTGATGTGTACTAACCAAAGGACTGATTCCTTTCAAGTCAGATATTTGCCATCCTATTGCTTTCTTACACCTCTTAAGAACTTCAAGTAGAGAAATCTCCTGATGAGTAGTAAGAGATGAAGATATAACAACAGGGCATTGGTTATTTTCTTCCAGGTACGTATATTTCAACTCCATGGGCAGAGGTTCCAAATTGAGCTTTGGGATCTCTTCCTTATCATCTTCTTGTGCCTCCTCTTTATTGAATAAAGGTAGAATCTCTTCTTTCCTCCTCCAACCTTGTAGAGTAGCAAGCACATCAGCGGGTTCAGACAACCCTTCTTCAAGATCCTCAAGACTTTCATTCAACTTGTCTTGCATATTCTGATTACAATGCTCCTCCACTAGAGTGTCAATAATGCATACCTCTTCTGGACCTTCTTCTTCTTCCGGAGTAATTAGCTTCTTAGACATATAAAAGATATTAAGCTCAAGTGTCATGTTGCCAAAAGTGAGTTGCATAAGTCCATTCCTACAATTGATGATTGCATTTGAAGTAGCAAGAAATGGCTTTCCAAGGATGATAGGAACATAATTAGCTTCCTTAACAAAAGGATCAGTATCAAGAACAACAAAATCTACTGGATAATAGAAATTATCAACTTGAACTAAGACATCTTCAATTATCCCCCTTGGAATTTTCACTGATCTATCAGCTAAGGATAGAGTGATTGATGTTGGCTTCAATTCACCAAGTCCTAATTGCTTGTAGACAGAGTATGGTAACAAATTCACACTTGCTCCCAAATCTAACAAAGCTTTTTCCACTACCTTTCCTCCAATCATGACTGAAATGGTAGGACATCCCAGATCTTTGTACTTCAAAGGAGACTTGCATTGTATGATGGCACTTACTTGCTCAGTCAAGAAGGCTTTCTTATTCACATTCAACCCTCTTTTGATAGTACACAGGTCCTTTAGGAATTTTGCATATGTTGGAACTTGCTTAATCATATCCAACAATGGAATATTGACCTTCACTTGCCTCAATACTTCAAGGATTTCTGATGCATTTTTGATCCCCTTTTTCCCATGCAAAGCTTGAAGAAAAGGTGGAGATGTGTGTTTCTTCATCAATTCTTCCTTAATAAGCTCTTTCTCCAGATTTGCATTCACTATTGAATCATAGTCCCCTTTCCCTTCACTGATATCTTCCTTATTTCCTTTCATTTCCTCCCTCTTCTTTGTCTCTTCTTCTTCTTTCTCTTCAACATGTGGCTTGGGTGTTAGTGACTCAACCTTTTTACCACTCCTTAGAGTGATCAAGGCTTTAACATCTCTCACCTGTGAAGATTCTCCCTCATGAGTTTCCACTTCATGGATACCCTTGGGGTTTTGGTGAGGTTGAGAAGGAAATCTACCATTCTCCTGCACTGTGTTCAAATTAGTGAGCCTTGAGATTGAGTATTGGAGATTGTCTATCTTCTGAGATAAGTCATTTTGCATCCCATCCATCCTTTTATTCAAAGTATTCTCTACACTGTCAATTCTTTAACTGAGTTAAGCATTGATGGATTTTTGGTCTCCAACAAAATCTCCCACAACCTTGTTGAGATTCACTATTGCTTGTTCAAGACTTGAAGCTTGTTGAGATGGTTGAGACGATTGTTGGTACTGAGGTGCTCTTGGCTTCCATGAAAAATTTGGATGATTCCTCCAACTTGAGTTGTAAGTATTGCCATACGAAGCATTGCTATTGGGCTTGAATTGTCCAATGACATTTGCTTGATCTCCAAACATTTCTCTAGCAGCTGGTATGGTAGGGCACTCCTCCACCAAGTGTTCATAAGATTGACAAATAGAACATGGCTTCACTTGCACTGGTGTTTCAGCAACAGCTTGCACTTCATGTATCTTTTTCAGTTCTAGCTCCTCCAATCTTCTTGTCATAGCTGCAAATTTTGCTTTCATATCAACATCTTCATTCAAGGTGTACATCCCAGCCTTAGCATTAGAGGCATTTGGTTGAGACTTCATCTTCCCCACTTCTCCTTTATTCGGTTCATCCCATCCCCTTGAGACTTCAGCTACATAACTCAAGAAATCCATAACTTCCTCCGGATTCTTACTCATGAAATCCCCTCCACACATTGTTTCGAGGAGTTGATTCATTGAGGAGGACATCCCATCATAAAAAAAACTCACCATCAGCCATGTATCAAAACCATGGTGAGGACAAGCATTGATGGCCTCCATGTATCTTTCCCAACACTCATAGAATTTCTCGTTCTCTTTAGCTGAGAAGTTTGAAATTTTCCTTTTCAAGCCATTTGTTTTGTGAGTAGGAAAAAACTTCTTGAGGAATTCAGCTTGTAAATCAGTCCAAGTATGGATACTCCTTGGCCTTAAAGAATTAAGCCAAATCTTGGCCTTATCCTTTAGAGTAAAAGGAAATAGCTTAAGCCTCATCAAGTCGATCGAAGCTCCTCCCTCTTGGAATGTATTACAGACTTCTTCAAATTCCTTGATGTGTGCATAAGGATTCTCACTTTCCATCCCATGGAAAGTAGGTAGAAGTGGAACAATATGCGATCTGATAACTAGCTGCTCTGTAGGGGGCACTATACATGATGGTGCACTCATACGAGGTGGATGCATGCGGTCCCTCATTGATCTGAATGCATTGGGATTGTCTTCATGACCATGGTGACTATGCTAATCTTCAGGTGTAGCTTCCATGATGTTCAAGCTCAATTCCTACTCCTTGTTATGAGGTGTTTCACGTTTAACAAGCCTTCCTCCACTATCTCGTATCCAATTTGGCATATCAACTGTAACAAAGAAAAAAATAAAAACAGAGGAAAACAAAAAAAAACAAAACTACCAAAAAGACTTAGATTAACTAAAACTAAATTAAAAGCTACGTTAGAATATGAATGAGTAAAAGAAACAGCTAAAAGAGTTAGTAAAATGAAAGAAAATTCACCAAACTTATGATGAAAACCACAAGTACGCTGAAATAATATCACTGTGAAGTTGACACCTTCCTCGGCAACGGCGCCATTTGATTCGTGTCCCAATTGGTGTCTCAGCTGATTCACGTCCAACTGGTGTTCCTTGATTGAGGGAGTAATCAACAAAATTTATAACTTATATCACCATGCATTAGGATAGCTTTAGCTAATATAGCATAGTGGCTCTAGGATCGTTCACTGGGAAGGGTTTTCAACTCACAACTGATACCAATTCATAGTTAAATTAGTGCTTTTTCATTTCAAGGTTAGCTTAAGAAAAAAACACAAACTTTGGTTGAAAAAGGTTTTGTTTCAAGCTAACTAAAAAGAAAGTAATGGAAATTACTTATGAAGAAAAGCATTCCTTGGAGGTTTAGGTTCACAGGGGAGGCTCCTTATGCAAAAACAGAGCTCCGGTCACTTGGTTCATTTCCTCGCATTAGAGAATTAACATATAGTCAATTCTCTAACTGGTGTTGTACAGATGCTTCCCTTTAATGGATTTCAGCACTAATTCCCTCTCACTGATGCAACTTGCAATGGCTCGTGCCTCTCACCTAGCATTTGCCATTCAAGGTGATCATTAACCTTGGACTTCCCTTCTTAAGCTCGCAAGAGATAACTAATGGATATCTCCTTAGAGTCCAAAAGCTTACCAGGTGTTGGCAATTATGGAAAATCCTACCTTCAAGTCACCTCCCAAAAGCTCGCAAGAGGTAAACTAGTGCATTTCCATGGACGTAGATCACTTGCCTTACCAAGTGTTGGCTCAGGTGAATCAAAGGTGTTTTAAGTTAACTAAAAACATAGAAATCATTAATGGGTCACACTTTCTCTTCATTAATGGCTGAAACAACAAAACTACCAATTCTTGCAGTTGGAACCTTCCCCGGTAACCTGAGCTCCAAGGAACTAAAAGCCTAGCCACTCATTCTTTGAGGAAACTTCCTCAGAGCTTGTTTGGCTAGTAAGAGAAATACAATCAAAAAATGGGAAGGTAAGGTAGAGCAAAGCTCTGAATTTTACTTTCTTCAAAAACCATACAAAAGTCGGTCTCTGAGAACAAGCTCCCGAGAGAGATCTTTCAAAAGGAAAAAATTACAATATATATGTAAGAGGTTATTCACCCTTTGCTTCTTACTTCCTAACTAAGGAATTCTCTAATTGGTGGATTACAAGGAGAGTTTGGGGATTTAGACAACAAATATCAGAAGAAAAATTTAAAAGTGTCGGTGCGCAAATATCTGGAAGCAGTCGGGTGGATTTCGTAGCATGCACATGGGCTGCGAAATTTCGCAACATGAAGGACACCATTTTGCAGCCCAAGGCTGATTTTGCAGCCATGCGAAATTTGCCTTCAGCTTGGAGTGATCGGCTTCCAATGGTTGTAACTCCTTCATTTCAACTCCGAATCATGCACCGTTTGAATCATTGGATTCTTGACTTCCTGAGATTTGAAATGGTATACAGCATGTAGAAAATGGACTCCGGAAAGTTCTCCAAAAGTGTGAAAGAAGACTGCAACTGCTATCCTCTGTTTTTCTTCAAGATTTCCTTCTCTCCGTTTTTCCTCCTTGTATGCTGTTGAACGACTTTGGCAAAGGGCTATGGAGCTCCAAAGCTTGGTTCTTCATGAATTTGAGCTTCCAATTGCTTTGCCATGAACTAATTACAGGTCTCCCTCATTCTTGGATTGCTTTGGTGAGCAAAAAGCTATCAAAAACACCAAAACTTAGCACAATTTGATTAGAAACGATTGCAAGGGTCCTTAACATGCCAATTGAGTTAAAAGGTAATAACTACTACTCAAAAGTGTTTAAAAGAGTTAATTACAAGCTTACAAAATAGCACTTTCGAGTAGTAATCAAAACTACCTTCAAAGGAACTCTCCATATGCAATCATATATTCCGCGATTCATCCATGGAGATTTATAAATTCAAGGCCATTATCTCCATTAAGCTATTATAAAATTCATCCATGGAGATTTATAAATTCAATTCCATTATCTCCATTTAGCTATTATAAGATTCATCCATAGAGATTTATAAATTCAAGGCCATTATCTCCATTAAGCCATTATAAAAGTCATCCATGGAGATTTTATATGCAAGGCCATTGAAACCTTATTGAAATCAAGTAATTAGTATTCACAAAGTGGCTGCCCATTCTCCATCAGAATCAAAGTGTTAACACGGCTGAAAGTGAATGAAAGCCTTTCCATTTAACCAAGGCATCATCACGACTGAATGTGTATAGAATCTTCTCCATTAAATCAAGGCATCAACACACATAAAGGGGATGAAATTTCTCCATTGAAAAAACTTTCCACTAAAATAAATTCCATCGAGTTGCCATTTTTCCCTAAAAATTCAACTGTAATTCCAAGCATTTTAGTGATAAAAAATAAAGAAACTTGATGGTGCGCGATGGCGATTGCTGATAATGCATGCCGATTCCTCCTACAATGATCCAGATTGATTGTTCTTCAATGGATGAAGTTCTGCTGATGAATCACAATCTGGTGCATCTCATGATGGTGTGTGTTGATCGTCTTCAAAGAAAAATAATTGAAGGCATTCCTCAATTCTCACCAATTTGCAGATCCTTAAATTTTTGAAAATTCTCCCCTCCACTTCTCTTAGAAAATATGCCCTTTGGTTCCTTTTTTCTTTTCTCATAACCCCTGAATTTGCTCTCTAATCTCCATGGAGCGTGTCCAGAATGCCTGCGGGTTGCGGTTTCCAATGGAAAATTCTTTTGATTGTGCCCGTGGGTTCCCTCTCCTAAAAAATCTAGTCATCTCTTTTTCAAAGAGTCATGTTGCCCTTTTAAAAAAAATAAAAATCTCCTTTCCTCGTACCTTTAGTTGTGATCTGCCCATCCTTTATATGCAGCCCAGATTCCTTCTTAAAGCCATGATCTTACATCCCTAAATGAGGACTCTTCCCAAAATAAGATTCCTCTTGCCATGGACTCCCAATGCCTCTTCCATGTGCGTGAAAATTTTTTTCCCATGATCTCTATTCTTTCCTTAGGTGTCCTAGGTCAATTTTTTTTTTTTTTAATTTGGATTTTCTCTCAAAATAAATCCCCCTTTTTTCCATCTAAGTCTGTCCCATGCGTGTAAATCCTTTTTTCAAACTAAACCTTATCGTATAGGTCTCCTTCTCATAGCCAAACATCAATGCCACGCCTTCCTTAAGACTCTACTCAACTTCAAATTCCTTTCCATATCCAAAAGTAAATATAACCATGTATTCTTTTCTTTTCTTTTTCCACCATGGTAACCTTACCACTCATGGGGAGTCCTTTCTAATATTTCCACTTAAATCTGAACCTCTCATATTGAGTGAATGATACCTCCTACCTTATGGGTAGCCACGAATCTAGAGAATGCCACCTTCCCCTCTAAATCTTTTTCCTTCTAGAACTAGAATCCCTTTGGTGCATGAATATGCTTAATATTTGCACCCCATCTGCAGCCTTGGACTTTCCTTTGTCAAAAATCTTGGTGATTCTTTTTCCAAAAATCTGGCAATCGTTTCCTCATGCAAGAAATAAAATAAATATAAAAAAAGATAAAATAAAAATAAAAATCAACCATATACAAGCCATACAAGCCATGCAACCATGAAAAATATAAGCCATGCAACCATGCAAAAATACAAGCCATGCAACTATGTGAAAATACGAGCCATGCAACCATGCAAACCATATAGAAATGCCTAAAGGTGACCTAGGGTATGTCCTAGTGTGCTAAGGTGAACAACGTTGTCCAAGTATGCTTAGTTGAACCCAAGTGGGCCAAGGTGAACCTAAGTGGGTCTAAGTGAACCTAGATGGGCCTAAGGTAGTGGGCTTAATGTGGTGCCTAATGAGCCAAGAGTGCCTAAGTGGGCCTAAGGTGGTGCCTAATGGGCCAAGTGTACCTAAGTGGGCTTAGGGTGCTTAGGACGGTGCCTAAGTGACCTAAAGTGATTAAGACATTATCTAAGTGACCTAAACATGCCTAAGTGTGCTATCCTAAAAGTGCACGTAAAAGCTATCCTAAAAAGGAAGGAAAAGCCTAAGTCTAAATTAGGGCTGCTAAGAGTCACAATGGGGTTAGATAAATCCCTCAACCAAAGTCTCCAAGTTGGCTAAAAAAAAAAAGGTAAGTAGTATAAATAGAAATGGGCCGCCAAAGAACTACTGTGGAGTATTGGAAGTGAACTTAAGGACATGTGCTAAAGGGACAAAATGAAGGGTCTACAATGGAGCTATTATCATCAATTAAGATTGGGTTGTTTACTTAATTCTAGATGAAAGATCTGCGAGAATCGTAGTATATTCTTGGGATTAAGGTCCTTAAGGACCACAAGAATAGGAAAGTCATGCTATCTCAAGTTGCCTGCATAGATAAGCTATTGTTAAGTATGTGATGTAGGATTCCAAGAAAGGTTTGTTACCTTTTAGGCATGAAATTCCTCTTTATCAGGATTAGTGTCCTAAAACACCTAAGGAGAAAGAGTGTATGCAGTCAGTACCCTATGCCTTTCTAGTGGGTAGTCTTTTGTATGCGATGCTCTGTAATAGGCTAGATTTTAGCATTGAAGTGGGTATGGTGAGTAGATATCAATCTAATCCAGGTCCCAAATATTGGACAGTTATCAAGCATATACTCAAGCATCTTAGGAGAACGAGGGATTATGTGCTTATGCTCCAAAGTGTTGAGATAGTTTAGAGGGTGACATGATGGTTGACAAGATACCTCTATGGAGAACTTGGTGGATCCCTTCACCAAGACATTGACATGGAGAGTCTTTATTGGTCATAGGGATAACATAGGTTTTAGATGAGTATCTGACATGCTTTCTAGGCATGATGCATTGAGGGCTAGAGGGAGAATGTTAGGATAAAACCCTTAAAAGCATGACATGATGTAATAAAATTGGAATTCATTATTTATTTAATGATGTTCTAGTTTTACTATTATCTATCCTCATTCCATGTATTATACTTTATGAGTATTGTTGCCTACATCTTTTGAGTTGTACGTGACTTAGGTGTATTAGGAGTTGCACAGAAGATCTAAGTCATGGGTTCCTTACAAATAGATAACTTGTTCACAATCGGTTCATGGGTCTAGGCAACCCATTAGAGGTTGTAGTGCACTACCTCCTAATTGGAGGGATGGTTGGTCTTGGCTATCAAGATGGGTTTCCCATGGCGAGTGCATTAGTGTGTATGGTTACACATTGGACACGACCTACGGTGAGTCATGACTTACAGTTTTCAAGTAGTCATAACCTTACCAAGCTGTTTTATTGTGTTGTCTCTCAACTTTGAGAGAATATTGAGCTTGTGCTAAAGTTAGCAATGACTCTGACTTATGGGTGAGATCGTAAACTCATCATATATTTACTATGAATTGAGTCATTGTTGATGAAAGCTGGTAGCAATAGGTATTCTCAGTAGAGGCACCAGGATATCTTTTGGGATTAAGACAATGTGTCCCTATAGACGCTTAATTTTTTCCCTTGCCACTTGCATGTATCTTGGGGGTGTTGCCTGCACCCAATTTCTATATGTCACAGCCATGGAGCCCTTATTGGGCTTAATCGATTTTCGGACCTCACATGAGTTCATTTATGGTTCAATTTAGTGAGAGTGTTTGGTCCATTATGAAATGTTGTTGTGGCTAATTCCTTGGTTCATATCATGCTCCAGGTCAAGAGTTAGGGTGTCCATAAGGATTTCAGTTCAATTAAAGCTCGCTGAAGCCCATCAAAGTTGAGAGCACTTTGGCTTGTTTTAGTCATTTCTCCCTCATTCGAGTTTGGAATTGTGCACCGTTTTTTTTTGTTGGATTCCTTATTCCTCGAGGGACATTTTCTTAAAATTTTAGAATTTTTCTCAACCAGCTCGACCGGTTGGTTTTTGGCATTCTTGGCACCATCAACCCATTTGGATACACCTGGCCCGGTAAGTACACTCCTAGGTCACTCAGCATATTTTTTTTCAATCACTTAGACACATCCTAAATCACCCTAGGTCACCTAGGCACATTTCCAATCACCAAATGCCACTCAAGCACTGTTTGAGCGCTCACAAGGCTCATTTAGGCTCACTAGGGCCACTTAGGTCGCCTTTCAAGTTTTCTTGTATGATTTGCATGTGCTTGATTGTATTCACTTACTTATCTATTTCAGTTGTTTAGCTAGTTATTTTGTTATTTATTCTGATATTGTGTGCTTAGTCATTCATTTATTTTAATTTATCTACTTTCAGAAAATTGCACATGGTTAGTAATCTTATATTATTGTTACTATTATTATCAGTACTATTATATCATCCTTATTATTATTATAATAATAATTATTATTTTTATCATTATCTTTGTTATTATTATTATTATTATTTATTTATTTATACTGTGCTTTTATTATTTTATTTTTATTTTTTGTATTATTGTCTTCATTGTTATTCCATTTTATTTTCAGTTTGTAATACACCATGCTTTTATTACTTTATTTTAAAAAGAAAAAAAAGAAAAAAAAAAGGAGAGTTGGCAAAATGCATGGGAAAAAGGATTTTTTTAAAGAGAATTAAGAGTAAAAAATGATGCTTGGGAAATTGACAGAATGCGTGGGAAAATGGAGTTGAAAGGTAGTCTTAAAGGAGAAGAAAAAAAAAATGAAGAGGCAGTAGGGAAGTTTGATGAGAATGCATGAGAAGAGGGGGGGTTTCTTTTGGAAAAAGAAAAAGAAAAAAAGAGTAGAAGGACGGGTGTTTTTAAAGAGAGAAAGGGAGGTTTCTGAGGGGTCTTCTCGGCCTAGGGAAGAGATGGAGATTTTTTCAAAAAGGGAGAGGAGACGTTTTAGGAAGCTGATAAGAGTCTGGGGAGGTTTTCAGAGAAAGGAGGACTGGGAAAGAAAAGAAAAATAGAAAAGAGAAAAGAGAGAAAAGAGGGGAGAGAAGAAAGGAGAGGTTTGAAGAAGAGGAAAGCTCATTAGTTTTGGGATTCTTGAGAAATATACGTCGGTCTGCATCAACTTAGAGGTAAGTTACTCAGTGTGGAAATCTTTACTCCTTTCTACGTTTCCTTTATTTACTATTACTGGTATTTGTTTGTATGATTGGGGTGGCCATTAGAGGTCACATGTTGCTATTGATTTTGGATGCTTCATGGTTTCTTTATAATTGCTAACCATTGCTTCTCTGCCCATGTTCAAGAATGATCCAACTTAGTTTTAACCTCTCTATGGTGTCTGGAAAATTTTCTTACTCACCAACATCTAAGCCCATTGATTGAAGCATGAAACATGGTTTTTCTAATTCATTTTGCTTCCTACTTTTGTACTCCTTTTTTTATTGTTTTCTCCATATTCCCGATGTTTGCATTTTCTTGAGTATGGGATTAGGGAGAGAGGTGTCTCAAAGAAAGGTGTTTTTGGTCCCAGAGATAGTGTTAGAAGATTCTGGTTTCAGGTGGCTTTGTTTTTTAATTATTGTGCCATTTTGATTGCTATCGATGTTGTGCTAAGAATGCCAAGAAGGGGTTTTTCCATTTCTTTTTTTGACTATCTAGTAGGAGCCGTTTTGCCTTCCTGAGAAGGAAGCTACGTGTACAGGGCTTTTGTTCCTTCCATGGCTTTGCTGCCTCCACCTCCACCATACAATCACCACTACAGCCTACATGCTCACCTGCAACTCACCAACACAACCGCACAATCACTCATGCAGCCCACACATTTTCACGCTCACCACACCATCCTCACATGCACCTCACGGCCAGCATATAGCCATCCCACGTTCCACACTATCACCATGCAGTCCACACATCCTCACGACCATCCCCTACCTCACCACAGCCTCCAAGGATCACCCACACCCCCCTCATGCAGCCCATGACCTCCACAGATCACCTACACCTCACCACAACTCTCATAGCCACTGCACACTCTCCACATGCAGTCCCCAAGCACCCACAGTCCACCACAAAGCTCATGACAGCCACCCCACCACCCATAGCTCACCACAAGCTTCCCATGACCTTCACAACTCATCCATACCATCACCATGCAGCTCATGCAACCTCACAGCTCCTTCACACCACCATATCCACGTTTTCATCTTCCATACCCACCAAACCCACTTCTCTCTCTACCTCCTCCACTGTTCAGTCTTCATGAAACTCATCTCCCATACAACCCACAACTCACCCATTGTGCAGCCCACACTACTACATACATCCCTACACCCTACCATGACCACCCATACAGGTCACACCTCATCCTCACATGCACCTATGGCCTCCGCACCCTCACCTACAGCCTACACACATAGCCTAAAGCCTCCACATGCAGCCCACATGTAGCTTAGAGCCACCCCACTGCCCATATGCAGCCTAAGGTCTCCAAATGGCCACCAAATGCAACCCACATATGGCTTAAAGCCACTCCACAGTTCACATGAAGCTAGGGTCTCCAAACAGCCATCAAATACATCTCACCACAACTCCTATACGTACACCCCTCCCATTCGGCTCATATACCTCACATGCATAGGCCCCAGGCAACTTAACTTTTAAAATATCATTTCCCACATTTCGAATTTTCCACATGCAACTTATCTTTTAAAATACCATTTCCTACATTTCCAATTTTCCAAATTCCCAACTTAACTTTTGAAACATCATTTCCCACATTTCTAATTTTCCAAATTCCCAACTTAACATTTCCAAAATCTTCCAAACTTTCCGAAAATTCGTAAAGTTCTAGATTCATTTTTTAAAATTCCCATACACCAAGTTTCCGAAAATTCGAAAAGTTTCGGATTCATTTTTTTTTAAATTCCCGTAACAAAGTTTCTGAAAATTCTTAAAGTTCCAGATTAATTTTTTTTAAAGATTCCCATACACCAAGTTTCCGAAAATTAGTAAAGTTTTGGATTCATTTTTTTTAAAATTCCCGCACCAAAGTTTTTGAAAATTTGAAAAGTTTTGAATTCATTTTTTAAAATTCCTGCACCAAAGTTTTTGAAAATTCGTAAAATTCTGGATTCATTTTTTAAAAATTCCCATACCCCAAGTTTATGAAAATTCGTAAAATTCCGGATTCATTTTTTTTAAAAAAAAATTCCCGTACCCAAAATTTCCAAATCTTCGAGTTCCGGATTCAATTTTTAAAATTCCCATTCCCGAATTTTTCAAGGTGTCACAAAAATTTCTAAAGTTTAAAAAATTTCATATTTTTTTTAATGTCATTTCCGAAAAATTTCTAAAGTTTCGAAAGTTCCGTATTTATTTATTTATTTTAGCGTCAATTTCCAAAAGTTTCGAAAAGTCCGAATTTATTTTTTTTAGTGTCAATTTCTAAAAGTTTCGAAAATTCGAGATTTAATTTTTTTAGTGTCATTTTTCAAAAGTTTCAAAAAGTCCGGATATATTTTTTTAGTGTCAATTTCCAAAAATTTTCAAAAGTTTCAAAAAGTCCGGATTTATTTTCTTAGTGTCATTTCCAAAAATTTCTTAAGTTTCGAAAATTCTGGATTTATTTCTTTTAGTGTCATTTCTGAAAAACTTCTAAAGTTTTGAAAAGTCCAGATTTATTTTTTTCATATCATTTCCCAAAATTTCCAAGAGTTTCAAAAAGTCAGGATTTATTTTTTAGAGTCAATTTCCAAAAGTTTTGAAAAGTTTGGACTTATTTTTTTTAGTGTCAATTTCTAAAAATTTCCAAAAGTTTCAAAAATTTTGGATTTATTTTTTTTAGTGTCATTTTCCAAAAATTTCCAAAAGTTTTGAAAAGACCGGATTTATTTATTTTTTTTAGTGTCAATTTCCAAAAATTTCTAAAAGTTTCGAAAATTCCGGATTTAATTTTTTAGTGTCATTTTCTAAAAATTTCTAAATTTACGAAAAGTCCGGATTTATTTTTTTAGGGTCATTTTCCAAAAATTTCCAAAAGTTTCGAAAAGTCCGGATTTAATTTTTTAGTATCATTTTCTAAAAATTTCCAAAAGTTTCAAAAAGTCCAGATTTATTTTTTTAGTGTCATTTTCCAAAATTTTCCAAAAATTTTGAAAAGTTCGGATTTATTTATTTTTAGTGTCAATTTCCAAAAGTTTCGAAAATTCTGGATTTAATATTTTAGTGTCATTTCCAAAAATTTTTAAAGTTTCGAAAAGTCCAGATTTATTTTTTTAGCATCCATTTCCAAAAATTTCCAAAGTTGCGAAAAGTCCGGATTCAATTTTTTAGTGTCATTTCCAAAAATTTCCAAAGTTTCCAAAATTTCGGTTATTAGGGGATGAAGTTCAAACGGGAAATATGTTAGTCCTCAGCTGAAAACCAGTGGAATGGGAGTAACTAAATTCTAGCCACGTAGTCCAGAGTCATGGCTACACTTGGTGGCCGTTGGGTAGAGCCTAAAGATTACATATATATGGTTTGGTCATGGCTGGAAATTTTAGTAAATTTGGAATTTGCATATATTGTGTGCTTGTACTTATTGGCTAACCCTTTCTCGTAGTGCACGGCTAGGGACCTCAAGTACGTAACTTTGTTCTGGTTATTAGTTTCTTATGTGTGCCGAATACCAACTAGAATTACTTGACTTGTCATTCATGTAGCTCGAGGGGGAAATTGACTGATCTTCGACCCGTATGCTCCAATGTACCCAATTCACTAGTAGAGACCAGATTTCAGGCCTAGAGGGGTGCTACCTCGTATGAGGTACCTTCCTAATAGATAACCTGATCCCCGGACCTAGAAATCTAGTTTCGCAGACCGCTTTTTCCTAACTAGAGTCATTGAGGGGTTTTTGTTCTTACTTAATTTTCCCCATTTCAAAAATAAAAATAAAAAGTAAGTGGCGACTCAAACAAAAACTGTCCCTCTTCAGGATGAATTTTCCAAAACTCAAAAACCACTTTTTCTCCACATATTATTATTAATCACGAGTCGCATCGGTTGATGGATCGGGGGAGGGTCCACAGTCCCCTTGGGTGATCTTAAGGAGGTGTGCTCATGGAAATTATAGCCATAGTAGTTCCTAATGTGAAACTTGACATAGGCTCTTTTGAGAGCTAAGACATGTTAATTGAACACACAATAGAAGGATCTATAACTCAAGGATAGTAAAGGTAGTCTTGAAAGGCTGATAGCTTTCACCTTGTTAGACTATAGACACCAGTTCAGGAGGAAACTGAACATAATGGATAGCAAGTCACAGACTCAAGCACTTGGTGTCTCGTTGTCATTTACATAGGATACTGGAGTTCAATTGATTCTCTATAGTGGGATGTTGAATCAACTTTAGAATTGGATTCTGAGAGAGCTAATATTTCTATGGGTCCCAGTGGTCCCTGCTTTGAGCTCATATACCTGGTTGGCATGGGTTATGAGGGTCGGATTGGCTCTATGTTGACTTTTGTGCATAAGGGCTTTTGGTAATTATATAAGGTTTAATAGGGGAAAGTGAACAAGGTCTCTGGATTGGGCTAATTGATTAATTAGCAAACCCTATTGGGTTAATTAATCAATTAGTACCCATTTTGTGATAGATTAAGTGATCCAAGCCCATGTGGGCTCAAGACACTTAAGCCCACTTAGGAACCCTATAAGTACCCCCTAGGGGTTAGGGTTTCCATAGCTTTTATCTTCCACCATCTAGAGAGATTGAGAGCCATAGCCTCCACCCTCTTTTCCTCCCCATCGGAGGTGTGCCAAGATTAAGGTTCTAGTCATCGGCGGAAGACTTCGGGTTTACTAGACTTCTGAGATTTCGATCTTCATCTTCACCATGTGGATTTGATTCAGGAACATTCGAATCTAAGGTATGGTTTTCATTAGCACTTTTTGAATCCTTTTAAAGTATAAAAACGCTATTTTTCTGTTGTGCATAGGATTTAGAAAAAGCCTAGGATAGTTATGCATGTTCCTAACTTGATCCGAACTTGTGAAACGTAGAGATCTGGGTTTTTCCCTTCAATGACCCCAAGTCGTTCATTTCATCCACAACCTTGAGCTGTTTGTAGCATTTAAAACCTTGACCTTATGACCCGAAGTCATTCCTATCATCCATAGGATTGAGTTGCTCATATCATTAAGAGCACTGATGACTGTGAGTCGTTCATATCATACACAACGTTGAGTTGTCATAGCATTTAGTGCTCACAACCCGGAGTAGTTCATGCCTTCCACAACCCTGAGCTGTTTGTAGCATCTAGATACCTAAGGTCACGACTCGAAATTACTCATGTCATCCATAGCCTTGAGCTATTCATAGCATCCAAAGACTTGAGCTCATGACCTATAGTAGTTCATGTCATCCACAGCTTTGATCTATTCATAGCATCTAAAGCACTAAGCTAAAGACCCCGAGTCGTTCATGTCATCCACAGCCTTGAGCTATTCATAGCATCTAGAGACCTGAGCACATGACCCCAAGTTGTTCATATCATCCACACCCCTGAGTTGTTTGTAACATCTAGAACCTTGACCTCATGACACATATTTATTCATGTCATTCGATTCCTTGAGTTGTTCATAGCTTCTAGAGACTTGAGCACATAACCCCTAATCGTTCTTATCATCCACAACCCTAAACTATTCATATCATCTAAGGCTTGGAGCTCACGCCTTAAAGTCATTCATGTCATCCACAACCCTAAGTTGTTCATAGCATTCAGAGCTTTGAGCTTGCAACTTGGAGTCGTTCATGTCATCCATAACATTAAGCTACTTATATCATTTAAAGCCCTAAGCTCTCGACCCTGAGTCATTCATATCATCCATAGCCTTGAGTTGTCATACCATTTAGTGCCCTTAGCTCACGACTTGGAGTCTTTTAAGTCATCCACAACCCTTAGCAATTCATAGAATCTATAGCACTGAGTTCATGACCCAAAGTAGTTCATGTGATCCACAACCTTGAACCTTTCATAGCATCTAGAGCACTAAGCTCACGACCATGAGTCGTTCATGTCATCCACCACTCTGAGCTATTGACAGCATCTAATGCCTTGAGATCATGACCCCAAGTTGTTTAAACCATCCACAATGTTGGGTTGTTCATAGCATTTAGAGCGTTGAGCTCAAAACCCAGAGTCGTTCTTGTCATCCATTGGCCTAAGCTCCTCATAACATCTAGGGCCTTAAGCTCACTAGCCTGAGTCATTCATAGCATTTAGAGCCCTCTGCTCATGACCATGAGTGGTTCATATCATCTATAGTCATGAGGTGGTCGTAGCATTTAGTTACCTTAGCTCACGATCCAGAGTCATTCATGTCATCCACAACCCTGAGCTCTTCATAACATCTAGAGCCTTGAGCACACGACCCAAAGTCATTTAAGTGATCCATAACCCTATGTTTTTCATAGCATTTGGAGTGCTCAGCTCATGACCCAGAGTCATTCATGTCATCCACAACCCTGAGTTGTTCATAACATTTAGAGCACTGTGCTCACAACCTACAGTCGTTCATGTCATTCCCAACTTTGAGTTGTTCATAACATGTAAAACTTAGAGCTTATGACCCAGAGTAGTTCATGTGATCCACAGTCCTGAGCTATTCATAGCATCTAGAGCACTAAGTTCACGACCTTAAGTTGTTCAATTCATCCACTGGCTAGAGTTGTTCATAGCATCTAAAGCCTTGATATCATGACCTAGAGTCGTTCATGTCTGCCATAGGCATGAGTTATTCATAGCATTTGGAGCCTTGAGCTTACAACCCTGAATCGTTCATATCGTACATAGCCCTAAGATCTTCATAGCATCTAGAGCCCTGAGATAACGGCCTTAAGTCGTTCATAGCATTCACACCCCCAAGTTGTTCATAACATTTAGTGCCCTGAGCCTAGGACCTAGAGTCGTTTATGTCATCTATATCCTTGAGTTGTTCATAGCATCTAGAGCCCTATCCTCACAACTTAGAGTAGTTTATGTGATCCATAACCCTGAGCTGCTCATAGCATCTAAAGCACTAAGCTCACGACCCTGAGACGTTCATGTAATCCATAGCTCGAAGTTATTCATCGCATCTAGAGCACTAAGCTCATGACCTCGACTTGTTCATTTCATCCATTGGCTAAAGTTGTTTATAGCATCTAAATCCCTGACCTCACAACCTAGAGTCGTTCATGTCATCTATAACCATGCGCTATTCATAGCATCCGGAGCCTTGAGCTCATGACCCTGAGTCCTTCATATCATACATAGCCTTAAGATCTTCATAGCATCTAGAGCCTTTTGATAACATCCTTGAGTCGTTCATAGCATTTAGTGCCCTAAGCCCAAGACCTAAAGTCGTTCATGTCATCTACAATCCTGAGTTGTTCATAGCATCTAGAGCCCTAAGCTCATGACCCGGAGTCATTCATTTCATCTATAGCACCAAGTTATTCATAGAATCTAGAGCCCTATCCTCATGACCCATACTAGTTCATTGATCCACAACCTTAAGCTACTTATAGCATCTAGAGCACTAAGCTCATGACCTTGAGTTGTTCATGTCATCCATATCCCTGAGCTATTCATAGCATCTAGAGCACTAAGCTCATGACCCCAAGTTGTTCATGTCATCTATAGCCTTGAGTTGTTCATAGCATCAAGAGCCTTGATCTTACGACACAAAGTTGTTAGTGTCAGCCACACCCATGAGTTGTTCTTTACATTTAGAGCACTAAGCTCACAACCCTGAGTCTTTCATGTCAACCACAAGCATGAGTTGTTCATAGCTTTTAGAGCGTTGAGCTCACGACCTCGAGTCATTCATATCATCCACAACCCTAAAATCTTCATAGCATCTAGAGTCAGAGCTCATGACACTGAGTTGTTCACATCATCCATAACCCTTAGTTGTTGATTCCTTTTGGTGCCCTCAACTCACAGGACTTGGAGTCATTCATATCATTCATGGCCCTTAACTGCTCATAGCATCTAGAGCCCTAAGCTCATAGGACCTTGAGTCGTTCATATCAGGCACACCTATGAGCTTCTCATTGTATCTAGAGCCCTGAGCTAATGACCCAGAGTCATTCATGTTATCCTCAACTCTAAGTTTTCATAGCATTTAAAGCCTTGACCTCACAACCAGGAGCAATTCATGTCATCCACAACATTGAGTTGTTGAAAGCATTTAGAGCCTTGTCACCACCTCGAGTCGTTCATATTATCCACAACCCTGAGTTATTCATAGCAGTTAATAGCTTTAGGCTATGACCCAGAGTTGTTCATGTCATCCACAACCTTGATTTGTTCATAGCATTTAAACCCCTGAGCTTATGGCTTAGAGTTGTCCAAGTCATCCACAACCCTAAGCTCACAACCAGGAGTAGATCATGTCATCCATATGCCTAATTTATTCATAGCATCTAGAGAACTATGCTTACGACCTTGATTCATTCATGTGATCCATAGCCTTGAGTTATTCATAGCATTTAGAGCCTTGATCTTAAGACATAGAGTCATTCATGTCAACCACAACAATGGTCAGTTCAGAGCATCTAGAGCACTAAGCTTGCGACCTCGAGTTGTTCATGTCATCCACAACCTTGAGTTGTTCCTAACATTTAAAGCCTTAAGCTTACTACCCAAAGTCGTTCACATCATCCACAGCCCTGAGCTGTTGATAACCTCTAGAGGATTGAGCTCACGACATAGAGTCATTCATATCATATAAAGCCCTAAGCTGTTCATAACATCTAGAGCCTTGAGCTCATGCCCCGAAGTCGCTCATGTCACCCACAGCCTTGAGCTGTACATAGTATTTAGAGCCTTGAGCTCATGACCCCAAGTTGTTCATATCATCTACAACGTTGAGCTTTTCATAACATTTGGTGTTCGGAGCTCATGACTCAAAATCATTATTATCATCCATAGCCCTAAGTTGTTCATAGCTTCTAGAGTCTTGAGCTTCTGACTGCAAGTTGTTCATATCATACACAACCCTAAGCTATTCATAGCATCTAAAGCCTTAAGGTCATGACCTGAAGTCGTTCATGTCATCCAAAACCCATAGTTATTCATAGCATCTAGAGTGTTGAGCTCACAACCCGAAGTTGTTCATGTCATCAATGACGCTATATTATCCATAGCATCTAGAGCCTTCAGCTCATAACCCTAAATCATTCATATAATCCACAACCTTGAATTATTCATAGCATCTAAAGCCTTGAGATTAGGAGACCTTGAGTCGTTCATAACATCCATAACCTTGAGCTACTCATAACACCTAAAGCCCTAAGCACATGGGTCTTCGAGTTGTTCATATCATCCACAACCCTAAGCTGCTCATAACATCAAGAGGCCTGAGTTGATGACCTACAGTTGTTCATGCTATCCACACCCCTAATCTGTTCATATAATCCAGAGCCTTGTGCTCACAACTTGGAGTTGCTCTTCTCATCCACAACATCGAGTTGTTCACAACATCTAGAGTCTTATACTCATGACTTGGAGTAATTCATGTCATCCATAGCCCTAAGCTGCTCATAGCATCAAGAGGCCTGAGTTGATGACCCAAAGTCGGTCACACCATCCACACCCTTGATCTATTCATATAATCTAGAGCCTTGTGCTCATGACCTAGAGTCGATCTTCTCATCCACAACATCGAGTTGTTCGCAACATCTAGAGTCTTATGCTCATGATTTGGAGTAATTCATGTCATCCACAACCTTAAGCTACTCATAGCGTCTAGAGCACTAAGCTAATGACTCCGAGTTGTTAATGTCATCCCCAGCCCTGAGTTGTTCATAGTATCCTAAGCACTAAGATCACGACCTCGAGTTGTTCATGTCATCCACAACCTTGAGATGTTCATAGCATCTAGAGCCATGATCTCACGACATAGAGTCTTTCATGTCAGCCACAAGGATGAGCTGTTTAGAGCATCTGGAGCATTAAGCTCTCGGCCCCGAGTCGTTCATGTTAGCAACAACCTTGACTTGTTCCTAGCATCTAATGGTTTGAGCACACGACCATGAGTCATTCATATCATCCATAGCCCTTAGTTGTTCATAGCATCTAGAATCCTGAGCTCACAAGTTAGTGTCGTTCATGTGATCCACAACCCTAAGTTGTTCAATGCATCTAGAGAGCTCAACTCACGACATAGAGTCTTTCATGTCATCCATAGCCCTCAGTTATTCATAGCATTTAGAGGCATAAGCTGACAGCTCAGAGTCATTAATGTCCATAGCCTTGAGTTATTCACAACATCTAGAGCCCTAAGCTCATGACCTCGGAGTTCATGTTTTCCATAGCCTTGAGCTATTCATAGCATCTAAAGCGCTCAGCTCACGACCCCAAGTCATTTATAACATCCATACCCCTGAGCTATTCATAGCAACTAGAGCCTTGAACTCACTACTAAGAGTCGTTCATATCATCAATAGCCTTAAGCTATTAATAGCATTTAGAGCAGTGAGCTCATGACCCAGAGTCATTCATGTCATCCAAAGCCCAAAGATGTTCATAACATCTAAAGCCTTGAGCTCATGACCCTGAGCCATTCATATCATCCATCACCTTAAGTTTTTCATAACATTTGGAGCCTATAGCTCACCACATAGAATCATTATTATCATCCACAACCTTGAGTTGTTCATAGCTTATAGAGCCTTGAGCTTATGATTGCAAGTTGTTCATATCATACACAGCCCTGAGCTGTACATAGCATTTAGAGCCTTGAGCTCATAACCTAGAGTCATTCATGTCATCCAAAACCCAGAGCTGTTCATAGCATCTAGAGCCCCGAGTTCATGACCTAAAGTCATTTATGTCATCCACAATGCTTGCTATCCATAACATCTAAATCCTTGAGCTCATGAACCAAAATCGTTCATATCATCCACAACCCTGAGTTGCTCATTGATTCTAAAGCCTTGAGATTGGGGGATCTCAAGTCGTTCATAGCATCCATAACCCTAAGCTACTCATAGCACCTAAAGCCCTGATCTCATGGGACCTCAAATTGTTCATATCATCCACAACCCTCGCCTGCTCATAGCATCTAAAGCCCTAAGTTGACGACCTAGAGCCATTCATGTCATCCAAAACCTTGATATGTTTATATAATCTAGAGCCTTGAGCTCACAACTTGGAGTTGTTCATTTCATCCACAACACCGACTTGGTCATAGAATCTAGAGCCCTATGCTCACTACTTGGAGTAATTTGTGTCATCCATAGCCCTAAGCTACTCATAGCATCTAAAGCACCAATCTCACAACCCCGAGTTGTTCATGTCATCCACAACCTTGAGTTGTTCATAATATCAAGAGCACTAAGCTCACAACCTCAAGTTATTGATGTCATCCATAGGCTTGAGCTGTACATAGCATCTAAAGCTCTGATTTCGCGACATGGGGTCGTTTGTGTCGACCATAGCCATGACTTGTTCATGGCGTTTAGAGCACTAAGCTCACAACCCTGAGTCATTCATGTTAGCCACAACCATGAGCTGTTGATAGCATCTAGGGCCTTGAGCTCATGACTCCGAGCCATTCATATCATCCATAACCTTGAAATCTTTATAGCATCTAGAGCCTTCAACTTACAACCTAAAGTCATTCATATCATCCACAACCCTAAGTTGTTCATCACACTTAGTGCCCTAATCTCATAACCTAGAGTCGTTCATGTCATTCCCAACCCTAAACTATTCATGGTATCTAAAGTGCTTAGCTCACGACTCGATATTTTTCATGTCATCCACAGCCTTGAGCTATTCATAGCATCTAGAGCCTCAAAATCATAACTTAGAATCATTCATATCATCCATAACCCTAAGCTATTCACTTCATCTAGAGCCCTTAGCTCACGAGACCTTAAGTCATTCATATTATCCACAACATGGTGCTGCTCATAGCATCTAAAGCCCTAAGCTCATAGAACCTTGAGTTGTTCATATCATCCACAACCCTATCTTGCTCATAGCATTTAGAGCTTTGAGCTCACGACTTAAAGTCATTCATGTCATCCAAAGCCTTGATTGTTCATAGCATCTAGAGGCCTGAGCTAATGACCTAAAGTCATTCATGTTATCCACAGCCTTGAGTTGTTAACAATATCTAGAGCCCTAAGCTCATGACTCCTGAGTTGGTCTTGTCATCTACAACCCTGGCCTGTTCATAGCATCTAGCGCCATAAGCTCACGACCTTGATTCGTTCATGTCATCCACAACACTGAGCAATTCATAGCGTCTATAACCCTTAACTTAGGACCCGAAGTAGTTCATGTCATCCACTATCCCGAGTTGTTCACAACATCTAGAGTACTAAACTCATGACCCTAAGTTGTTCATGTCATCCAGAGGCTTAATCTATTCGTAACATCTAGTGCCCTGAGCACACAAACCCAAGTCATTCATATCATCCACAACCTTGAGCTGTTCATAGCATCTAAAGCCCTGAGCTCACAGAACCTCAAGTCATTCATATCATGCACAACCCTTAGCTACTCATAGCACATAGAGCCCTGAGCTGACAACCCGGACCTGTTCATGTCATCCACAACCCTAATCTATTCATATAATCTAAAGCCTTGAGTTCACAACCTGGAGTCGTTCATCTTATTCACGACACTAAGTTGTTTAAAGCATCTACAGCCTTATGCTCACGACCCAGTAGTTTATGTCATCCACAGCCTTGAGCTGCTCATAGAATCTAGAGCACTAAGCTCACAACCCTGAGTTGTTCATGTCATCCATAACCTTGAGCTGTTCATAGCATCTAGAGCCCTAATCTCACGACACAAAGTCTTTTGTGTCACCTATAGCCATGAGTTGTTCATAACATTTAGGGCACTAACCTCACAACCTCGATTCATTCATGTTAGCCCCAACCATGAGTTGTTCATATCATCTAGAGCCTTGAGCTCACAACCTTGAGCCATTCATATCATCCGTAGCCTTGAAATCTTCATAGCATCTAGAGCCTTGAGCTCATGGAACCTCGAGTTGTTGATATCATCCACAACCCTAACATGCTTTTAGCATCTTGGGCCTTAAGCTCATGGGACCTCTAGTCGTTCATATCATCCATAGCTTTGAGATACTCATAGCATTTAGAGCCTTGAGCTCATGACCCAGTGTCATTCATACCAACCACATTGGAAACTCTTGTGTAATAAAGAAATTACTAATTTATGAGATTTTGAATAATCTTGAGAGCTCATTATCCAAGAAAGGAACTTTTGCTTCTCATATTAAAAAATCCTCATAATATTTACTTTCCTTATTCCTTTCACTTTTCCAACTTGATAAATATTTCCATGGAAATTTCATAATAATTTATCCCATTAAATACTACTAAAAATAGGACCATTTAATAATTCCTTAATGAATAAAATATTCTCATTGAAAACTCCCAAAAATGTTTATTTCCAAAAATGAATTAAATAATCCATTTCATATAAAGTATTTTCAAAATATTTTATATCTTCATTAAATCACTAAAACTTTCCAAAGTTATTTTAGTAACCCTTCTTATCATAAAGTCTCTATCATGAGATTTTCCAAATCCATTAATTACTTTTAAACCGGGACTCCTATGCTAAAAGAATTGTATTCTTATTTTTTATCATTGAACTATCCAAATAGAATGGTTTCTTCCTTCTCTTTGGGGGGGAGAGCTTGGAAGACCAACTATAGGTATAGTTTTTTTCCTTATCCCATTGAGAAAGAATAGGAAAACCTCTTAAAGTTTCATAAACAAATAGTTCTAAAGAAATAACAATCTTCTTAACAACAACCAATTTAAAAAGATAATCTTGGAAAATATATTCTCATGAAAATTGACTAAGAATACCAAATAACTTTTCTTTGAGTTCTAATACTTATTTTGGTAACCATTCTTAATTATAAATTATCTATCATGAATTTCCATAATTAACTTATTTTCTTTAAATCAGAATCCTATATAAAATAGGAAAAATACTATTTTATAAAGATTTGGAAAAATAAGAGTTTTTTCTTAAAAGAAATATTTTATTCTTAGAGATCTCAAAGATTTAAGAAGATTTTAAATAAAATAAAATCTCTAAGAATTACTTTTAAAAAGGTAGGAAAGCTATTGAGAAAATAAAGGCTATGCTTAAATAAGATTAACACCCAAGAGTGGGGGTGGGGGGTGAATTGGGTTTAAATAAAAACTTTTCAATCACAATAAATTCAACCACAATATAAACAGAAATAAGGAGATGGAGTAAGAGAATTCAAACTCGGATTTATAGTGGTTCGGCACTTCCTTGCCTATGTCCACTCTCCTCAATCTCCTAACCAAGTGAGGGTTACACTATCTTGAAGCTTCAACCAAGCTTTCAATCTTCTTACACTTGGATTCCGGCTCGAATGGGCTCTTACACAATCTCTTCAAGATTCAAAACTCTTGAAGGCTTTAACACTCAGTTTTTACAAGAATAAAAACCCTCAACCTAGCTCAATAACAGCTTAAATACAAAACAAAGCTAGGATGACTCACAAGGGTGCATTAAGAGATATGCAAGTGAGAATTTAATGCACTAAGAAGGAAATGAGAGCTTTTGGATCAAGAACAGGTAGGTAGACAATTGATTGCAAGTGTTCTCTTAGTCATAAATGAAGTGGAGCTCTCTTTTTATAGGTTTCTAAGCCCGGGAGTCAAAAATAGCAAAAAGCAACCTCAACCGGTTGAGCTGGGGGTCGACCGATTCACTAGCCGTTGGAGCATTTAATGCTTTGGCAGGTTACCATTACCTCTAGCGGACCTTGATCGGAGGTCGACTGGGAAGTAGGGAACCTCAACCGGGAAGGAGAGGCTACTGGAAGAGAGAGAGTGTTTTTAGCACTCCTCGACCGGACCTCGACCGGTCAAGGGAAATCGGTCGACTGGTTCCCCAACTAGTTGAGCCGGTTGGCCAAAGTCTCGACCGATTCAACCTTTTGGCCTCGAAAACTTATCTTTTTCAATTTTTTTTTCTTTTCTAACACTTAGGCAAGGTCTTTAGGTGAATTAATATGCCAATTTTGAAACATTTTGCCTAAGGTATATTTGATTTGCCACTTAAAGGAATAAGCCGAGTTTTCAAAAGATGCATGGAAAGATATGAAAAACCTAAGTGCACCCATGCATTCATCTTACATTCATTTCCTATGATCAAAAGTCTTCCAAAGATCTCGATCTTGTATCCATTTGGTCTTTTGATGTATTTTCGAATTTATACCTGAGATTCTTTACCATTCAAATCAATTAGTCACTTAACCATGGTTTGTTATCATCAAAACCTGATTAGGAGAACCCTTGGGCTAGCAACTATTAATCCTTTTTCCAACTTATTTTTCTTTTAAAAAATAAAAATAAAAATTCCTAACCATGCACATTTCAATTTAAATAAGTTTTCCAATTTTGAAAAAAGCATGCAAATTTATTTCCAATTAAGAATACCAAAATATCTTGAGGCCACATATGCAATTAATCAAGAGCATACACTAAAAACAAGGGAATAAAACAAATACAAACTTTTCCCATGGGCTTTAAGGAACTTGTTGCATATTTGGTAATTAAAATTCAGATCAAATCTAAATTACCAAAAACAGTCCTATAACAAAAAATAGGGTTAGTGAAAAATAAAAACCTAAAAGGTCCAATTTCCACCAAAATGAGCTCAAGAAGAGACCCAAAATTCAGCCTGAACAACTAAAAAGAATTGGACCTGTATGCAATCCATAACAGCATGCTCTTTGTGCAACATTGATTTGATTGGCCATATCTCCCTTGTTTCAACTCCGAATTGTAATCCATTTAAAGTGTTGGAGTTCTAACTTCCTAAGCTTCAAAACTATATATGATTTTCCCTAAGAAAAAAAATATAAGTAGCCCCAATTTGGCTCAAAGTTGACATCACTGTGCTGCCATGCATTGCACAGCCTTGCTTCATTGAACCATATCTCCCTCATTTTAACTCCGACTTGTAATCCTCTTGAACCATTGGATTCATGACCTCCTAAGCTTCAAATCCATACTAGATTGCTATAAGAAACTACTAGGAGTAAGTCCCGATTTTGAGTTAAAGTCAACATCATTGTGCTGCCAAGGATCTCAAGCCAAGAACTTCCAAGAATGCTTCGTTTTTCTTTAACCACCAAAAAAATCTTAAAAAGAACTTTTAATATTCCTTTTTTTCTCTTAGGTCACCAAAGATGGATACAAAAAACTAAAATTTTACAATAATAAAAAATCTTATGCTCCTTTAATGGAGCTTACAACCCATATATTGAAACGTAAAGATTTTTATAACTAAATAAAAATCCTATACCCCTTATGGGGTGTACAACTCAATCTAGAGAACAATAATCAAAGATCATATCACAATTATAATTATATTGATATATTTAATTGAATGAATAAAAACATCTCATCCTTTCATCCCTTAGGCCCATGGGATAAATAAAACAATCGTGCAAAATAGAGTTAACAACCTATAACAGATTTAGCACACCCTAGAATAGATCTAACATGCTAGAACCTATCCTAGGGCTCTGATACCAGTTGTTGGGAACCCTAGATTACTCCATTCCCATACCCTTGGATCATGTAGGGTGCATGCAAATCTATCGTAGGCTCTCTAAATCTATTGTAACAAATAAACAAGTATTCAAAAATAATATGGATACCATAGAAAACATAGATCTAGAGAATAATGTCACATACCCTTGATTCGGATGTTCTCGGATCAATTACAATTGATGTAGATAACTCCAAAGTCATAATAGATCTCGTAAATACCATGATTTTTCGTCCGATGACTCTTCCTTGTGTCTAGGCATTGAGATAGTGGAAAATCTCAAGGGTAGAGGCTAAGGTTGTCTCTCTAGATTGAAGGGGAGAATGACAAGACTTGGAAACCCTAACCCCTAAAGGGGTATTTATAGGCTTAAGTGATTTAAGCTAACCATGGGCTTAGGTTGCTTTATCTACCCCAAAAGGTTGCTAATTGATTCATTAACCATACAAGGCTTAATTAATCAACTAGCCAGTCCAAAGATATCACTCATGTATCCTTGTGCAACCTTACATAATTACCAAAACGCCCTTATGCACAAAAGTGAACTAAAAACCCATCCAACCCTCATAAGTCATGCCAACAAGGAATATGAGCTCAAAGCAGGGACCATTAGGACCCACAGGAGTACTACTCAACATCCCACTACAAAGATTCAACTATACTCCAGTACCCTATGTATATTACAATGAGACACCAAGTGCTCAAGTTTGTGACCTACTATACATTGCATGAAGACTCCCTATGAACTGGTGTTTTCAATTTAACAAGGTAGTCCTATCACCTATCAAGACTACCTCTCAAATCCTTGAGTTACAGATCTCACTTATTATGTGATCAATTGACATACTCTAGCTTTAAGGAGCATATGCCAAATTCCACTAAAGGAATTATTGTGGCCACAAATTTCATGATCACATGTCCTTTGGATCACCCAAGAGGACACTTTGTCTTAATCTTATGAGATATCATGGTGCCTCTATTGAAAATACCTGTCACCACCAGCCTCTATCAATAGTGACCCAATCCATAAGAATATATGACCACTTTAGGGTCTCACCCATAAGTTAAAGCCTCTTATTGATTTTTGGCATAGGCTCAATATCCTCTCAAGGTTGAGAGTCCATGCAGTATAGTAGCTTAGTGATTCATGACAATTGATAGTCTTACATTATGATTCACCATAGGTCCTATCCAATGTGCATCACATAAACTAATGCACTCACCATGGGAAACCCATCTTAGTAGCCAAGACAAGCCATCCCTCAAATTAGGAGGTAGTGCAAGTCTATTGGATTGCCCAAATCCATGAACCAACTATGGACAACTTATCCAATTACAAGGAACCCATGACTTGTATCTTCTGTGCAACTCCTAATGCATCCAAGTCATGTACAATGTAAGAGACATGGATTGAATACTCAAATCAATGTCAATATACCAAAGAGATAACAAGAGGATAGTTAAGTCTAACTTTGTGACTTCATGTCTTACTTTTAAGGGCTCAATCCTAATAGCCCTGAGTTGTTTATAACATCTAAAGCCTTGAGCTCATGGGACCTTGAGTCGTTCATATCATCCATAGTCTTGACTTGGTCATAGCATCTAAGGCCCTAAGTTCACGAGACCTTTAGTCGTTTATATCATTGTGGACCCTCACTCGATCCACCGACCGGCGTGACTTGCGAATTAAAACAAATGAAGTGAATGTGGAGGAAAAGTGGATTTCGAGTTTTCAAAAAATTCGTCCCAATGAGGAACAGTTTTGTTTGGAGTCGCCACTTACTTTTTATTTTTATTTTAAAATGGGGAAAATTTAAGTAAGAACAAAAAACCCTAGCATGACTTCAGTCAGGAAAAAATGGTATGTGAAAACTAGATTCTAGGTCCGGGGATCAGATTACCTATTAGGAAGGTACCTCATGCGAGGTAGCACCCCTCTGGGCCCGGAACTCGGTCTCTACTAATGAACTGGGTATATGAGCATATGGGTGAAAGATCAAACAATCCTTGGGCTAAACAAATGACATGAATCACATAGACCTGTCTAGTATTTAGCATGCTCATACACTCAACAAGTCAAAATCAAAGTGCATACTTGAGGTCCCCAGCCAAGCGCTGAATAAGAGGTGAGTCAATAAGCTCAAATGTACAAAAAATAAACATAGCAATCATGCACCAAGAATTCATGTGAATTTCATTATCCAAAGCCGAAGTGCATACCTGTGGTCTCCAGCCATGCGCTGCAAGGAAAAGGTGAGGCGAGTAATACAAGCATACAACATGCACTCTCAATCAAACATCAAATCTCATACCCAAAGGGGAGGGAAGCAGGTCGAAATGAAATAAATGGTTTGCTTCCTTTTGCACACATTCCTCTAAACTTCATCAAACCAAACCATACTCCCTTAACCCACATTCTTCCCATCCATGAAGTGGCCTCCTATGAAATCTAGCTAAACTGAACTCTGACCCTAAAGGTGGCCCACAAGTGCCTTGGATCTTAAAGGCTCAAGCCACAACAAAAAAAATGGGAGTCAAAACATGCTAAAACTGGGGTTGCCTAGCAAAACCTGTTGAACCGGTTCCCAACTGATTCAAACAATTGAGAAAAATTATGAAAATTTATCAGAAGATTCCTTGAAGAATAAGGAATCCAACAAAAAAACAACGATCAATTCCGAGCCCAGATGAGGGAGAATCGACCGAAACAGTGCAATGTGTTTTTAAAATGGGGCTGCCTAGCAGAATCGGTTGAACCGATTCCCAACCTATTCAACTGATTGAGAAAAATTTTGGAACTTTACCAGCAGATTCCTCGAAGAATAAGGAATCCAACAAAAAAAAAAAAACAACGCTCAATTCCAAGCCCAGATGAGGGAGAACCGACTGAAACAATGCAACGCGTTCCTTGTAGAAGGCCAAACCTAAGCCACCCAACCTTATTAAGACTAAGGCCACAGAGCTCATTAATCAACCAACAATGTAGCCCCCTTGAACTCAAGAAACCCAGCTAAAAATTCGGCCACACGGACATCCACATGCAGCCACCTAAATTCCATGAAACCAAACTGAAATTTCATTCACCTGAAGCCTCCTACCTATGGCTACTTAAATCCCATGGAACAAACTGAAATTTTTGCCTCCTATAGCCTATGAGTCCAGCTGAAATTCAGCCACCAAAAGCCCCCCTAATGCAGCTACTAGAATCACCAAGAAGCAAACCAAAATTTCAGCCACATGGAACCTCTACATGTAGCCACAAGACCTGGGGTTTAAGTCCAAATTATTGATGAATAACTCCAAATAAATAAATAAAAATAGAGAAAGTCATGGAGACCATTTCTCAATACCAAGCAAGGGAGATTTCAAGAAAAACCAAGTGGCAGAAACGCCTATACCAACATAGCCATCTGAATTTCATGTTAGGAGTGGGTTAAAGCGCCTTGACAACAATGGGGGTGACATGGTTCACAACACTAGACCCCTTTACCTCAAACCCATACATATCTCCCAAGAACAGAGAGAGGAATGAGGATACAGTTAACAAAACAAACCAACAAACCCTTCAAGCCAAGTACCATTTCACGAATTGTCCATGTGCTTAAAGTGCAGGTGGAAAGATTTAAGTGAGCTCAATAGAAGAACAGAGTCATGATTTTCAAGCACCAAAAAAACAAATATGAGTCTACTTCATAGTCATTCCCAAATTTAACTTAAAAAGGAAGAGATGAGTAACACAGTGATAAATCCATAGCTAACCAATGACCAACAAAATGAAATAGGGGATCTAGAATCCATATCAAAGCATCAAATAATATACAAAGATCAATAGAGAAGGAAATATGAATAGTAGAAAATGAGAGGCTTGATAACCATACCTGTAAACCTTTCCTCAAGCACTGATATGCCTCTTCTAGCTCTTGGTGCCATCACCCAAACCCAGTAAAAATTCCCCCAATTCCCTTTTGATTCCTCCTTTTTCTTCTCTGTTTTTTCCTTCCTTTCCTTTTCCCGTTCTCTGTTTTTCTTTCAAAAAAACCTTCCCACTTCTCCCCTCAGCTCTGTTTTTTTTTCCTTTTTTTTCTTTCTCCCTAAGTGCCAAACCCTCAGAGACCCTCAGAATTTGCCTCCAAGCTTTCAGTTCTCCTCCTCCAGAGTCTCTCTTTTCAGGATCTCTCAAAAACCCACTCTTCCTTCTTCCTCCAAACGTCTCTACTTCCTTTTTTCTTCTCCTTCTTTTTTCTTATCAGCATCCACACCCCCTTATTTTCCTTCCTGTTCAGCTCCGAAAATCTCCACCTTCAGCCTTGGAACCCCAACTTATTCAGCTCCCCTTTTCCCGAGGTGGGCAGCTGCCCTTAATAACTTCATAATTCCTTACCCGCCAAGAATCCTCATGGATTCAAGGTGGGTTACAATCCATCTGCAAAATGGTCCCAAATCGGACCTAAAACCATTTTCCACACCTACCTAGAGCACCAAGGCTCAACCCAACCAGAAAAAGGGCACCAAAAATGCCAAAAATAGAGCCATTGGCCAGCAGCCTCGATAAACCGGTCGATTAGTTGCCAATCGGTTGAACTGGTTGAGCCGGTTGCCCGTCCGATTGACCGGTTGAGAAAAATTCTCAAATTTTGACACAATTTCCTTGAAGAATAAGGAATCTAACAAAAAAAGAAAAATGGTGCGCAATTCCGAGCTCGGATGAGGGAGATATAACTAAAATAAGCCAGTGTGTCCTGTCATGGTCTCCAACTAAATTGAGATTGCAGAAACCTCAACCTCTATCCCATAAAATGATACGAGCCAAAGAATCGACCATGGCGACACTTCATAATGGACCAAATGGTCACACTAAACCAGACCATAAATGAACTTTCGCAAGGCTCAAAAATCGATTAAGCTCAATAGGGGCTCTAAGGCCGTGACATACAGAAATTGGGTGTAGGTGACACCCCCAAGATAAATGCAAGTGTCGAAGGACAAAATTGAGGGTCTACAATCATCCATAGCTTTGAGCTACTCATAACATCTATAGCCCTGAGCTCATGATTAGGAGTGGTTCATGTTATCCACAACCTTAGGCTATTCATAGCATTTATCGAGGATGAAAATTTCTCTTTTTTTCGTCAAAATTTCGAGTTTCGGTGCCCGACGATACGAAATAAGGGGGCAAAATGTAGATGGGAGAAATTTTGGTAAGTTTCGGTCAAAATTGGTGAATAATCGGCTTCAAGATAAAAATTGACGAAATCTTCAAAAAATCGTCGGCCACTGCAATTAATCGACAAAATTTCGGTTTGTATCATCGATTCTTTGAAAAAATCAACACTTTCATCTGCTTTCCTAGTCCTCTAACTCAACAGCTCCCAGCTTCCTCGTGTTGATTTGACGGTCTAGATCTGGTTTGAGCTGGGTGCCTTCATTTGCTTCCCTGGTCCTCTGATCTAATGGTTCCCAGCTTTCCCGCGTTGATTTGAAGGTCCAAATCTGGTCTGAGCTCCAACAGTCAATTTCATGTGCATTTGATGTTCCAAATTGAATCTAGATGTGATCCAATGGTCAAAATTGAACCCCAACGGCTATATGATGATCCAATGGTCAAAATTCACCCAAATTTTGATTCAACAACCAAATTTGTTTTGCAACGGTAAAATGAGATTCCAACAGCTATTTTAGCTCAACTTTTTTCTATAAATAACTCATTTTCACCAATTTCATCCATATTTCATATTTGATCTCTCATTTCTCCTAAGGTTACTCATTTTTTTAAGGTATGTTTGTTTTAAATTTTAATTATTTTTGTATTGAAGGGTAATTAATTAGTATATTCTTTAATTCTTCAATTTTATTTTTTTTCTTTTCAATTGTCATTAATTAGTACATCATTTTTTTTTCTTTTCGTTTGTAATTAATTAGTACATTTGAAATAATTAGTACTTTTTTTAATTCTTGAATGAATTAGTAGATTTTCATAGAATTAATTTAGCTTGATTAATTTATTAAGTTAATTAACAATATTAGTAGCTTCCCAATTTCTTCAATTTTTTTTTTTCTTTTCAATCGTAATTAATTAGTACATTTGAATTAATTAGTACATTTTTTAACTCTTGAATGAATAAGTAGATTTTCATAGAATTAATTTAGCTTAGTTAATTTATTAAGTTAATTCACAATATTAGTAGCTTCCTAATTTCTTCAATTTTTTTTCTTTTCAATCATAATTAATTAGTACATTTGAATTAATTAATTAGTACATTTTTTAACTCTTGAATGAATTAGTAGATTTTCATAAAATTAATTTAGCTTAGTTAATTTATTAAGTTAATTAACAATATTAGTAGCTTCCCAATTTCTTCAATTTTTTTTTCTTTTCAATCGTAATTAATTAATACATTTGAATTAATTAGTACATTTTTTTAACTCTTGAATGAATAAGTAGATTTTCATAGAATTAATTTAGCTTAGTTAATTTATTAAGTTAATTCACAATATTAGTAGCTTTCCAATTTCTTCAATTTTTTTTCTTTTCAATCATAATTAATTAGTAAATTTGAATTAATTAATTAGTACATTTTTTAACTCTTGAATTAATTAGTAGATTTTCATAAAATTAATTTAGCTTAGTTAATTTATTAAGTTAATTAACAATATTAGTAGCTTCCCAATTTCTTCAATTTTTTTTCTTTTTAATCGTATTTAATTAGTACATGTGAATTAATTAGTACATTTTTTAACTCTTGAATGAATTAGTAGATTTTCATAGAATTAATTTAGCTTAGTTAATTTATTAAGTTAATTCACAATATTAGTAGCTTTCCAATTTCTTCAATTTTTTTTCTTTTCAATCATAATTAATTAGTACATTTTTTAACTCTTGAATTAATTAGTAGATTTTCATAAAATTAATTTAGCTTAGTTAATTTATTAAGTTAATTAACAATATTAGTAGCTTCCCAATTTCTTCAATTTTTTTTCTTTTTAATCGTATTTAATTAGTACATGTGAATTAATTAGTACATTTTTTAACTCTTGAATGAATTAGTAGATTTTCATAGAATTAATTTAGCTTAGTTAATTTATTAAGTTAATTAACAATATTAGTAGCTTCCCAATTTCTTCAAATTTTTTTTTCTTTTCAATCATATTTAATTAGTACATTTGAATTAATTAGTACATTTTTTAACTCTTGAATGAATTAGTAGATTTTCATAGAATTAATTTAGCTTAGTTAATTTATTAAGTTAATTAACATTATTAGTAGCTTCTCAATTTCTTCAAAAAAAAAAATTTTTCTTTTCAATTGTAATTAATTAGTACAGTTGAATTAATTAGTACATTTTTTAACTCTTGAATGAATTAGTAGATTTTCGTAGAATTAATTTAGCCTAGTTAATTTATTAAGTTAATTAACAATATTAGTAGCTTCCCAATTTCTTCATTTTTTTTTTCTTTTCAATCGTAATTAATTAGTACATTTTTTAACTCTTGAATGAATTAGTAGATTTTTATAGAATTAATTTAGCTTAGTTAATTTATTAAGTTAATTAACAATAGTTGTAGCTTCCCAATTTCTTCAATTTTTTTTTATTTTTAATATTAATTAATTAGTACATTTGCAATAAGTTTGATTGACATGATTACTAGCTTTGCAATAAGTTTATTTTTAATTACTTGTTTAATTTAATTTTTTATTTAATTGTAATTAAATAGTATATGTTCAATAGATTTGCAATGGCTAGTGTAAGTGGAGGTGGAGGAGGAGGTAGAGATGGAGGTGGAGGTAGTGGGAGTGGCATGTTCGACTGAGATGTAGCTTGGAAGTATTGTTTACTAGTAAAGGGGAACTGAAATTGGACAATTTGTAATTTTTGTGGACTATTGATGAAGAGTGGAGGCATTAGTTGATTCAAGTATCATTTAGCGCATAGAGACCTGAATAACAATACTAAAAAGTGTCCTACAGTGCCACCCGAAGTGAAAGAAGAGATACAAGAGATGTTAAATGAAAAAAGTAAAGCAAAAGCAAAGAAAACAATACATATTGAAGAGATCTGAGCCCAATTACATGGCACTATGGGGCCAGGCATACACATGTCATGGACAAGGATGATGATGAAGATGAAGAAGTGTACATGTATCCAATAGATATGCACCCGGATGAGCGGGATGGTTATCGAGAAGTGGTTCGTGCATCGAGGGTAATAGAATGGGAGCGACAACAATATGAAACTGTTGTGGGAAGCAAGCATAAAATAGGAGAGTCGTCATGCCTTAATGGTGCACCGACAATGTGGAAATGTCAAAGTACACGACATTCAGACCCATCATCGCCTATTGCTCCCTTTCTCTACAAGTCTTCTACAACAAGACAAAATAATATTAAAAATATATTAAAGGGTGGCTTAATTAAAGAAACGATGGGACACTTAATAAGCAAATTCTTCATTTATGATAGTGTCGCACCCAATAAAGCAAACTCTCACCACTTCAAGAATATGATTATTGGTGCACAACAAGCAAGCAATTTCTAAGTTCTCAAATTTTATATTATTTCACATTGCATCAACCTAATGTTTGAAGACATCGGGAAAAGACCTAGTGTTGTAGATGTGATACGCAGTGGCCGTAAGATAACCAACTTCATTTACAATCATGGTTGGTTACTTGCAGAATGAGAAAGTATTGAGGTGGAGACATTGTTCGACCGGGAGCTACAAGGTTTGCTACAAATTATATTGATCTTGAAAGTCTTCTTAAAAAAATGGTTGATTTAAAGAAATTGTTTATGAGTGATGAATGGGCACTACACAAGCTTAGTCGGACAAACATTGGATGAGATATGGAGAAACTAATGTTTGACATTAGTATTGAGATAGAGTGACACATGTTGTTTCATACTTTGAGCCACTATACGTGGTGCTTCAAATCATGGATTTAGAAGTTGTTCCCACAATGCCGTTTGTGTACGAGCTTATGCAAGTGATGAAAGAGAATCTCATTTGTCAACAAGTTGGCAATTGGATCTTCAAAATAATCAAAGATCTTTGGGAGAAAACATTAAAACATCTACTTCATGTAACAAGTACTTAATTTTCATCAATTGTTACTTTGATTTTATTTCATTTTCTCTTACACAATACTAAATCTACATAATTTTATTGTAGCATAATTCTTGAATCCAAGGTTTCAATATAGGTTTGGAGTTGGTAGTGATCCGGATTTAATTCAAGTAGATTATGACGTATTTGCTAAATTAGACCCATATGCTGAATTGATTGGTCAATTTGGAAATGAGGTAAATAAGAAACTCTTATTTTACTCAATCTAATCAAAGAATAATTTCATTCATCATTTTATTTGAACATTTACTAACAAATATGATATTAACAAATTAAATATTGAATACATTGCTTGTGCTTTTTTGAGATGGAAAGAGAGGATTCAGTGATCAAGCGACAGTTGCATCAAGGTCAACCATGGTGCCCAGTGAGTACTATTTCTTAATAGAAAAAAATTTGATTATCATTATTGTAAATTCATCACATAAGTATTTATATAATTATGAATTCCCTTGCAGCTGAATGGTGGTTCATGTATGAGAACCAAACACCTACATTGAGGAAGTTGACCATTAAAGTTCTCTCACAAAATGTGTCGTCTTCTGCTTGTGAGAGAAATTGGAGCATGTTTGCTCTAATCCACACAAAGCAAAAAAATCATTTGGCTTACCCCGACTAGAGCAATTAGGTTTTTGTTACTACAATATGAAGCTAAAGTTATGCAATATGGAGACAAAATGATCGAGTTGCTGAGAAAGTTTACCTTGATCTTCTTGACATTTCAGCCGAGGTGGGTGAAGAAGAAGATAATAAGTTATTCTAATGGGTCAGGCCTATACACTTGGAAGATGAAGTTGGTAATCCTGATCCACAAATTGCCGCTCATGCTCGAGAATTTGGAGTTGATGTTGAACGTGTGTTGTCCAAAGAAGTTTATAATGAAAGTTTTAGCAAAAATACTGAGGATTCATTTCAGGGGGCATTGGATTCCAACCAAGAGGTTGACTCCATAACTGTTGGCCAAAGCAGTAGACCTATCACTGTTAGTACTTTTGCTTCTAGTTACGATGGTTTAAGAGGTGGAACTAATGTTAAAAGGGATAACGCAAGAGGAGATATTGGGAAACGCCAATAAAGTCAATATCCAATGAGTCAGTTCACCTACGAAAATGATTTCACGCATTGCACACAAGATGAAGACCATGGCTCTAGAAGAGTTGGTCTAGGCATAGGAGCTATTGGGAAGCCCTATAGAGGAAGAGAACGAACTATGACTCCATATAACGAGGAGTTACTTTTAGGGAGTTTTGAATCTTTGAGTATAGGAACTCAATTTAGCGACTCCTTGAATGAGGCTAATGTCTACCCTCCTTATGTGATGGGTTATGATCAACCTTCAAGTTCAACTGATGAAGAGTATGGTATGTTGAGCTACCCCTCTAATGCACAAATGTCATACCAGGTTCCATATCAAATGCAAGAAGGATTTGACATGAACACATGGGTCAACCTTGAGTATCCTATCCATGTAGAGGTAGTGGGCAGGACTCAAGAGATATATGCATCATATGTTAGAATTTTTAACCAATATTATCGAGGCTTAATGAATTGGTACCAATATTGTCTCCGACAGTAAAATAGGGTTCCTTCATCTACCAATTCCATTGAACCACATCGGTCCTCATTTTGGTACTAAAGGGTCATTGCAATGTAATATGTACAAATTATTGATATTTAATGAAATCAAGTCTTTCATGAAGCTTCATAATGAGTGTACAATTACAAAATTCATATTTCTTATCGACCAACATGATATAATTACATCTAATATCGCAAATCATATCATACATATATCAAATTTTTCAATAAAACAACTTTAAAATGTGTATTATACTTCTAATTACATTACTATGAGGTTTTTCTCACATTTCCATGAGTTTTGATCAATTTTTGGCCTACCAAATCTTTTTTCCAAAATATCCGCCGATATTTCTCTAATATATTCGATATATCTGTAAAATCAAGTTATCGATATATCTATGATAACCGATATTTTCATCCTTGGCATCTATAGCCTTGAGCTCACGACCCAGAGTTGTTCAAGTCATCCATAACACTGAGTTATTCATAGAATCTAGAATGTTAAGCCTAAGACTTGGGGTCATTCATGTCCAGATAGAGCCCTTAAAAGCATAATATGATGTAATAAATTTGGAATTCATTATTTATTTAATGATGTTCCAGTTTCACTTTTTTTCTATCCTTATCCATGTATTATACTTTATGAGCATTTTTGTCTGCATCTTTTGCGTTGTATGTGACTTAGGTGCATTAGGAATTGTATAAAAGATCTATGTCATGGGTTTCTTGCAAATAGATGACTTGTTCACAACTAGTTCATAAGTCTAGGCAACCCATTAGAGGTTGTAGTGCATCACCTTCTAATTGGAGGAATGGTTTGTCTTGGCTATCGGGATGGGTTTCTCATGGTGAGTGTGCTAGTGTGTATGGTTACACATTAGATAGGACCTACAGTGAGTCATGACTTAAGGCTGTGAAGTAGTCTTGACCTCACCAAGTTGCTTCATTATGTTGTCTCTCAACCTTGAGAGAATATTGAGCTTGTGCCAAAGCAGTGGCTTTGACCTATGGGTGAGATCGTAAGCTGATCATATAATATTCCCTATGAATTGGGTCACTATTGATGGAAGCTGGTAGCAATAGGCATTCTCAATAGAGGCACCATGATATCTCATGGGATTGAGACAGTGTGTCCTCTTGGGTGATCCTAAAGAGGTGTGTTCATGGAAACTATGGCCATTGTAGTTCCTTAAGTAGAACTCGACATAGTCTCTTTAAGAGCTAAGACATGTCAATTGAATACACAATAGGAGGATTAGTAACTTAGGAATAGTAGAGGTAGTTTTACAACGTTGATAACTTTCACCTTGTTAAACTATTAACACCAGCTAATAGGGAGACTAAACATAATGGGTAACAGGTCAAAAACTTGAGCATGTAGTGTCTCGTTGTTATTTACATTGGATATTGGAGTTTAGTTGATTCTCTATAGTGGGATGTTGAATCAAATTTAGAATTGGATTGAGGAAACCAGTACTCTTACGGGTACTAGTGGTCCTTGCTCTAAGCTAATATACCTTGTTGGCATGGATTTTGAGGGTCAAATTAGCTCTAGGTTTAGTTTTGTGCATAAGGGTGTTTTGGTAATTATGTAAGGTTGCACAATGGTAAGTGAATAAGGTCTCTAGATTGGCTAATTGATTAAATAGTATGCCTTATTGGGTTAATTAATCAATTAGGACCCATTTTGGGCTAGATTAAGTAACCCAAGCCCATGTGGGCTCAAGTCACTTAAGCCCAATTAAAAACCCTATAAATACCCCATAAGGGTTAGGGTTTCCCATAACTTTGTCTTCCACCATCTAAAGAGAAAAAGAGCCACAGTCTTCACCCTCATTTCCTCCCCCATCAAAAGTATGCCAAGAATAAGGTTGAGTCATCTGGCGGAAAATCGTGAGTTTGTGAGACTTCCAACAACTTGAAGATTGTCTTCAACACTTGGAATTTAAGGTTTGGGAACATCCAAACCTAAATGTTAGATCTTTAACCCTAAAAGATTAATTTTTAAAAAATTGCTAGTGCTTCTATTGCTTAAATAGATCTAAAATGTCAACAATTCATGTCATCCATAGCACATAATTGTTCATAGCATTTAGAGCCCTGAGCTCACGACTCGGAGTAGTTCATGTCATATACAACCCTGAGTTGTTCATAGCATCTAGAGCACTAAGATCATGACCCCGAGTTGTTCAAGTCATCCACAACCTCGAGTAGTTCATAGCATCTGGAGCCGTGATCTCACGACACAGAGTCGTTCATGTCAGCCACAACTATGAGTTATTGGTAACGTCCACAACACTAAGCTCACGACCTTGAGTTGTTTATGTCATCCACAACCTTGAGCTATTCGTAGCATTTAGTGCCTTGAACACCTACCCCGAGTTGTTCATATCATCCACAACCTTGAGTTGTTCATAACATCTAGAATTCTAAGCTCATGACTCGATGTCATTCATGTCTTCCATAGCCCCAAGCTGTTCAATGCATCTAGAGCACTCAGCTCATGATCCAAAGTCGTTCATATCATCAACCCTAAATTGTTCATAGCATCTAAAGGCCTTAGCTCATGATTCGGAGTCGTTCATAACATCCATAGCCCTCAGTTGTTCATACCATCTAAAGGCTAGAGCTTATGACCTAGAATTATTAATATCATCCATAGCCCTAAGCTGTTCATAGCAGCTAGAGCCTTGAGCTCACGGGACCTAGAGTCGCTCACTTCATCCACAAGCCTGAGCTACTCTTAGCATTTAGAGCCTTAAGCTCATAGTACCTCGAGTCATTCATATCTTCCATAGCCTTGAGTTGGTCATAGCATCTAGAGCCCTAAGGTCACGACTCGAAGTTGTTTATGTCAACCACAACCTTGAGCTTTTCATAAAATCTAAAGCCTTGAGCTCATAACCTAGAGTTGTTTATGTAATCCATAGAATTAAGTTGTTCATAGCATCTAGAGCCCTAAGCTCATGACCTTGAGTAGTTCATATTATCCACCATCTTAAGCTATTCATAGCATTTAGTCCCCTTAGCTCATGACCCAGAGTCATTCATGTCATCCACAACCCTAAGCTCTTCATAGACTCTAGATCTCTAAGCACACAACCCCGAGTCCTTCGTATCATCTACAATGCTAAGTTATTCCTAGCATTTAAAACCCTGAGCTCATAACCCAGAGTTGTTCAAGTCATCTATAACCCTGATCTTTTCAACGTATATAGAGTGCTTAGTTCATGACCCGTAGTCGTTTATGTGATCCATCCCTGAGCTTTTCCATGCATTTAGATCACTCAGCTCATGACCTAGAGTCGTTCATGTCATCCACAACCCTAAGCTATTGATAACATCTAGAGCCATGAGCTCATAACTCAAAGGCATTCATGTCATCAACAGCCTTGAGCTGTTCATAGCATCTAAAGGCTTATTCTCACAACCTGGAGTAGTTCATGTCATCCACAATCATGAACTGTTCATAGCATTTAAAGCACTAAGTTAACAACCCTGAGTCATTCATGTTATCCATAGCCTTGAGTTTTTCATAGAATCTAAAGCCCTAATCTCACGAATCGAAGTCATTCCTATCAACCACAACCCTAAGCTTTTCGTAGCATCTAAAGCCTTGAGCTCGTTACCTAGAGTAATTCATGTCATCCATAAAAAATTGAGTTGTTCATAGCATCTAAAGACCTGACCCCATGACTCCAAGTCATTCATACCATCCATTCCCTCGAGCTATTCATAACATTTAGTGCCCTTAGCTCATGACTTAGAGTCGTTCATGTCATCCATAACCTTAAGTTGCTCATAGCATTTAAAGCCCTAAGCTCATGACTCGGAGTTGTTCATGTTAGGAACCTTGGATTTCTCCATTCCCTTACCCTGGATCGTATAAGTGTATGCAAAGCTACCCTAGGCCTCTAGATCCTATGCAATGAAAGCAAAAAAAAAAAAAAAAACATATTTATACTATTCTAGGATCAAGAGGAAAACCATTAAAGAACTTTACCTTTGATTTGAATGTTCCCAAGTCAATTCCGCTTGAAGAAGATAAAGAACAATGAATCGGAAAGCCTCATACACCCAAGATCTTCCACCCGATGACTTGAACCACAATCTTGACACTTTAAAGTGTGGACTTTGGAAAGGATGATCTCTTGGCTCTCATTATTTCTTTCTTTCTCTAGAGATAGAAGACACACTTAATCTAGCCCAAAATAGGTCTTAATTGATTAATTAACCACATAGGACCATCTAATTAATCAATTAACCCAATCCATAGAACTTGTTCACTATCCCTTATGCAACCTTCAATAATTACCAAAACGCTCTTATGCATAAGAATGAACCAAGAGTCAATTCAACCCCTATAAACCATGTCATCATGATATATGAGCTCAAAGCAGGGACCACTAGGACCTATAGGAGTACTGCCTCCCTCTTAATCAAATTTTGAAGTTGATTTAACATTCCACTAAAGAGAATCAACTCGCTCCAATATCCTATGTACATAACAATTAGACGAAGCTCGGGGTTTGTGACCTACTGTCCACTGTATGCAGACTCCTCATGAACTAGTGCTCGTAATCTAATAAGGTAGTGCTATCACCTATCAAGATTACCTTTCCAATCCTTGAGTTATAGATCCCACTTAGTATGTGATCAATTGACATACTCTTGCTCTAAGGAGCATATGTCAAATTTCCACTAAGGAAATGTTATGGCCATAGTCTTCTAGATCACATCTCTTTGGATCACCCAAGGGGACACATTATCTCAATCCATGAGATATCATGGTGCCGCTATTGAGAATGCCTATTGCCACTAACCTCCATTAACAGTGACCCAATCCATAGGGATATATGACCACTTAAGAGTCTCACCCATAGGTTAAAGCCTCTTTTTCCATAAGCTCAATATCTTCTTAAGGTTGAGAGTCCATGTAGTATAATAGCTTGGTGAATCATGACAATTGATAGCGTTGTGTCATGTTTCACCGTAGGTCCTGTCCAATGCACATCACATGCACTAGTACACTCACCATGGGAAAACCACCCCAACAACCAAGACAAGCTATCATTCCAATTAGGAGGTAGTGTACTACAATCTCAAATGGATAGCTTAAATCCATGAACCAACTATGGACAACTCATCACTATACAAGGAACCCGTGACTTGGATTTTCTGTGCAACTTCTCAAGCACCCAAGTCATGTACAATGTTAGTGATATAGCGCGTATATGCTCAAATAACCGATTCATACAAATGAGATATTTAAGGGAAACCAAGAAACATAAATAAATAAATTTATAAATGAATCTCAATCTGTTACAACATGTCATGCTTTCCAAGGCTCAATTCTAAGAGTTTATGTAATCCACAACCTTGAGCTATTCACAAAATCTAGAGCCCTAAGCTCATGACCCCGAGTCATTCAAATCATTCATAGCATTGAGCTATTCATAGCATCTAGAGCCTTGAGCTCACGACCTAGAGTCATTCATGTCATCCACAACACTAAGATTTTCAAAACATCTAGATTCCTAAGCTCACAACACTGAGTCGTTCATATCATCCATAGCTTTGAGCTCTTTATAGAATCTAGAGCCCTAAGCTCATGACTTAGAGTCGTTCATGTCATTCATAGCCCTAATATGTTCATAACATCTAGAGTCGTGAGCTCATGACACCTCGAGTTGTTTATATTATCCACAAACTTGAGTTACTCAGCATCTAGAGCTCAGAGCTCATGACCTAGAGTCGTTCTTGTCATCCATAGTCCTGAGTTATTCAGAGCATCTAGAATGCTCAACTCACGACATAGAGTCGTTTAAGTCATCCACATCCTTAAGTTGCTTAGAGCATCTAGGGTTATGATCTCATGGGGCCTTGAGTCATTCATATCATCCACAAGCATGACCTACCCATAGCAACTTGAGCCCTAAGCTTATGACCCAGAATCATTCAAGTCATCCATAGCACTGAGTTGTTCACAACATCTAAAGCCCTTAGCTTATGACATTAAGTCGTTCAAATCATCCATAGCATTGATCTATTTATAGCATTTAGAGCCTTGAAATAATGACCCTGAGTCGTTCACATCATCCAAAACCCTGAGTTGTTCAAAGCATTTAAAGCCTTAAGCTCATGACCTTGAGTCATTCATATAATCCCTAGCCCTGAGGTGTTCATACCATTTAGTGTTCTTCACTTTCGACTCAATTTCGTTCATGTCATTCACCACACTAAGCTATTAAGACCATCTATACCTTGAGCTTGTGACCTGAAGTCGTTTATGTCATCCACAACCTTGAGTTGTTCAAAGCATTTAGAGGTTGGAGCTCATGACCCAGAATCGTTCATGTCATCCACAACCTAGAGTTGCTCATCACATCTAAGGCCTTGCTCCCACAAGACCTTGAGTCTTTCATATCATTCACAACACTAAGCCGCTCATAGCATGTGGAGCTTTAAGCCCATGGGAGCTTGTGTCATTCAAACCATCCACAGCCTTATGTTGCTCATAACATTTAGAGCCTTGAGCTCATGACTCAGAGTCATTCATGTCATCCACAACCTTGAGTTGTTCATAGAATCTAGAGCCTTAAGCTCATGACCCAAAATCATTCATGTCATCCATAGCTCTAAACTGTTCATAGCTTCTAGAGCCCTAAGCTTACAATACCGCATCATTCATATCAATAACAACCTTGAGTTGTTCAAAGAATTTAGTGCTTAGAGCACACGACCTGAAGTCATCCATGTCATCCATAGCCCTAAATTGTTCATAGCATCTAGAGCCTTAAGCTCATGATTCCGAGTCGTTCATGTCAACTGTAGCCCTAAACTGTTCAATGCATCTAAAACGCTTAGCTCACAACCTAGAGTTGTTCATGTCATCCACATCTCTAAGCTATTTATAGCATCTAAAGGCCTCAGTTCACGACCTTGAGTTGTTCATGTCGTCTACCGCCCTAAGCTTTTAATAGCACTTAGTGCCCTTAGCTCACGACCCAAAGTTGTTCATATCAACCATAAGATTGAGCTTTTCAATGCATCTAGAGTGCTCAGTTCATGACCTAGAGTCATTCATGTCATCACAACCCTAAGCTTTTCAATGCATTTAGAGTGCTTAGCTCACAACCTGAAGTCGTTCATGTCACCCACAACTCTAAGCTTTTTAATGTATATAGAGTGCTCAGCTCACAAGCTAGAGTCGTTCATGTCATCCATAGTCTTGAGTTTTTCATAGCATCTAGAGCCTTAAGCTCATGATTGAGAGTTGTTCATGTCATCCACAGAATTGAGTTGTTCATAGCATCTAAAGCCTTAAGCTCACGACCGAGTCATTCATATCGTCCACTCTACAAGCTGTTCGTAACATTTAGTGCCCTTAGCTCATGACCAGGAGTTGTTCATGTCATCCATAATCCTGACCTTTTGAATGCATCTAGAGCACTTAACTCATGACCTAGAGTCATTCATGTCATCCACAACCTAAGCTTTTCAATGAATCTAGAGAGCTCGACTCATGACCTAAGTCATTCAAATCACCTATAGCATCTAGAGCCCTGAGCTCACAACCTAGAGTCGTTCATGTCATCTACAGCCCTAAGCTTTTCATAGCATCTAAAGCCCTAAGCCCACAACCCTGAGTCTTTCATATCATCCATAGCTCTGAACTCTTTATAGCATCTAGAGCCCTAAGCTCACGACTTAGAGTCGTTCATATCATTCATAGCCTTAATATGTTCATAACATCTAGAGTCATGAGCTCATGACACCTCGAGTCATTCATGTCATCCACAGACTTGAGTTGCTCACAGCATTTAGAGCCCTAAACTCACGACCTAAAGCCATTCATGTCATCTATAAGCTTGAGTTGTTCATAGCATCTAAAACACACAACTCACGACACAGAGTCATTCATATCATCAACAGCCTCGAGCTTATGACTTTGAGTCATTCAAATCATCCATAGCATTGATATGTTTATTGCATCTAGAGCCTTGAGCTAACGACCTAGATTCATTCACATCATCCAAAGCCCTGAGTTGTACATAGCATCTAGAGCCTTAAGCTCATGGCCTAAGTCGTTCATATAATCCTTGACCTTAAGGTGTTCATACCATTTAGTGGTCTTTGCTTCTGACCCGGAGTTGTTCATGCCATCCACAACCCTAAGCTGCTCATAGCATCTAAAGCCTTGAGCTCATGACCTGGAGTCGTTCATGTCATCCACAACCCTGAGCTGTTCATAGCATCTAGAGTCGTAAGCAAATGATCCCTAGTTGTTCATATCATCCACAACCCTCAACTTTTCATAACATCTAGAACACTAAGCTCACAACCCTGAATTGTTCATATCATCGACAACCTCGAGTTGTTCATAAAGTTTTGTACCCTGAGTTCACGACCTGGAGTTGTTCATATCATCCATAGCCTTGAGCTGTTCATAACATCTAGAGTCATAACCTCACGGGACGTCGAGTCGTTCATGTCATCCACAACCTTAAGCTGTTCATAGCATCTAGAGCCTTAAGCTCACGACCCAGAGTCATTCATGTCATCCGTAGCCTTGAGTTGTTCATAGCATCTGAAAGGCTCAACTCATGACACAGAGTTGTTCATGTAATCTATAACCTTGAGCCGCTTAGAACATCTAGAGCCGTGATCTCATGAGACCTTGAGATGTTTATATCATCCACAGCCTTGAGTTATTCATAGCCTCTAAAGCCTTGAACTCATGACCCAGAATCATTCATATCATCCACAGCTCTGAGCTGTTCATAACATTTAGAGTCGTGATCTCATGGGACCTCAAGTTATTCATATCATCTACAACATTGAGGTCTAGAGGCTTAAGCTCATGACCCCGAGTCATTCAAATCGTCCATAGTGTTGAGCTATTCATAACATCTAAAGCCTTGTCCTCATGACCCAAAGTCATTCATGTCATACACAACCCTGAGTTGATCTTAGCATCTAGAACCTTGAGCTCACGACCCTAAGTTGTTCATATCATCCACAAGCCTGAGCTCTTCATAGCATTTGGATCTTTGAGCTCACAACCCTGAGTTGTTCATATCATTTATAGCCTTGAGGTGTTCATAGCATTTATTGACCTTAGCTCATGACCCGAAGTCATTCATGTCATTCACAACCATGAGTTGTTCATAGCATTTAGAGTCCTATGCTCACAACTCATAATCGTTGATGTCATCCAAAACCTTGAGCTATTCATAGCATCTAGAGCCTTGAGCTTATGACTCATAATCCTTCATATCATCCAAAGCCTTGAGTTGTTCACAATGTTTAGACCCTTGAGCTCATAGGACCTTGATTTGTTTATATCATCCACAACTCTTAGATGCTCATAGCATCTAAAGCCCTAAGCTCACAACCCAAAGTAGTTCATGTCATCAATAACTCTAGGCTATTATAGCATCTGGAGTCATGATTGCACGACTTAGAGCAGTTCATGTCATCCATAACCCTAAGTTGTTTATAGCATCTAAAGCACTAAACTCACGATATTAAGTCATTCATGTTATCCACGACCCTAAGTTGTACATATCATCTAGTACCTAGAGCTCACGCCCTAAGTCATTTATATCATCCAAAGCCTAAAGTTGTTCATACCATCTAGAGCCCCGAGTTCACGACCTAGAGTCGTTCATGCCATCCACACCCCTGAGCTTTTCATAACATCCAAATCCTCGAGTTCACGGGACCTTGATTCGTTTATATCATCCACAACCCTTAGCTTCTCATAACAGCAAAGCCTTGAGGTCACAACCTAGAGTAGTTCATGTCATCAACAACCCTAGGTTGTTCATAGCATCTAGAGCCCTAAGTGCACAACCTAGAGCAATTCATGTCATCTATAACCCTAAGTTGTTCCTATCATCTAGAGCACTAAGCTTATGATCCAAAGTTGTTCATGTTATCCACATCCCTAAGTTGTTCATATCATTTAGTGCTTAGATCTCATGTTCCTAAGTCGTTTATATCATCTAAAGCCTAAAGCTGCTCATAGCATTTGGAGCCCTAAGCTCATGACCTAGAGTTATTCATGTCATCCACAACACTGAGCTACTCATGGCATCTAGAGTCGTGATCTCCAAACCCTAAGTTTTTTCATAATCTTCATAGCCTTGAGTTGCTCATAGCATTTAGTGCCCTTAGCTCAAGACCGGGAGTCGTTCATGCCATCCACAGCCTTGAGTTGTTCATAGCATCTAGAGCTCTAAGCACACAACCCTAAGCCATTCATATCATCAATAGCCTCAAACTTTTCATAGCATATAGAGCCCTGAGCTCATGACCCAGAGTCGTTCATGTTATCCACAACCCTAAGATGTTCATAGCATCTAGAGCGCTTAACTCATAACCTAGTGTCATTTTTGTCATGTACAACCTCAAGCTGTTCATAGCATCTATAGCCCTCAGTTCATGATCTAGAGTCGTTCATATCATCCACAACCCTAAGCTATTGAAAGTATCTTGGGCCTTGAGCTCATGACCTAGAATCATTCATTTGATCCACAACCCTGAGTTGTTCATTTCATTTAGAGTCGTGAGCTCACGAGACCTCGAGTAATTCATATCGTCAATAACCCTGAGCTACTCATAGCATCTAGAGCATTGAGCTCATGAAATGGAGTCGTTCATGTCATCCACAACCTTGAGCTACTCATAGCATCCAAATCCTTGGGCTCACAACTTGGAGTTGTTCATGTCATCCACAACACTGGGCATCTCATAACATCTAGAGCACTTAGCTCACGACATGGAGTCGTACATGTCATCCACAACCTTAAGATACTCAGAGCATTTAGAGTCGTGATCTCATGGGTCCTCAAGTCGTTCACATTATCTACAGCCTTGAGCCATTCATAGCATATGAAGCATTAAGCTCACGACCTAGAATTGTTCATATCATCCATAGCCCTGAGTTGTTCATAACATCTAAAGTCATTACCTCACGAGAACTCGAGTCATTCATATCATCCACAACCTTGAGTTCCCTGAGTTCACATCTAAGAGTCCTTCATATCATCCACAACCCTGAGTTGTTCATAGCATCTGAAGCGGTAAAGAGATGACCTCGAGGTGTTCATATCATTCACAGCCCTTAGCTATTCATAACATCTAGAACCCTAAGCTCGTAACCCTGAATTGTTCATATAAGCCATAACCTTGAGCTGTTCATAACATTTAGTGCCCTAAGCTCATGACCCAGAGTCATTCCTGTCATCCATAACCCTGAGTTGTTCATAACATCTAGAGTCGTAAGCTCACAGAACCTCAATTCGTTCATATTATCCAAATCCTTGAGCTCACAACCTAGAGTCATTCATGTCATCTACAATATTGAGCTGCTTATAGTGATTCATGCCCGATTGGTGTACTAATTGATTCAGCTCAATTGATGTGCTTTGATCTCAATCCTCAGACGGGAGTAATCAACAAAATTTATAAACCTATTTCACCATATACTGGGGTAGCATTTAGCTAGCATAGTATAGTGGCTCTAGGATCGTCCACAGAGATGGGTTTTCACTTTCCAAATGATATCAGTTCAAGAGCTAAATGGGTGCTTTTTCATTTCAAGGTTAGCTTTTAAAAGAAAAACAAAGGTTTGAATGGGAACAAAAGACTTTAAGCTAACCAAACATACAAATTATCTTAAATTAATTATAAAGAAAGGAGTTCCTCAGGACTTCAGGTTGCTAGGTTCAGGTACCAAATGCAAGAGAGGAGAATCCGATCACTTGAGTCTTTTCCTCGCATTCGGGATTTAACCTATAGTTATTTCCTGAACTGGTGTGGTACAGATGCTTACCATTAATGATGTCAACTCTAAATTCCTCTCACTGACACACCTTGCAATGGCTCGTACCTCTCACCTAGCATTTGCCATTCAAGGTGGTCCTTAACATCAGATCATCCTTCACAAGCGAACAAGAGATAACAATTAGACCTCCATGGAGCAAGATTGCAAGCAATAAGAATCCATGGAATCCGAAAGCTTACCAAGTATTGGCTATTCACGGTAATCCTAGTTAACTAAAAATATAAACAATATTAACGGGTCACACTTTCTCTTCATTAAAAATAGAAACAACAAAAAAAACTCACTCTTTGCATCCGGCACCTTACCTAGCTTCCCTCACCCGTGGAACACAAGGTTTAGCCAACCATCCTCTGAGAAAACATCTCAGAGGTTGATTTGCTAGAAAACATAATTATAAGCAAAGATAAAATGAGAAGGTAAGGTAGAGCAAAGCTCTATGTATTACTTTCAAAACTATACAAAAATTGTTCTCTGGAAAGACTCCCCGAGTGTTCTTCAGTGATTCCAAGAGAGTATATATATAGGAAGGTTATTTACCCTTCCTTCATTCCTTGCTAGCCAAGGAATTACATGAGTGGTCAATTACAAGGAGAAAAACGAGATTTAAGCACAAAATATCTGAAGAAAAATATCCAAAAGAGTCGGTGCGCAAGCTTTCCAATTCGCATGAAGATTTCGCACGCTGCATGGTGACTTGCGAAAATCTCGCAAGTTGGTTTCGCAACTTGGGTTCCCTTTTCGCACGTTGGATGTCACTTTCGCAAGTTGGAAAACCATTTTCGCAAGTTGGCACTCTCTGTGACTGTGTGTTTGCTCTCCAGTCCCGTTGCGCAAGGTAAGCTTCAGGTTTCGCACACTGGAGTTCCAAATTCGCAAGGTGCGAATTTGTCCTTCAGCTGAACGCAGTTGTCTTCCGAAGGTCATAACTTCCTCATTTCTGATCCAATTTGCACACCGTTTAAAGCATTAGATTCTTGACTTCCAGAGCTTTCCAACGGTATATAGAATGTAAAAAATGGACTTCGGAAAGTGCTCCAAAAGTGGAAAAGAAGACTGTAGCTGCTATGCTCTGTTTCTTCTTCACTCTGTTTTTCCTCCGTGCATGCTTGATTGGCTTTGGCAAAGGGCTATGGAGCTCCAAAGCTTGGTTTCTTCATGAATTTGAGCTTCCAAACGCTTTTCCATGAACTATATACAGCTCTCCCTCATTCTTAAATTGCTTTAGTGAGCAAAAAGCTATCAAAAACACCAAAACTTAACACAATTCGGTTAGAAATGATTGCAAGGGTCTTTAACATGCCAATTGAGTTAAAAGGTAATAATTACTACTCAAGAGTGTTTAAAAGAGTTAGTTACAAGCTACAAAATAGCACTTTTTGAGTAGTAATCATATAGCATCTAGAGCTATGAGCTCCTGACCTTAAGTCATTTATATCCTCCACAACCTTGAGTTGTTAATAGCATTTAATACCCTTAGCTCACGACCCATAGTCATTCATGTCATCCACAACCCTAAGTTGTGCATAACATCTAAAGCTCTGAGCACACGACCTCGAGTTGTTCATATCATCAATACAACTAACATTTTCATAGCATATAGAGCCCTTAGCTCATGAGCCGAATTCGTTCATCTCATCTATAGCCCTAAGCTGTTTGTAGCATCTAGAGCCCTAAGATCATGTCCTCAAGTTGTTCATGTCATCCACAATCTTGAGATGTTTATAGCATATAGAGTGCTCAACTTATAGCCTGTTGTCATTCATGTCATCTATAACCCTTAGCTATTCATACCATCTAGAGCCCTTAGTTCACGATCTCGAGTCATTCATATCATCCACAACCCTAAGCTATTCATAGCACCTCGAGCCTTGAGCTCACAACCCAGAATCATTCATTTCATCCATAGCCCTGAGCTATTCGTAGCATCTAGAGTCATGAGCTCATGGAACCTTGAGTCATTCATATCATTCACAACCCTAAGAAGCCCATAGCATCTAGAGCACTAAGCTCACAACACAGAGTCGTTTGTGTCATTCACAACCTTGAGCTTTTCATAACCTCCAAATCCTTGAGCTCATGACCCAAAGTCATTCATGTCATCCATAACACTGAGTTGCTCATGACATGTAGAACCCTAAGCTCCCAACCCTAAGTCATTCATATACTCCAAAGCCTTGAGCTATTCATAGCATTTAGTGCCCTTGGATCATAACCTAGAGTCGTTCATGCCATCCACAGCCCTAAGCTATTCATAGCATCTAGAGACTTGAGCACACGACCACCAGTCACTCATATTGTCCACAACCCTGAGCTATTCCTATCATCTAGAATCTTGACCTCACGACTCGTAGTCATTCATGTTATCCATAGCCCTAGGCTATTCATAACATCTAGAGCCTTAGGCATATGACATGGAGCCATTAATGTCATCCACATAACTGAGCGACTCATATCATCTAGGGCCTTTAGCTCTCGACCCTAAGTCGCTCATATCATCCATAGTCTTGAGCTATCATAGCATTTGGTGCCATTAACTCACGATCTGAAGTTGTTCATGCCATCCATAGCCTTAAGCTGTTTATAGCACTTAGAGACCTAAGCACACGACCCTCAGTCATTCATATCATCCACAACCTTGAGCTATTCATAATATTTAGAACCTTGAGCTCAGGACCGGAAGTCGTTCATGTCATCTAGAGCCTTGAGCTATTCAATGCATCTAGAGCACTCAGCTAACGACCTAAAGTTGTTCATGTCAGCCACAACCCTTAGTTGTTTATATCATCTAGAGCCTTGAACTTATGACCCAAAATAGTTCATGTATCCACAACCTTGAGTTGTTCATAGCATTTAGAGCTTTAAGCTCATGACCCAAAGTAGTTCATGTGATCCATAACCTCTAGCTTTTCATAGCATTTAGAGCACAAAGCTTACGATCTCATGTCATTGATGTCATTCGCCACTTTGAGTTATTCAAAACATCTAGAGCACTGATCTCACGACCTAATGTCATTCATGTCATCTACAACCTTGAGCTATTCATAGCATCTAGATCCTTAAGCTCACGACCCAGAGTAGTTTACGTGATCCACAACCTTGAGCTTTTAATGGCATTTAGAGGAGTAAGCTCACGACCCCGAGTCAGTTATGTCATCCATCGCCTTGAGCTGTTCACAACATCTAGACCCCTGAGCTCATGACCTCAAGTCATTCAAATCATCCACAACGTTAAGCTGTTCATAGCATCTAAAGCCTTGAGCTCACAATCTGGAGTCGTTCATGTTATTCATAACCTTAAGTTGTTAATAGCATTTAGAGCCTTGAGCTCACAACCTCGAGTCGTTCAAATCATCCACAACCTTGAGCACTACATACCATTTGGACATTTAAGGTCATGACCTTGACTTTTTCATATGATCCATTTCCCTGTGGTGTTCATAACATTTAGTGAATTAAGCTCACGACCTGGAGTCATTCAAGTCATTCATCACCTTGAGTTGCTCATATCATCTAAAGCTTTGAGCTCACAACTTAGAGTCATTTATTTCATCAACATCTCTTATCTATTCATAGCATCTGGATCCTTGAGCTCATGACTTAGAGTCATTCATGTCATTCATAACCTTGAGATATTAAAAGCATCTAGAGCCCTCAGCTCAAGACCCTGAGTTGTTCATACCATCCATAACCTTGAGCTGTTCATATCATTTAGTGCCCTGAGCTAATGACTTGGAGTCGTTCATGTTATCCACAACTTTAAGTTATTCATAGTATTTAGAGCAGTGAGCTCATGACCTAGAGTCATTCATGTCATCCACAAACCTGAGCTATTCATAGCATTTATAACCCTAAGCTTAGGACCTAGAGTAGTTCATGTCATCGATAACCTTGAGCTTTTGATAACATCTAGAGCATTGAGCTAATGACCCTGACTTGTTCATGTCATCCACCACCTTGAGTTGTTCATAGCATTTGGAGCCTTGATCTCATGACTCAGAGTCGTTCATGTCATCCATAGCCCTGAGTTTTCATAACATCTAGAATCTTGAGCTCATGTCCCCAAGTTGTACATATCATTCACAACCCTGAGTTGTTCATAGCATCCAGAGCCTTGAGCTCACAACATGGAGTAGTTTGTTTCATCCACAATCTTAAGCTATTCATAGCATCTAGAGCACTAATCTCATGACCTAGAGTCCTTTACGTTATCCACAACCCTGAGCAATTCAGAACATTTAAAGCTTTGAGCTCACGTCCTCGAGTCCTTCATATCATCCACAACCGTGAGCTGTTCATAACTTCCAGAGCCTTAAGCTCACAACCTATAATTGTTCATGTCATCCACAACCCTTAGTAGTTCATAGTAACTAGAGCCTTAAGCTCACAACCTTGAGTCATTCATGTCATCTACAACACTGAGCAACTCTTATCATTTAAAGAATTGAGCTCCAGACCTTGAGTCATTTATCTCATCACTAAATTTGAGCTGTCATAGCATTCAGTGCCCTTAGCTCACCATCTGAAGTAGTTCATGCCATCCATAACCCTAAGCTATTCATAGCATCTAGAGCTTCGAGCACAAGTCCGCCAATCATCCATATCTTCCACAACCCTGAGCTGTACATAGCATCTAAAACCTTGAGCTCACTACCCAGATTCGTTCGTGTCACCCACAACCCTGATCTGTTCAATGCATTTAGAGTGTTTAGCTCACGACCCAGAGTCATGGATGTCATCCATAGCCTACAGCTATTCATAGCATCTAGAGCAGTGAGCTCACGACCATGAGTCATTCATGTCATCCACAACCCTAAGCTATTCATATCATGGAGAGCCCTGAGCTCACGACCCAGAGTAGTTCATTGATTACTACTCAAAAATGCTATTTTATAGCTTGTAATTAACTCTTTTAAACACTTTTGAGTAGTAGTTATTACCTTTTAACTCAATTGGCATGTTAAGGACCCTTGCAATCAATTCTAATCAAAATGTGTAAGTTTTGGTGTTTTTGTTAGCTATTTGATCACCAAAGCAATCCAAGATTGAGGAGAGTTCTTGGGAATCCATGGCAACGCTTTTGGAAAGCTCAGAAACATGAAGAACCAAAGCCTTGAAGCTTTAAAATCCTTTGCCATAAGCAAATCCGGAATGCAAGGAGGGAAGCAAAGAGAAATCTGCCATGAAGCAAAATAGGGGACAGCAGCTGCAGTCTTCTTGGGCACTTTTGGAGCACTTCCCGGAGTCCAATTTCTACATTCTATATACCATTTCAAAGCTCAGGAAGTCAAGAATCCAATGATTTAAATGGTGCACGATTCGGAGTTGAAATGAAGGAGTTACAGCCATTGGAAGCAGATGACTCCAAGCTGAAGGCAGAATGTTGCACGGCTGCGAAATCAGCCTTTGGCTGCGAAAATGTTGTCCTTTTGCTGCGAAATTTCGCAGCCATTTTGCACAGTGCCGCGGTGTCCTCCTGAAGCTACCCGATAGCTGCAACCGACATCTTGAGATCTTTTTGCTTTAGATATTTGATGTCTAAATCCCCAAACTCTCCTTGTAACCCACCTATTAGAGAATTCCTTAGCTAGGAAGGTTGGAAAAACTTCCCTATATATGTTCTCTTGCATCTGTTGTAAAGAACATCTCGGGAGCTTGTTCTTAGAGACAACCTTTTGTATAAGTAATATATCTACAGAGCACTTGCTCTGCTTTTTCCGTCTCGTTTTTGTTTTCTCTTTCATTTTCTTTCTAGCCAAACAAACTCTGAGGATTTTTCCTCAGAGGATGAGAGGCTAGGCTTTTTGTCTCTTAGGTGAAGGAAGCCAGGTAAGGTGCCGGCATGCATAAGTGTGAGTTTTTGTTGTTTCCATTTTTAATGAAAAGAAAGTGTGACCCGTTAATGATTTCTATGTTTTTAGTTAACTTAAAACACCTTGCAATTCACCTGAGCCAACACTTAGTAAGGCAAGTGATCTCCGTCCGTGGAGATGCACTAGTTTACCTCTTGCGAGCTTTTGGGAGGTGACTTGAAGGTGGGATTTTCTTGAATTGCCAACACTTGTTAAGCTTTTGGACTCCACGGAGACATCCATTAGTTATCTCTTGCGAGCTTTTGACGGGTAATCCAAGGTTAAAGATCCCCTTGAATGGCAAATGCTAGGTGAGAGGCACAAGCCATTGCAAGGTGTATCAGTGAGAGGGATTTAGTGTTGAAACCATTAATGGTAAGCATCTGTACCACACCGGTTCGGGAAATAACTATATGTTAAATCCCCAACGCGAGGAAAAGAAACAAGTGACCGAAACTCCCTTTTTGTACAAGGAACCTGAGCCTAGTGATCTGAAACTCCAAGAAACACTTTTCTTTGTAATTAAAATTAGTTACTATTTTTGGTTAGCTTAAAACCAACCGTTTTCATGCAAACTTTTGTTTTCTTTTAAAGCTAACTTAGAAAGGAAAACTACCAATTCATCTTTGAATTAATATCAATTGTGAAGTGAAAACCCATCTCTGTGGACGATCCTAGAGCCACTATGCTATGCTAGCTATGCTACCCTAGTATATGGTGAATTAGGTTTATAAATTTTGTTGATAACTCCCATCTAAGGACTGAATTCAAAGCACATCAGTTGATTGAGTTGAATCAAGAGTACACCAATTGGGGACGAATCATTCATGCTAGCTACAACCTTGAGCTTGTCATAGCATCTAGATTATTAAGCTCAAGACGCCGAGTCATTCATGTCATCCACCACCTTGAGTTGTTCATAGCATCTACAGCCCTAATCTCACGACCCGGAGTCGTTCACGTCATCCATAGCAATAAGCTATTCATAGTATTTAGAGCCTTAAGCTCATGACCAGGAGTCGATAATGTCATCAATAGCACTAAGCTGCTCATAGCATCTAAAGCCATGACCTCTCGACCCGAGGTCGTTGATGCCATCAACAACCCTGAGCTGTTCATAGCATCTATAGCCCTAAGCACACAACCTCGAGTCATTCATATAATCCAGAGCCTTGTGCTTTTCATAACATCTAGAACCCTGAGTTGATATCTCAAAGTCGTTCATGTCATCCATAACCCTTAGTTCTTCATAGCATTAAGCTCACGACCCAAAGTCGAGCATGTTATCCACAACCATGAGCTTTTCATAGCATCTACAGCCTCGAGTTGATGACCCAAAGTAGTTCATGTCATCCAGAACCTTAATCTATAGATAGCATGTAGAGCACTAAGCTCATAACCTTGAGTCATTCATGTCATCGACCGTCTTGAGTTGCTCATAGCTTATAGAGTCCTGATCTGACAACATAGAGTCGTTTATGTCATTCACAACCATAAGTTGTTCATTACATCCATAACATTTAGTGCCTTGAGCTCACAAATCAGAGTCATTCATGTCAACTACAACCTTGAGTTGTTGAAAGCATCTAAAGTCCCAAGCTCACAACCCCGAGTCATTCATATCATCTATAGCCCTAAGTTGTTCATAGCATTTAGTGCATTGAGCTCACGACCTAGAGTCGATCATGTCATCCATAACCTTGAGGTGTTCAAAGAATCTAGAGACTTGAGTTCAAGACTGGGAGTCATTCATGTCATCCATAACCTTGAGCTATTCATAGCATATACAACACTAAGCTCACGACCCCCGAGTCGTTCATGTCATCCATACTCTTGAACTTTTCATAGCATCTAGAGCATTGATCTCATGATCTATAGTTCTTTACATTATCCACAACCCTAAGCGGTTCATAGCATCTAAAGCCTTGAGCTCACGTCCTAGAGTTCGTCCTATCATCCACAACCTTGAGCTGTTTATAGCATCTAAAGCTTTGAGCTCACAACCTGTAGTCATTCATGCCATCCACAACTCTTAGCAGTTCAAGTAATGATTACTACTCAAAAAGTGCTATTTGATAGCTTATAATTAATCCTTTTAAACACTTTTGAGTAGTAGTTAGTGCCTTTTAACCCAATTAGCATGTTAAGGCCCCTTTCAATCACTTCTAATCAATTTGTGTTAAGTTTTGGTGTTTTGATAGCTTTTTGATCACCAAAGCAATATGAGATTAAGGAGAGTTATTTGGAATCCATGGCAAATCAATGAAGAGCTCAAATTCATGAAGAACCAAGATTTGGAGCTCCATAGCCCTTTGCCAAAGTCGTTCAAAGCAAGCAAAGGAGAAAAGCAAAGAGGAAAACAGAGTGAAGAAAATAGAGGACAGCAGCTGCAGTCTTCCTTTGCACTTTTGGAGTACTTCCCGAAGTCCATTTTCTACATGCTATATACCATTTCAAAGCTCAGGAAGTCAAGAATCTAATGCTTCAAACCGTGTACGATTTGGAGCTGAAATGAGGAAGTTACAGCCGTTGGAAGCCGATCACTCCAAGCTGAAGGAAGGATTCAGCAAAGTGCTGTGGAATCACCCTTTTGTTGCGAAATATTTCGCAACACTTTTGCACAGTGCTTGGTTTTCCCCTGAAGCTTCACGCCGCGATGGAAGCCAAGCACCACAAGATGGAAGTCAACTTTGTGAAGGTGTTGAATCAGCTGGTTGCTATGAAGAAATTTCGCAGCCCCTCTTGTGCATCTGCAAAATCTCGCAGACCTCATTTTCACCTACGAAACGGTCCTGAAGCTTCCCGATAGCTGTGCACCGACTCTTTTAGATCTTTTCTTCTGATATTTTTGTGTCTAAATTTCCATTTTCTCCTTGTATTCAGCCACTCATGTAATTCCTTAGTTAGGAAGTATGCAAGGAAGGGTAAATTACCTTCCTATATAAACTCTCGGGAGGTGGTTCCAGGAGATCCATCATATAATATATGTGAAATTAACAAACAGAGCACTTGCTCTGTTTCTTCTATATATTCTTATTTTCTCTTTAGTTTTCTTTCTAGCCAACCAAACTCTGAGGATTTTTCCTCAGAGGATGAGAGGCTAAGCTCTTTGTCTCTTGGAGCTAAGGTAACCGGGTAAGTTTCCTCAGGCATAAATTGGAAGTTTTGTTGTTTTAGTTTGGAATGAAGAGTAAGTGTGTTCCATGAATGGTTTCTACGTTTTTAGTTAACTTAAAACACCTTGGAGTCACCTGGGCCAACACTTGGTAAGGCAAGTGATCTCTAACCATGGAGATGCACTAGTTTACCCCTTGCGAGCCTCTGGTAGGTGACTTGAAGGTAGGATTTTCTAGAATAGCCAACACTTGGTAAGCTTTTGGACTCTTAGGAGACATCCATTAGTTACCTCTTGCGAGCTTTTGACGGGTAATCCAAGGTTAAAGATCACCTTGAATGGTAAAGGCTAGTGAGAGGCTAAACCATTGCAAGTTGCATCAGTGAGAGAATTAAAGCTGAAATCCAATTGAGGGATGCATTTGTGCAGCACCTATTAGAGAATTGACTTTATGTTAATTCTCTAATGTGAGGAAATGAAACAAGTGACCGGAACTCTCCTTTTTGCATGAGGAATCCGAGCCTAGTGATCTGAAACTCCAAGAAACACTTTTCTTTATAAGTAAAATCAGTTACTACTTTTGGTTAGCTTAAAACCAATCCTTTTTCATTCAAACGTCTTTATGTTTTCTTTTAAAGCTAATCTTGAAATGAAAATGCACCAATTCAGCTTTGAATTAGTATCATTTGTGAAGTGAAAACCCATCCCAGTGAACGATCCTAGAGCCACTATGCTATAGTAGCTTTGTCTTTGCTACCCTAGTATATGGTGTAATAGGTTATAAATTTTGTTGATTAATCCCTCAATCAAGGAGCACCAGCTGGACACGAATCAGCTGAGACACCAATTAGGCATGAATCAAATGGCGCCGTTGCCGGGGATGGTGCCACTTTGCAGTGATATGATCTTTTGAGAACACTTGTGATCTTCATCACAAGTTTGGTGACTTTTCTTTTCTTTTTACTAACTCTTTTTAATTGTTCTTTTTCTTTATTTATGTTTTAGTTAACCTTTCAGCTAGTTTTAGTTAGTCTTAAGTTTTTGAATTGTTTTTCTTTTGTGTTCTCTGTTCTTAATTCACAAATTGCTAGTTGTGCATGCCATATTGAATACCATAGCAGAGGAAGCCATGAACTTCATGAGTTATGTGGCTAAATTTTCAAGAAGATGGGATGAACCAAATGCTAGAGATATGGGAAGAATGATGTCTCAACCTAAAGCTAAGGGTGAGATGTATATTTTGAATGATGGCATAGACGTGAAGGTAGAGATTGCAGCTATGGAAAGGAGATTGGATGAGCTAGAAATGAACCACATGCAAGAAGTGCAAGCCATCTCTCAGACACCATTGCAAGCTATGCCTTGTGCCATTTGTCTATCTTATGAGCACTTGGTGGAAGAGTGTCCTATCATTCCAACGGAGAGGGAAATGTTTGGTGATTGCAACACCTACAATTCCAATTGGAGGGACCATTCAAAATTCTCTTGGAAATCACAGCCACCTCAGTACCAGCAACCTGCTCAAGTACCACAGCAAGCCTCAAACCTTGAACAAGCTATGATGAATCTTAACAAGGTCATGGAAGACTTTGTTGAAGCTAACAAATCCATCAATGCTCAGCTCAGTCAAAGAAATGACTGTGTAGAGAAAAAGATGGATGAAGTGCAAAATTATCTATCTCAGAAGATAGATAATCTCCAAGATTCAATCTCAAGGTTTGCCAACCTCAACACAGTGCAAGAGAAAGAAAACTCTCCTTCTCAACCTTATCAAAATTCCATGAGTATCCATGAAATGGAGGCTAAGGAGGGAGAATCTTCACAAAAGAGGGAAGTCAAAGAAGTGATCACTCTGAGGAGTGGTAAAGAGGTTGATCTGCCCACATGCAAGCTAGAGCATAAGGTAGAGAATGAAACAGAGAAAAAGAAGAGGGAGGAAATTAAAGGAAAGAGAAAGGAAATTGTTTCCATTGCCATCATACAATGCAAGTCTCAAGTGAAGGATGCTAACTTCATATGGGATCCGGGCAAGCTAAATCAGGATCAAATTTTTTGATGGACTTAGTCTTTCTTAAGACTAACTAGTCCATAGCTTTTTGTTTTACTTATTACTTGTTTTAATTTTGATTTCAATGTTTTAATTTTTATTTCAATGCTTTAATTTTGATTTTAATGATTTAATTCTACTTTGTTTTGATGTAATATAGGTTTTTGGATGATCAAAATCAAGAGGAATTGCAAAAGAAGAAATCGGGAAGAAATCGGAGCGAAAACAGAGCAAAAACAGAGCAAAAACAGGGGAAAAACAGGGGTCTGCGAGATTTCGCAGCCTCTGCGAAATCGGCCTTTTGCTGCAAAACCATTTCGCAACACTTTTAAGCCCTCTGCGAACGATTTCGCAGCTGCGAAACCACCTTTTGGCACACGAGTGCCACTCGCAGCACAGGAGCCCTCATTTCGCAGCTGCGAAAGCGGCTGCGAAGCTCCGAAGCATGAAATCCTCCATTTCGCAGGGAAAGCTCCATTTGGAAGGATGTTTCGCAGCTGCGAAACCACCTTTTGGCACACGAGTGCCACTCCGCAGCACAGGAGCCCCAATTTCGCAGCTGCGAAGTGCTCTGCGAACCACTAAGGCGTAAAAAGCCCCAATTCCGCAGCGATTCCTCAGCAATTTCTCCATTCCGCGGGGTGTTTCGCAGCTGCGAAACCACCTTTTGGCACACGAGTGCCATTCCGCGGTACAGTAACCCCAATTTCGCAACTGCGAAGTGGGCTGCGAACCACCAAAGCATGAAAGATCCCATTTCCGCAGGAAAAGCTCCATTTCGCAGAGGATTTTGAAGCTGCGAAGCCAACTTTTGGCAGACGAGTGCCATTTTTGCAGCACGGTGACCCTTATTTCGCAGCTGCGAAACGGCTGCAAAGCATAAAAACTCCCAATTTCGCAGCCAAAGTCCCAATTTCGCAGGGTATTTAAAAGCTGCAAAATGGCTACGAACGTAAAAACTTCCAATTTCGCAGCCAAAGCTCCATTTTGCAGGGCACTTTTGGGTTGCAAAATCACCTCCAAGCTTCGAAATGGCTGCCAAATCATCTCAAAGCTTAGAAATGGCCTTCAAATTGTGAAATTGACTTGCAAAATGAAGGGAAGTTTGCAAAAACACCTTGCAAAGCCAAGGAAAGTTGCTAAAATGCCAACAGAGCCCCACGCACCAGCTGAGTACCCTTTGGAACTCATGAACAGCCACCTCTCCATTTCAGCCATGGCCAAGACTAGAGGACAGGCCCGCGCACCCTGAGATCACACACATGAAGCCTCTCATTCCATTTCTTACCTCCTTAAACTATCAAATCCCATAGCTACCAACTGAGAGCTCCAGCTGAGAAGGCTATGCCACCTAAGGAGACTACCAGAACAGAGGCCAAAGTTCTGATCCAACCCACTCAAGAGGCCACCACAGATGCATCAGCTCCACAGGACCCTTCCATTACTTGATCATCTTTTTATTTTTTGTATTTACTTATTATATTAGTATACATAATTCCATATTTTGATGTCTTATATTCTGGGATTGGATGTATTACTGATGATACATCATACATAAACATCAATTCTTGTTTAAACTTAGCATTTTTCTATTTCCTCTACTCACTAACTCTTATGTTTTTTTTGAAACATGTGGTTTCTCCTATACGACTCAGACTTCATGTCACTAAGAAGGTACCACTTCCTCCCTATTTTTTAATCGCTTTTGTCACATTGAGGACAATGTTCAGCTTGGTTGGGGGGAGAGTTGAGGAAGTAAGTATTGTTATTAATGCTAAGTTATTTTGGTAATTTAGTTGCTTTTTGCTTATTTTTTAATTTTTTTAAAGTTTTTATTATACTCTCCATGGTTATTAAGGAAAAATTTTCAAAAATAAAATGGGAGAAATTGAATTTTTGTCTTTTTACTTGAAACTTAGAGTTTGTATTATGTTTATTAAAGTTGATGAATTGTTGAACACCTATTGAATTCAACCTTAGTTCTTCCACTTTAAGCTTATCACACACTGTGCACACTAGGTTCCGTTTATAAGATGAAAAACTATTTTCCCCCTTGACTTAGGAAAATTTTAGACTTGGTACCTTTGACCTCATTTAATAGTGTTGGGACACCTTATGAAAGGCCAATGAGCCTTTGAAAAAAAAAAGAAAGAAAAATGTTTGCTTACCTTGAAACCCGAGCAAGGTCCGAGGGGTATATGGTGAAAATCTTTAAAGCCTGGTGCCCTAAGCCTTAATTGGTTGGGAGTCACCGACCTCAATGCTCGTTACATGGGTGAATAGGTGGAGTTTAGCATACTGTAGGTGCTTGGGTATTAAAATTCAATCTCAAAAGTCCGGGGTGAAATCCGAGGAGTTAGTGGTTGAAAGATCCTTAAAGCTTGATGCCCTAAACCTTGATTGGTTGGGAGTCATCGATGGACCCCCGTTACATGGACAATTTAGAAAAGAATACCTTTAAGCTTTGTACTCCTACAAATGAAAAAAAATTGTGAGAAAAGAGGTGCGTTCTTAGCCTATTGGAGGTTGATTAGTTTGCTAAGCTTTGAAAAGAACTAGGTTGAGGGGAGAGATTAGTTTGACATACTATATCCGGAAACTAATAAGTAACACTTAGATTTTTGTGGAAGAGTAAGGTTTGACCCTTTGGGAGTGGAAACTCTTTTGAAGCTTAAATTTGCATAATGCCTACTCTTTAAGAATTGTGACTAGGCAAATTATTTGATAGCTCCTATTGAAGTTTGAGTTTTATTTCTTTAATGTTCCATGTGAGAGTTTGATCAGTCATGCCACTTAAACATTTTTTGAAGTGATTAGCATGATGTTGTAAATTATGGTACTTTTATTTTATTTTTCTCTCCTTCATTGCTAAGGGACTAGCAATATGTCGGTTGGGGGGAGTGATTACTACTCAAAAAGTGCTATTTGATAGCTTATAATTAATCCTTTTAAACACTTTTGAGTAGTAGTTAGTGCCTTTTAACCCAATTAGCATGTTAAGGCCCCTTTCAATCACTTCTAATCAATTTGTGTTAAGTTTTGGTGTTTTGATAGCTTTTTGATCACCAAAGCAATATGAGATTAAGGAGAGTTATTTGGAATCCATGGCAAATCAATGAAGAGCTCAAATTCATGAAGAACCAAGATTTGGAGCTCCATAGCCCTTTGCCAAAGTCGTTCAAAGCAAGCAAAGGAGAAAAGCAAAGAGGAAAACAGAGTGAAGAAAATAGAGGACAGCAGCTGCAGTCTTCCTTTGCACTTTTGGAGTACTTCCCGAAGTCCATTTTCTACATGCTATATACCATTTCAAAGCTCAGGAAGTCAAGAATCCAATGCTTCAAACCGTGTACGATTTGGAGCTGAAATGAGGAAGTTACAGCCGTTGGAAGCCGATCACTCCAAGCTGAAGGAAGGATTCAGCAAAGTGCTGTGGAATCACCCTTTTGTTGCGAAATATTTCGCAACACTTTTGCACAGTGCTTGGTTTTCCCCTGAAGCTTCACGCCGCGATGGAAGCCAAGCACCACAAGATGGAAGTCAACTTTGTGAAGGTGTTGAATCAGCTGGTTGCTATGAAGAAATTTCGCAGCCCCTCTTGTGCATCTGCAAAATCTCGCAGACCTCATTTTCACCTGCGAAACGGTCCTGAAGCTTCCCGATAGCTGTGCACCGACTCTTTTAGATCTTTTCTTCTGATATTTTTGTGTCTAAATTTCCATTTTCTCCTTGTATTCAGCCACTCATGTAATTCCTTAGTTAGGAAGTATGCAAGGAAGGGTAAATTACCTTCCTATATAAACTCTCGGGAGGTGGTTCCAGGAGATCCATCATATAATATATGTGAAATTAACAAACAGAGCACTTGCTCTGTTTCTTCTATATATTCTTATTTTCTCTTTAGTTTTCTTTCTAGCCAACCAAACTCTGAGGATTTTTCCTCAGAGGATGAGAGGCTAAGCTCTTTGTCTCTTGGAGCTAAGGTAACCGGGTAAGTTTCCTCAGGCATAAATTGGAAGTTTTGTTGTTTTAGTTTGGAATGAAGAGTAAGTGTGTTCCATGAATGGTTTCTACGTTTTTAGTTAACTTAAAACACCTTGGAGTCACCTGGGCCAACACTTGGTAAGGCAAGTGATCTCTAACCATGGAGATGCACTAGTTTACCCCTTGCGAGCCTCTGGTAGGTGACTTGAAGGTAGGATTTTCTAGAATAGCCAACACTTGGTAAGCTTTTGGACTCTTAGGAGACATCCATTAGTTACCTCTTGCGAGCTTTTGACGGGTAATCCAAGGTTAAAGATCACCTTGAATGGTAAAGGCTAGTGAGAGGCTAAACCATTGCAAGTTGCATCAGTGAGAGAATTAAAGCTGAAATCCAATTGAGGGATGCATTTGTGCAGCACCTATTAGAGAATTGACTTTATGTTAATTCTCTAATGTGAGGAAATGAAACAAGTGACCGGAACTCTCCTTTTTGCATGAGGAATCTGAGCCTAGTGATCTGAAACTCCAAGAAACACTTTTCTTTATAAGTAAAATCAGTTACTACTTTTGGTTAGCTTAAAACCAATCCTTTTTCATTCAAACGTCTTTATGTTTTCTTTTAAAGCTAATCTTGAAATGAAAATGCACCAATTCAGCTTTGAATTAGTATCATTTGTGAAGTGAAAACCCATCCCAGTGAACGATCCTAGAGCCACTATGCTATAGTAGCTTTGTCTTTGCTACCCTAGTATATGGTGTAATAGGTTATAAATTTTGTTGATTAATCCCTCAATCAAGGAGCACCAGCTGGACACGAATCAGCTGAGACACCAATTAGGCATGAATCAAGTAACTAGAGCCTTAAGCTCATGACCTCGAGTCATTTATGTCATATACAACAATGAGCAACTCTTATAATCTAGAGCACTAAGCTTTTGACCTTGAGTCATTTATCTCATCTATGACCTTAAGCTGTCATAGCATTCAGTGCCCTTAGCTAATCATCTGGAGTAGCTCATGCCATCCACAACCTTGAGCTGTTCATAGCATCTAAAGCTCTGAGCACAAGTCCCCCAATTGTCCATATCTTCCACAATCCTAAGTTGTTCATAGCATTTAGAACCTTCAACTCATGACCCAGATTCGTTCATGTCATCCACAACCCTGATCTATTCAATGCATCTAAACTGCTCAGCTCATGACCTAGAGTCATGGATGTCATCCATAGCCTAGAGCTATTCATAGCATCTAAAGTAGTAAGCTCACAACCATGAGTCGTTCATGTCATCCACAACCCTGAGCTGCTCATAGCATGGAGAGCCTTGAGCTCACGACCCAGAGTAGTTCATGCCAGCTACAGCCTTGAGTTTATCATACTACACTAAGCTCATGATGCTAAGTCATTCATGTCATCCACCACTTTGAGTTGTTCATAGCATCTGCAACCCTGATCTCACGACCCGGAGTTGTTCACATCATCCACAGCTCTGAACTGTTCATAGTATCTAGAGCCCTGAGTTGACGATTGGGAGTCAGTAATGTCATCAATCATACTGAGTTACTCATAGCATCTAGAGCCCTGACTTCTCGACTTGGGATCGTTCATGCCATTGATTACCCTGAGCTGTTCATACCATCTATAGTCCTAAGCATGCAACTTTGAGTCATTCATATAATCCATAGCCTTGAGCTTTTCATAGCATCTAAAACCTTGAGTTGATGTCTCAAAGTCGTTCATGTCATCCATAGCCCTTAGCTCTTCATAGCATTTAAAGCATTAAGCTCACGACCTAAAGTCGAGCATGTCATCCACATCCATAAGCTATTCATAACATTTAAAGCCTCGAGTTGACGACTCAAAGTAGTTCATGTCATCACAACCCTGATCTGTTCATAACATGTAGAGCACTAAGCGCATGACCCCGAGTCATTCATGTCATCCACCGCTTTAAGTTGCTCATAGCTTCTAGAGCCCTGATCTGACAATGTAGAGTCATTTATGTCAGTCACAACCATAAGTTGTTCATTGCGTCCATAACATTTAGTGCCTTAAGCTCATGACTCGAAGTCATTCATGTCATCTATAACCTTGAGTTGTTCAAAGCATCTAAAGCCCTAAGCTCATGACCCCGAGTCATTCATATCATCTATAGCCCTGAGTTGTTCATAACATTTAGTGCGCCGAGCTCACAACCTGAAGACGATCATGTCATCCATAGTCTTGAGGTGTTCATAGAATCTAGAGACTTGATTTCAGGACTGGAAGTCATTCAAGTCATCCACAACCTTGAGTTGTTCATAGCATATACAACACTAAGCTCTTGACCCCTGAGTCATTCATGTCATCCATACTCCTGAACTTTTAATAACATTTAGAGCACTGATCTCATGACCTAGAGTCCTTTACATTATCCACAACCTTAAGCAATTCATAGCATATAGAGCCTTGAGCTCACATCCCCGAGTCCATCATATCATCCACAACCATGAGTTGCTCATAACATCTAAGCCCTAAGCTCACAACCCGTAGTTGTTCATGCCATCCATAGCCCTTAGTAGTTCATAGTAACTAGAGTCTTAAGCTTATGACCTTGAGTCGTTCATGTCATCTACAACACTGAGCAACTCTTATCATCTAGAGTACTGAGCTCCTGACCTTGAGTTATTTATCTCATCCATGACCTTGAGTTGTCATAGCATTTAGTGTCCTTAGCTCACCATCCGGAGTAGTTCATGCCATCCATAACCTTGAGTTGTTCATAGCATCTAGAGCTTTGAGCATAAGTCCATCAATTATCCATATCTTCTATAGCCCTGAGCTATTCATAGCATCTAGAACCTTGAGCTTACGACCCAAATTCGTTCATGTCATCCACAAACTTGATTTGTTCAATGCATCTAAAATGCTCAACTCACAACTTGGAGTCATGGATGTCATCCATAGCCCAGAGCTATTCATAGCATCTAGAGTAGTGAGTTCACGACCATGAATCATTCATGTCATCCATAACCCTGAGCTGTTCATAGCATGGAGAGCCTTGAGCTCATGACCTAGAGTAGTTCATGCCAACTACAACCCTGAGCTTGTCATAGCATCTAGAGCACTAAGCTCGCGACACCGAGTCATTCATGTCATCCACTGCTTGAGTTGTTCATAGCAACTTCAAACTTGATCTCATGACCCGGAGTCATTAACGTCATCCACAACCCTGAGCTATTCATAGTATCTAAAGCCTTGAGCTCACGACCTAGAGTCGTTTGTGTCATCCACAACCCTGAACTATTAATAACATCTAAAGACTTGAGCTCACAACTTAAAATTGTTCATATCATCCACAACTCTAAGTTATTCATTGCATCTAGAGCCTAGAGCTCATGACCCCGTGTCATTAATATGACCCACAAACATGAGCTCTTTATAGCATCTAGAGCCTTGAGCTCACGACCTCAAGTCATTTATATCATCCACAACCTTGAGTTGTTCATAGTATTTGGTGCCCTGAGCTCATGCCTCGTAGTTGTTTATGTCATTCATAAGCCTCGGCTATTTATAGCATCTAGAAACTTTAGCTTATAAACCCTAAGTCATTCATGTCATCAATTGCATTGTGCTATTCATAGGATCTAGAGCCCTCACCTCACAACTCGGCGTCATTCATGTCATCTACATCCCATAATTGTATATAACATCTATAGCACTTAGCTCACAAAATAGAGTGGTTCATGTCATCCACAGCCTCGAATTGGTCCTAGCATCTAGAGTTGTGTGCTCATGACCCAGAGTCAATTATGTCATCCACAACCAAAAGCTGCTCATAACATCTAAAGCCTTGACCTCACGACTCGGAGTCCTTCATGTTATCCACAATATTGAGTTGTTAATAGTGTCCAGAGCCCTAAGCTCATGACTAGGAGTCGTTCATATCATCCACAACCTTGAGTTGTTCATAACATCTAGAGCTCTAAGCTCATGGCCTAGAGTCGTTCATTGCATCCACAATCATAAGCTATTCATAGTATTTATTGCCCTTATCTCATGATTGGGAGTTGTTCATGTCATCAAAAGTCCAAAGCTATTCATAGCATCTAGAGCCTCGAACACATGACCTCGAGTCATTCTTATCATCTATATCCCTCAATAGTTCATCACATCTAGAGCCTTGAGCTCAGGACCTAGAGTTGTTCATGTCATCCACAATCCCAAGCTGTTCATAGCATTTAGAGCAGTTAGCTCACAACTCATAATCGTTTTGGTCATCCACAACCTTGAGCTTTTCATGGCATTTAGAACCCTAAGCTCATGACCCAAAGTGGTTCCTATCGTCCACAACTCTGAGATGTTCATAGAATCTAGAGCCCTTAGCTCACAACCTAGAGTTGTTCATGTCATCCACAACCATGAGCCATTCATAGCATCCAAAGCCTTGAACTCATGACCCGGTGTCATTCATGTCATCCACAATCCTAAGCTATTCATAACTTTTAGAGCGCTCAGCTCATAACCCGTAATCGTTCACGTCGTTCACAGCCCTGAGCTGTTCATAGAATCCAGAGTGCTCAACTCACGACCTGTAGTCATTTATGTGATCCATATACCTAAGTTGTTCATAACATCTAGAGCCCTGAGCACATAACCCTACTCATTCATATCATCTATAGCAGTGAGCTGTTCATAGCATTTAGAGTCCTGAGCTGTTCATGGCAGCTAAAGCCCTGAGCACACGACCCTAAGTCATTCATGTTAACCATAGCCCTGAGATGTTCATAGGATCTAAAGTGCTCAGCTCGTGACCTAGAGTCATTCAAGTCATTCACAACCTTAAGCTGTTCATAGCATCAAGAGCCCTAAGCTCATAACTCGAAGTTGTTCATGTCATCCCTAATCCTAAGTTATTCATTGTATTTAGAGTATTAAGCTCACGACCCTAAGTCGTTCATATCATCCACAGCCTTGACCTATTCATAGCACTTATTGCCTTGATCTCATATTCCAGAGTCGTTCATGTCATCCGTACCCCTGAGTTGTTCATAACATATCAAACCCTCAATTGACAACCCAAAGTTGGTCATGTCATCCACAGCCTGAAATTGTTCAAAGAATTTATTTCCTTGAGCTCACGACCTAGAGTCGTTCATATCATCCACACCCTTTAGTTTTTCATATCTTTTAGACCCCTGAGCACATGACCAAGAGTCGTTCATGTCATCCACAACCAAGAGTTGTACATAACATTTAGAGCCCCAAGCTCACGACCCTTAGTTGTTCATATCATCCACAATCCTAAGTTATTCATAACATTTATTACCCTAAGCTCATGACCTAGAGTCATTCATGTCATCCACAATCCTGAACTGTTCAAAGCATTTAGAGTGCTCAACTCATGACCCGTAATCGTTCATGTCATCTACAATCTTGAGTTGTTCATAGCATTTAAAGCCCTAAGCTCTTGACTCGAAGTGGTTCATGTCATCTAAGCCTTGAGTTGTTCAAAGCATCTAGAGCCCTAAGCTCATAACCCAAAGTTGTTTATGTCATCTACAACCCTAAGTTATTCTTTATATTTAGAGCATTAAGCTCACAACCCCAAGTCATTCATATCATCCACAACCTTGAGCTATTCATAGCATTTATTGCCTTGAGCTCACGTCCCGAAGTTGTTCATGTCGTCCATACTCTTGAGCTATTCATAGCATATAGAACTCTCAACTAAGTACCCGAAGTCATTCATGTCATCCACAGCCTGGAGTTATTCAAAAAATTTATTTCCTTGAGCTCACGAATCAGAGTCATTCATATCATCCATAACCTTTAGTTGTTCATATCTTTTAGAGCCCTAAGCACACAACTGAGAGTCATTCATGTCATCCACAACTGAGAGTTGTAAATAAAATCTAGAGCCTTGAGTCATATCATCCACAACCCTAAGCTATTCATGGAATTTAATGGTCGAAGATCACAACATAGGGTCATTCATGTCATCCATACCCTTGAGTTGTTCACAGCATCAAGAACCCTCAACTAAAAGCCTAAAGTCGTTCATGTGTTCCACAACCATGAGTTTTTCATAGCATATAGAGCCTTGAGATCATGACCCAAAATCATTCATATCATCTATAGCCTTGAGCTGTTCACAACATTTAGAGCCCTAAGCTCACAGGACCTCGAGTCTTTTGTATCATCCACAACCTTGAGTTGATCATAGTATCTAGAGCCTTGACCTCATGAACCAAAGTTGTTCATGTCATCCACAACACTAAGTTGTTCATAGCATCTAGAGCCCTAAGCTCACAACTCAAAGTTGTTCATATCATCCATAACTCTAAGTTGTTCATAGCATGTAGAGGCTGATTACTACTTAAAAAGTGCTATTTTATAGCTTGTAATTAACTCTTTTAAACACCTTTGAGTAGTAGTTATTACCTTTTAACTCAATTGGCATGTTAAGGACCTTTGCAATCGGTTATAATCAAATTGTGTTGAGTTTTGGTGTTTTTGATAGCTTTTTGATCACCAAAGCAATCCAAGAATGAGGGAGATCTTTGTATAGTTCATGGCAAAGCAAGTTGAAGCTCAAATTGATGAAGAAACCGAGCTTTGGAGCTTCATAACCCTTTTCCAAAGTCATTCAAAGTATGCAAGGGAGAAAAAAAGAGAAAAAATAATCAACTAAGTAATTTCGCAAGTTGAAGGCAACTTGCGAAATTTTCGCAACTTGCGAAATGGAAAGAGGAACACAGTCACCAAATCACAGAGAGCTCAACTTTATCTATCATGAGAATTTCCAAAACTTTTATTTATTACTTGAATTGGGCCTTTTGCACCAAATAGGGATATATTTCATATTCCTTATCCTTGAACTTTCCTTTTCAGACTAAATGATTTCCTCCTCCTCTCAAGGGCGGAGAGCCTGGAGGACTAATTTAGGTGTCATTCTCCTTCTCTTTGGGGGGGTAGAGCCTAGAGAACCACCTAACCCAAATAAAGGAAAGTCCCAAAAGGAATTTCAAATTCTAAATGACAACAACCAATTTCTTAAATAAATAATAGTGGAAATAAAACTCATGAAAATTTATTCTTTTAAGAAAATCCAAAATTTCCATTTTAATTTATTTTATTTGAAACAATATCTTGGTAAGCTATCTTAATCATGAATTATTTATCATATATATTTCCAAAAATAATTATTTCTTTAAATTAGAATCTTGTTCTAAATAAGAAAGATTTTACTTTATAAAAACTTGGAAAAATAAAACTACTGCCTTAAAATAAAAATATTCTTAGAGATCTAAAATCTAAAAAGATTTATTAAAAAAAAAATCTTTAAGAGTTTAATTTTGAAAAGGAAGTAAGTTCTTTATTTCTTTCCAATTTGTCTTTACCTAAAATAAAATTTTCCTTATTCCAAGCACATTCCAATTTAATAAATTATCTAAAATAAGGAAAAATATGAAATTTCATTAACTTAAGAATACCAACATATATTCTATGCCAAAAAAAAAAAAAGCATAAAAGACATAAAAGAAAATTAAATAAATAATCCCCATGGCCTTAGGGATCCTTTTGCAAATTTAGTAACTAAAATTTGGATAAAATCTAAATTACCAAAAAAGCCTCACAATCAAAGATAGGGCTAGTGAAAAAGTAAAAACCCAATGGACCTAAATGCCACTAAAAGAGCCCAAAAAAAGGCTTAAAAATTGAGCCTAAACAACCAAAAACAATTTGGCCCGTACTCTATATTGCATGCCCTTTGCGCAGCCTTTCTTCAATCAGCCATATCTCCCTAGTTTCAACTCCAAATTGCAATCCGTTTGAAGCACTAGATTCCTAAATTCTTAAGCTTCAAAACCATATATGGATTTCCCCCAAAACCTCACATTAGGTAACCCCGATTTTGAGTTGAAGTCAGCATCACCGTGTTGCGATGCTCTTTGCGCAACCTTGCTTCAATTGGCTTTAACTTTCTCGTTTCAACTCTAAATTGTGATCCATTTGAAGCCTTGGATTCTTGAATTCCTAAGCTTCAAAATCATACTTTTTTTTCACCAAAAATATCATGGGAAGGCATCCCAATTTTAAGTTAAAAATGATGAAACTGGGCTAGCAAGGATCTCAAATCACGAATTTCCAATAGTCTTTCTTTTCCCTTAAAAGAACCATGGGAATTTATGAAAAAAACTTCAAGAAGCCTTCTTTTCTATTTTCCGGCAAGGGAATGTGTGCGAACACTTTGTGAGGCTTTGGATTGCTTCTATACTCTCCATAGGTTACAAAGAATGAGAAAAAAGAAAAAAGAAAAAAGGATTTTTACAACAAAATCCTATACTCCAAATATTTGGAGTTTACATATCATTCTAAGATAAAAAATGGATTTTTACAAAAGAACAAAAGTCATATGCCTCTTATGAGGCTTACAACCCATCTAGGAAAAGTAAAAACCAATCCAAGTAATTATTACATTCCTAATAAAAAGCTATCACAATTATAATCATCATATTATAACAAGATCATAATAAAGAAAACACATTATCCCTAGGGCCATGGGATAAACGAAAACCCTGAAAAAACAAGTTAGCACACCCTAGAATGGTTCTAGCATGATTACTAACCTATGACTTTAATACCAATTGATGGGAAAACCCAGATATCTTTGTTTCCCAAGTTCAGATTAGGTTAGGAACATGCATACTATCATAGGCTTTTTCTAAATCTTATACACAGTGGAAAAATAACATTTTTATACTTTATAATGATTTAGAAAGTGCTAACAAAAACCATACCTTAGATTTAGATGTTCCTAAATCAAATCCACATGGTGAAGATGAAAATCAAAATTATAGAAGTCTCGTAAATCCGAAGTCTTTCACTTGATGACTCGAACCTTGATCTTGGCACACTTCTGATGGGGACGAAAAGAGGGCAGAGGCTATTACTCTCTATCTCTCTGGATGGTGAAAGATAAAAGCTATGGAAACCTTAACCCTTGGGGGGTATTTATAGGGTTCCTAAATGGGCTTACGTGACTTAAGTCCACATGGGTTAGGGTTACTTAATCTAGCCCAAAATGGGTCCTCATTGATTAATTAACCCAATGAGGCCTAATAATTAATCAATTAGCCTAATCCAGAGACCTTGTTCACTTAGCCCTATGCAACCTTACATAATTACCAAAACACCCTTATGCACAAAATTAAACCTAAAGCCAATCCAACCTTCATAATCCATGCCAACAAGGCATATGAGCTTAGAGCGGGAACCATAGGGACCCATAGGAATAATGGCTCCCTTAGAATCCAATTTTAATGTTGATTCAACATCCAACTACAGAGAATCAACTAAACTCTAGTATCCTATATAAGTAACAATGAGACACTAAGTGCTCAGGTTTGTGACCTGTTGTCCATTGTATTTAGTTTCCCCATGAACTGGTGTCCATAGTCTAACAAGGTGAAAGCTATTAGCCTTTCAAGACTACCTTTAACATCCTTGAGTTACAAATCCTCCTATTGTGTGTTCAATTGACATATCTTAGCTCTCAAAAAGTCTATGTCAAGTTCCACTTAAGGAACTACTATGACCATAGTTTCCATGAATACACCTCCTTAAGATCACCCAAGGGGACACACTATCTCAATCCCAAGAGATATAATGGTGCCTCTATTGAGAATACCTATAACTACTGGCTTCCATCAACAATGACCCAATCCATAAGGAATATATCATCAGCTTAGGATCTCACTTGTAGGTCAAAGTCATTGCTAACTTTAGCACAAGCTCAATATTTGATTAAGGTTGAGAGACAACACAATGAAGCAGCTTGGTGATGTCATGACTACTTGATAGCTTGAAGTCATGACTCACTGTAGGTCTAGTTCAATGTGTAACCATACACAATAGTGCACTCACCATAGGAAGCTCATCTTGATAGTTAAGACTAGCCATCCCTCCAATTAGGAGGTGGTGCACTACAACCTCTAATGGGTTGGCTAAACCCATGAACCAATTGTGAACAGGTCATCTATTTGCAAAGAACCCATGACTTAGAACTTTTGCGCAACTTCTAATGCACCTAATTCACGTACAATGCAAAAGATGCAGGTAAGAATGCTCATAAAGTATAATACATGGAATAAGGATAGATAAAAGTGAAACTAGAACATTATTAAATAAATAATGAATTCCAAATTTATTATATCATGTCATTCTTTTAAAGGCTCTATCTTAACAAGCTGCTTATAGCATCTAGAGCACTGAGTTCACAATTAGGAGTCATTCATGTCATCTACATCCATGTGTTGTTCATAGCATCTAGACCCTTGAGCCTAACACCCCAAGTCGTTTATGTCATCCACAACCTTGAACTATTCAAAGCATCCAAAATGCTAAGCTAATGACCTAGATTCGTTCAGGTCATCTATTTCCCTGAGCTATCAAAGCATTTAGAGAACTTAGTCCATGACCTGGAGTTGTTCATGTCATTCATTGACCCGACTTGTTGATAGCATCTACAACCATAAGCTCATGACCCGAAGTCGTTCATATCATCCACAAACTTGAGCTATTCACATCAACCAAAACCCTAAGATCTTGACCTTAAGTCGTTCATATCATCAACAACCCTAAGCTTTTCATAACATCTAGAGCCTTGAGCTTATGACCCAAAGTCCTTCATGTCATCCACAACCTTAAGCTGTCCATACCATCTAGAGTCGTGAGCTCACGGGACCTCGAGTCCTTCATATCATTCACAACCCAAAGCTGCTCATAGCATCTAGAGCATTAAGCTCATGATTTGAAGTCGTTCATGTCATCTACAGCCCTGTGTTGTTCATAACATCTAAACCCCTAAGCTTAACTCCCTAAGTCATTTATGTCATCCATAGCCTTGATCTGTTCAAAGCATCTAAAGCGTTGAGCTAATGACCTTGAGTCGTTCATGTCATCTATCGCCCTAAGCTATTGAAAGCATTTACAGAACTCAGTCCATGACCTGGAGTTGTTCATGTCATCCAATAACCTGACCTGTTGATAGCATCTACAACCCTAAGCTCACAAGTTGGAGTTGTTCATATCATCCACAAACTTGAGCTATTCACAACAACTAGAACCCTAAGATCTTGACCTTGAGTCGTTCATATCATCGATAACCTTGACCTTTTCATAACATCTAGAGCCTTAAGCTGTTTGTACCATCTAGAGTCATGATCTCACGGGACCTCGAGTCCTTCATATCATCCATAACCCAAAGTTGCTCATAGTTTCTAGAGCACTATGCTCACATCCAAATTCTTTCATGTCATCTACAACCCTATGCTGTTCATAGCATCTAAATCCCTAATTCGTTCCCAATTGGTGTTCTATTTGATTCAGATCAATCAACTGTTGTGCCTTGATTTCAATCCTCAGACGGGAGTTATCAACAAAATTTATAAACCTATTTCACCATATACTAGGGTAGCATAGCTAGCATAGCATAGTGGCTCTAGGATCATCCACAGGGATGAGTTTTCATTTCACACTTGATATTAGTTTAAAGAATTGGATTGGTGCTTTTTCTTTAAAAGGTTAGCTTAAAAAAAAAACATAATTTTTGGATGAAAAATATTGATTTTTAAAGTAAACCAAAAATAATAACTGATATTGATTTCAAAGAAAAGGGTTTCTTGGATTTTCAGGTCACTAGGTTCGGGCTCCTTATACAAAAGAGAAGATTCCGGATCTTTTCCTCGTATTGGGGATTTAACCTATAGTTATCCTCCCAACCGGTGTGTTACAGTTGCTTCCTATTAATGGTTTCAACGCTAAATCCCTCTCACTGATACACTTTGCAATGACTCGTACCTCTCACCTAGTATTTGCCATTCAAGGAGATCCTTAACCTTGGATTACCCTTCAAAAGCAAACAAGAGATAACAAATGGATGTCTCCAGGAAGTCCATAAGCTTACCAAGTATTAGCTATTCTAAATAACCCTACCTTTAAACCACCTCCCCGAGGCTCGCAAGAGATAACAAACTGGATCTCTATGGATTGAGTCCGATAAGCTTACCAAGTGTTGGCCCAGGTGATTATAAGGGATTTTAAGTTAACTAAAAAGATAAAAACCATTAAGGGGTCACAACTTCCTCTTCATTAAAAACTGAAACAAGGAAACTTCCATTTTTGTATTTGGGTCCCTTACCTAGCTTCCTTCAATCCAAGAAACAAAAAGTTTAGCCACTCATCCTCTGAGAAAACATCCTCAGAGGTTGTTTGGCTAGAAAGAAAAATAAAAGATAAAACAAAATGAGAAGGTAAGGCAGAGCAAAGCTCTGTATATTTCTTACTAAAAAATGTACAAGTGATCCCCAAGAATGTCTTCCGAGATTCTGAGATAGATATTACATAGAGAGATATCTTAAGACATATATAGAGAGATATTTTCACCCCTTCAATTAGATATCTTAAATATCTTAAAAGATCTTTAGCTGTTTACAAGGAGAAAATAGAAATTTACAAAAAATATCTTGAGGTAAAAATCTAACGGAGTTCGTGAGAAATATCTGAAGATTACATGAAAATTTCGCAAGTGGAAAATGCTGATGCGAAATTTTCGCACTTGGAAAGGCTGATGCGAAATTTTCGCACTACCTGATGCAGTTATCTTCAAAAGGCTATAACTTCTTCATTTTAGCTTCGATTTATGCACCGTTTGAAGTGTTGGATTCCTGACTTCCCAAGCTTTGAAACGATATATAGTACATATAAAATGGACTTCGGAAAGTGATCCAAATTTTCCCTGCAGTTGATCCCCTCTTGAATTTCAGTATGCTGAATTTCAAATAGCTATGGGAAATTGCTTCTTTTGAATTTCTCTCTCTGATTTTCTTCCTTGAATCCCTTGATTGGCTTGGAAACTTATTGCCAAGGGTTGCACAAAAATTCTCCCTCATTCTTGGCTCATTTTAGTGATCAGAAAGCTATCAAAAACACCAAAACTTTACACAAATTGATTAGAAACACTTGCAAGGGTCCTTAATGTGCCAATTGAGTTAAAAGGTATTAATTACTACTCAAAAGTGTTTAAAAGAGTTAATTACAAGCTATAAAAGAGCACTTTTTGAGCAGTAATCACTCCCCCCAACCGACATATTGCTAGTCCCTTAGCAATGAAGGAGAGAAAAACAAAGATTAAGATATTAAAATAATTTACAAAATCATGCAAATCACTCCAAAAAATTATAAGTGGCATGAGTGCAAAGCATACTCTCATATGGAACATCAAAGAAACAAAACCCAACCTTCAACAAGAGGATATCCAAAATTCTTACCTGTTCATAATTCATACAGAGTAGGCATTATGCAAATTTAAGCAATGATAGGATTTCCATTCTTCTAGGCTCAGTCATTACTCTTCCACAAAAATCTGTGTTAAGTTCATTAGTTTCCGAATATAGTACTTTGAACTAATCTCTCACCCCAACCTAATTCTTTCTCAGACTTTAGCAAACTGACCACTTCAAATAGGCTAAGAACGCACCATTTTTTTTTTCTTGTAGGTGTGCAATGCTTAAGGTATTTTTTTTTTTCTAAAATGTCCATGTAACGGGGGTCCATCGATGACTCCCAACCAATAAAGGTTTAGGGCATCAAGCTTTAAGGATCTTTCAACCACTAACTCCTCAGATTTCGCCCCGGACTTTTGAAATAGAGATTTTAATACCCAAGTACCTACAATATACTAAACTCCACCTATTCACCCATGTAACGAGCATTGAGGTCGGTGGCTCCTAACCAATCAAGGATTAGGGCACCGGGTTTTAAAGATTTTCACCCTATACCCCTCGGACCTTGCTCGGGTTTCAAAGCAAGTATAACACTTTGTTCTTTCTTTTTTTCAAAGGCTCATTGGCCTTTTATAAGGTGTCCCAACATTATAAAAAATGAGGTCAAAAGTACTAAGTCTAAATTTTCCTAAGTTCAGGAGGTGAGATAGTTCTTCATCTTATAAACGGAACCTAAAGTGGATAGTGTGTGATAAGATTAAAGTGGAAGAAAATAATGTTGAATTCAATAGAAGTTTCAATAATTCATCAACTTCAATAAGCATAATACAAACTCTAATATTCAAGTAAAAAGCAAGAATTCGATTTCTCCCATTTTATTTTGAAAATTTTTCCTTAATAACCATGGAGAGTAGAATAAAAACTTTTTAAACAAATTTAAAAATTAAGCAAAAAGCAACAAAATTAACAAAATAACCTAGCATTTATTAATAATACTTACTTCCTCAAATTCTCCCTCCAACCATGCTGACCATTGTCCTTAATGTTTCAAGAGCGATTAAAAATAAAGGGAGGAAGTGGTACCTCCTGAGTGACATGGAGTCTGAGTCGTGTAGGAGAAACCACATGATTAAAAAAAAACAAAAAATAAAAATAAAACAGTCATGAGAAAAGGAAATAGAAAAATGCTAAATATAACAAAAATAATATGTATATATTATCTGAGAAAGTATAATGAAATGATCAAACAATACATCCAATCCCAGAATATAAAATATTGACACAGGTAATAATGTCTACTACTATACTAAGTAAATACAAAATAAAGCAATGATCAAGGAACAGGGCTTTATGGTGGAGATGATGGCTCTGTGGCTGCCTTAGCTGGAGCTAGGGGTTCTGATGGTTCTGGAATGTCAGTCTGAAGTCGTGGAAGTCCCAAATGCTGCTGAATCTGTCGTAGGATAGCAGTATGCTGGTCTAGAATAATAGTGTGCTGGTCTTGCTGAGCACGTATGTCTCTCATCTATTGAAATAGAGCATTGTGCGTAGTAGTTAGTGTCTTGAACAAATGTATCATAGCACGAAACTCCATGGCAGATATGGTCATAGGGGTCTCCGATGTAGTAGGAGCAGTTGGTGGAATAGGAGATGTAGTAGGAGGATCAGTAGACATGGCCTGTGGCATAGATGGTGCAACAGGGATAAGTGGAATAGGATCTATAGGGCTCTCATCCTGCTATGTCTGGTCAGTCTGTGCTAGCTCTGGAGATGAAGGCCTAGGTGGGGCTGCTTCAAGTGCTGATTCCGATAGATTCTTATCTGCCAGCTGTGTCCATTGGTCAAGAGCGAAATGCTCTCGATAATGGTGGTGGCGCTTAAGATGGGGCTCAGTAGGATAGCCCATATGTTCCAATATATGGCAGAGCAGCCTTGGAAACAGTAATGGGATCGTGTCAGCTCGCTGTAGCTTCTTCCTATGAACTTTCTCCTCAAAAGAGAGGAAAACGGCCATAATTAGATGATGTGGCCCGAAATAGAAGCCCTTAGATATCCTGAATAAGGCATCCAGGATAGGTCCTCTCCTCTGTACTCAATGCTGAAGAGGAAAAATGTTGGACCGCAATAATACATCTACTAGGAGCATCCCAGATGGAAGTTCCTTACATAGAATGAATGAATGTCCAGAAGTCCCCCTTGATAGAACACGAACCATGTCTCGATCCGATATTTGGGACCACTGTCGAAAATGTGCTAGATCCTCTGGCTGAAATGGAATATGGAGAGCCTCAGCAATGTGCCTAGCCTCTAATATACCCTGACGCCCGTCTATGCTGAAATGAATGGCTATGGGACTATGGATGCCCTGAGTAGTCATGGACTGATAGAAATCCATCGCCACTTTGGGGTAGAAAAACTCTCTAGGAGTCATCAGGCGCTCAAGATGGTATCTTTGAAGCAGTCCAAATGAATCCCGAAGGTCCAGCTGCTGTCGCATAGCCTCAATGTCGAAGTAGAGCTCAGAATGAAATGACCTAGCTCTACAATCTGAATTGCCCTCAATGAGCGGCGCGGTAACCATAGGCCTCTTGATGATGACTTTAGGAGCAATGCTGGAAAGTCTCTGAGAATCCGCTGGGGCCTGAGAGTTGATTGGAGCTTGACTAGATGTCTCTCCAGGGCCTGAGGTTCTGGCTTTCTTTGGTGGATTGCAGTGTATTGATGGCTTTGGAGGCGAAGAAGTTGGCGGTCTCCGTTTCGAGCATCGGCGCTAAGGAGGGCTAGAGGGCACCCCACCCTCAGAAGATGGAACAGTCGGGGCCTGAGAGGCCTGAGATGAATCCTGAGGAGTGGAGATGCTTGGTCGAGCTTCGCGAGATGCGAACGGGTTTGTATGGCCCCCTCTAATGCGCGCCATAGGTGAAATGGGTGAGAGGCAGAGGTCTCTTCTTCTTCTTGGTGGCCGCGGGGCATGGAATGGCGAGAAAATTGCTTCGCAAGGTGGCGATGAGCTTTTCGTAACAGAGGATGGGTCGTGCGAAATAAACAGAGGCTGTGGAGGCCTTTAAATAGGAATTTTGAATGACTTTTGGTTTCCCAAGGCAAAAATGAGTTACAAAATCGCTAGTAGGTCTTGCGAAAATTTTTGCAAGTGATTTGTGCTATTGTGAAAATTTTCGCAAGTGAATTTGGTAATGTGAAAATTTTCTCAAGTGATTGTGGGTGTTGCAAAATTTTCGCAAGTGCATTTTTGTCCTGCGAAATGCTCTATTTTTCCTCTATTTTAGAATTCCCATGCATTTGATCATCAAAAAACTAAATTAATTCAAAACAAATTAAAATTAAAGCAAGAAATTAAAATTAAGACAAATAAATAAAAGAAATAAAACTTAAAGATATGGACTAGCTAGTCTTTAGAAAGACTAAGTCCATCAAAAAATGTAGTCCTGTTTCAGCTTGTCTTCTACCCGGTATGCATATTTCATCTTTGGAGGTAGCAGGTAAAGAATAAGCTTTGGTGGCTCCTCCTTAGCATGTCTTTATATCTCCACTGCATTGAGTAAGGGTTGCATTTCTTTTCTTCTCGTCCAAGGGGACAGAGTAGCAAGCAAATCTGATGGTTTAGGTAACCCTTCATCATGCTTTGGCTTGGATGTGGGTTGATCAACCATAACTGTTTTAACTTCCCTCACCATTGGAGTTTCTCCCTTTTTAGCCTCCACTTTATGGATACCCTTGGGATTTTGATAAGGTTGAGAAGGAAAGTTTCCTTTTTCTCGCTCTGTGTTGAGGTTGATAAGCCTTGAGATTTGATACTGGAGATTATCTATCTTCTGAGATAGATCATTGTGCTTGCCATCCATCCTTCTGTCTTGATTGGCAATTTCTTGCCTGATTTGAGCACTTTCTTGCCTGAATTGATCATTGATGGATTTCTAGTTTACAACAAAATCTCCCACGACCTTGATAAGATTCACAATGGCTTGTTCAAGACTTGGGGCTTGCAGGGGTGCTTGGCCAAGTTGTATGTACTGATATGGCTGTGGTTCCCAAGAGAAATTTGAATGATTCCTACAATTTGAATTGTGGGTGTTGTGATCATCAAATATCTCTCTTGCCGCTGGAATGATAGGACACTCCTCCACCAAGTGCTCAAAAGATTGACAAATTGAACACAGTTTAGCTTGCACTGGTGTGTCTGAAATGGCCTGCACGTCTTGCGTCTCCCTCATTTCTAGCTCCTCCTATCTTCTAGCCATAGTTGTAATTTTTGCTTCCGTATCGGTGTCTTTACTCAAAATATACATCCCAGCCTTAGCATTAGAAGCATTTGGTTGAGAATTCATTCTTCCCACTTCTCTGGCATTGGGCTCATCCCATCCTCTTGAAACTTCAGCTACATAACTCAAGAAACCCATGGCTTCCTTCGGATTCTTACTCATGAAGTCTCCTCCGCACATCGTTTCCAAGAGTTGCTTCATTAAGGAAGACATACCGTCGTAAAAATAGCTCACCAATAGCCTTGTATCAAAGCTATGGTGAGGACAAGCATTGATAGCTTCCGTGTATCGTTCCCAACATTCATAAAATTTCTCATTCTCCTTAGCTGAGAAGTTTGAGATTTGCCTTTTCAAGCCGTTAGTCTTGTGAGTCGGGAAAAATTTCTTGAGAAATTCAGCTTGCAAATCAATCCAAGTCTAAATACTCCTTGGCCTTAAAGAATTAAGCCAGACCTTGTCCTTTAAAGTGAAAGGAAATAGCTTAAGCCTCATCAAGTCGATTGAAGCTCCTCTTTCATAGAAAGTATTACAAACTTCTTCAAATTCCTTGATATGCTGGTAAGGATTCTCACGTTCCATCCCATGAAAAGTAGGTAGAAGTGGAACAATATGTGGTCAGATCACTAATTGCTCTGTAAGTGGCACTATAGATATTGGTGCACCCATACGAGGTGGATGCATGCGGTCCCTCATGGATCGGTATGCATTAAGATTTTCTTCTGGAGAATGTTGACTATGCTGATCTTCAGGTATAGTTTCCATGAATTCCACTTCCAATTCCAACTCTGTTTCGTGAGGATTTTTTATTTTCACAAGTCTTCCCTCACTGTCTCGTATCCAATATGGCATACACAACTAGCAATATCTGAAATAAAACAAAGAAAACAAAAGAAAGAAAAAAAAAAAAAAACAATTCTAGAGAAAAAAAAATTAAGATTAACTAAAAACAAGATAACAGATAAACTAAAGATAGAAACAAGTAAAAAGAAATAAATAAAAAGAGTTAGTAAAAGTAAAGAAAAATCACCGAACTTGTGATGAAGATCACAAGTATTCGCAAAAGATCATATCACTGTGAAATGACATCATCCCCGGCAACGGCGCCATTTAATTCGTCCCCAATTAGTGTTCTATTTGATTCAGATGAATCAACTGATGTGCCTTGATTTCAATCCTCAGACGGGAGTTATCAACAAAATTTATAAACCTATTTCACCATATACTAGGGTAGCATAGTGGCTTTAGGATCGTCCATAGGGATGGGTTTTTATTTCACACCTGATATTAGTTTAAAGAATTGGATTGGTGTTTTTTCTTTGAAAGGTTATCTTTAAAAGAAAACATAATTTTCGGGTGAAAAACATTGATTTTTAAAGTAAACCAAAAATAATAACTAATATTGATTTCAAAGAAAAGGGTTTCTTGGATTTTCAGGTCACTAGGTTCAGGCTCCTTATACAAAAGAGAAGATTCCGGATCTTTTCCTCATATTGGGGATTTAACCTATAGTTATCCTCCCAACCGATGTGTTATAGTTGCTTCCTATTAATGGTTTCAACGCTAAATCCCTCTCACTGATACACCTTGCAATGGCTCGTACCTCTCACCTAGTATTTGCCATTCCAGGAGATCCTTAACCTTGGATTACCCTTCAAAAGCAAACAAGAGATAACAAATGGATGTCTCCAGGGAGTCCATAAGCTTACCAAGTATTAGCTATTCTAAATAACCCTACCTTTAAACCACCTCCCAAAGGCTCGCAAGAGATAACAAACTGGATCTCTATGGATTGAGTCTGATAAGCTTACCAAGTGTTGGCCCAGGTGATTGTAAGGGATTTTAAGTTAACTAAAAAGATAAAAACCATTAACGGGTCACAACTTCCTCTTCATTAAAAACTGAAACAAGGAAACTTCCATTTTTGTATTCGGGTCCCTTACCCAGCTTCCTTCAATCCAAGAAACAAAAAGTTTAGCCACTCATCCTCTGAGAAAACATCCTCAGAGGTTGTTTGGCTAGAAAGAAAAATAAAAGATAAAACAAAATGAGAAGGTAAGGCAGAGCAAAGCTCTGTATATTTCTTACTAAAAAATGTACAAGTGATCCCCAAGAATGTCTTCTGAGATTCTAAGATAGATATTACATAGAGAGATATCTTAAGATATATATAGAGAGATATTTTCACCCCCTCAATTAGATATCTTAAATATCTTAAAAGATCTTTAGCTGATTATAAGGAGAAAATAGAAATTTACAAAAAATATCTTAAGGTAAAAATCTAATGGAGTCGGTGAGAAATATCTGAAGATTACATGAAAATTTCGCAAGTGGAAAATGCTGATGCGAAATTTTCGCACTGCCTGGTGCAGTTATCTTCAAACGTCTATACCTTCTTCATTTTAGCTCTAATTTGCACACCGTTTAAAGCGTTGGATTCCTGACTTCCCGAGCTTCGAAACGATATATAGTAAATATAAAATGGACTTTGAGAAGTGATACAAATTTGCCTTGCAGATGATCCCCTCTTGAATTTCAGTATGCTAAATTTCAAATAGCTATGCGAAATTGCTTCTTTTGAATTTCTCTCTCTGATTTTCTTCCTTGAATCCCTTGATTGGCTTGAAAACTTATTGCCAAGGGTTGCACAAAAATTCTCCCTTATTCTTGGCTCGTTTTAGTGATCAGAAAGCTATCAAAAACACCAAAACTTTACACAAATTGATTAGAAACACTTGCAAGGGTCCTTAATGTGCCAATTGAGTTAAAAGGTATTAGTTACTACTCAAAAGTGTTTAAAAGAGTTAATTACAAGCTATAAAATAGCACTTTTTAAGCAGTAATAAATCCCTAAGCTTAACACCTCAAGTCGTTTATGTCATCCATAACCTTGAGCTATTCAAAACATTTAAAGCACTGATCTAACAACCCGCAGTCGTTCATGTCATTCACTACCCTAAGCTATTTGAAGCATCTAGAGAGATCAGTTCACAACCTCAGAGTTGTTCATGTCATCCACCGACCTGAGTTATTGATAGCATCTACAGCTCTAAGCTCACGACCTGGAGTCGTTCATATCATCCACAGACTTGAGCTGTTCATAGCAATTAGAGCCCTAAGATCTTGACCTCAAGTCATCCATATCATCGACAACCTTAAGCTTTTCATAACATCTAGAGCCTTATGCTCACAACCTAGATTCCTTCATGTCATCCATAGCCCTAAGTTGTTCATACCATCTAGACTTGTGAGCTCAGAGACCTCGAGTCCTTCATATCATTCACAGCCTAGAGTTGCTCATAGCATTTAGAACACTAAGCTCATAATCCAAAGTCGTTCATGTCATCTACAACCCTGACTTGTTCCAAGCATTTAGAGCCTTGAACTGTTCCAAGTCATTTATGTCATGCACAGTCTTGAGTTATTCAAAGCATTTAGAGCGTTGAGCTCATGATCCAGAGTCAGTCATGTCATCCACCGCCTTGAGCTGTTCAAAGCATCTAGAGAGCTTAGTTCATGATTTGGCATCATTCATGTCATCCATTGCCCTGAGTCATTGATAACATTGACAACCTTAAGCTCACGACAAGGAGTCGTTCATATCATCTGATGGGAAAAACCCAAATTTCTTCATTTCCCATGTTTGTATCAAGTTAGGAACATACATAACTATCCTAGGTTTTTTCTAAATCCTATGCAAAATAGAAAAATAAAATTTCTTATACTTTAAAAAGATTCAGAAAGTGCTAACGAAAACCATACCTTAGATTCAGATGTTCCCCAATCAAATCCACATGGTGAAGATGAAGATCAAAATTGCAGAAGTCTCGTAAACTTAAAGTCTTCTGCCCGATGACTTGAACCTTCATCTTGTCATACTACCAATGGGAAGGATAAGAGGGTGGAGGCTATGGTTCTCTATCTCTTTGGATGGTGGAAGACAAAAACTATAGAAACCTTAACCCCTAGGGGTATTTATAGGATTCCTAAGTGGGCTTAAGTGACTTGAGTCTACATGGGCTTGGGTCACTTAATCTAGCCCAAAATGGTATCTAATTGGTTAATTAACCCAATAGAGCCTACTAATTAATCAATTAGACTAATCTAGAGACCTTGTTCACTTACCCCAATGCAACATTGCACAATTACCAAAACACCCTTAGGCATAAAGTGAACCTAGAACCAATCCAACCCCCATAACCCATGCTAACAAGGTAAATAAGCTCAAAGCAAGGAGTGGGACCTATAGGAATACTAGCTCCTTTATAATCTAATTCTAAACTTGATTCAACATCCCACTACAGAGAATCAACTGGACTCCAGTATCCTATGTAAATAACAACGAGACACCAAGTGCCCGTCCATTGTGTTTAGTCTCCACACGAACTAGTGTCTGTAGTCTAATAAGGTGAAAGCTATCAACTTGTTAATACTACCTCTACCATCCTTGAGTTATAAATCCTCTTATTGTATTTTCAATTGACATATCTCAGCTCTCAAATAGCCTATGTTAAGTTCCACTTAAGGAACTACTATGACCATAGTTTCCATGAACACACCTCCTTAAGATCATCCAATGGGACACACTATCTCAATCTTAAGAGATATCATGATGTCTTTATTGAGAATACCTATTGCTACCGGCTTTCATCAATAGTGACCTAATCTATAGGGAATATATGATCAGCATATAATCTCAACCATAAGTCAAAGCCACTGCTAACTTCAGCACAAGCTCAATATTCTCTCAAGGTTGGGAGAAAATACAATGAAGCAGCTTAGTGGAGTCATGACTACTTGATAGCCTTAAGTCACAACTCACCATAGGTCCTTTCTAATGTGCAACCATACACACTAATGCACTCACTGTAGGGAACCCATCCCAATAGCCAAGACAAGCCATCCCTCCAATTAGGAGGTGGTGTCCTACAACCTCTAATGGGTTACCTAGGCCCATGAACCGACTGTGAACAATTCATCTATTTACAAGAAACCCATGACTTAGATCTTCTATGCAACTTTTAATGCACCTAAGTCACATACAATGCAAAAGATGCAGACAAGAATGCTTATAAAGTATAATACATGGTATAAGGATAGATAAAAGTGAAACTGGAACATCATGAAATAAATAATGAATTCCAAATTTATTACATCATGTCATGCTTTTAAGGGCTCTATCCTAACATTCTCGCATAAGCCCTTAAAGTATCATGCCTATAAAGAAGGCCAGATACTCATCTGAAACCTATATTATCTCCGTGACAACCAAAGACTCTCCTTATCAATGTCTTAGTGAAGGGATCCACTAGGTTTTCCATATAAGGTATCTTGTCAACCATCATGTCACCCTCTAAACTATCTCAACACTTTGGAGCACAAACGCATAATCCTTCATTCTCCTAAGATACTTAAGTATATGCTTGACAACAGTCCAGTGTTCTAGATTTGTATTAGACTAATATCTACTCACCATACTCATTGTAAAGCAAATATTTGGCCTAGTACATATCATCACATACATAAGGCTACTTACTATAGAGGCATAGGGTACTGATTGCATACGTTTTTTCTCATCAGGTGTTTTAGGACACTGATTATAAGAAAGAGGAATTCTAGGTAATAAACCTTTCTTGGAATCCTTCATCACATTCTTGACCAAAAGCTTATCTATGTAGGTAGCTTGAGATAGTGCTAGTTTCCTATTCTTACAGTCCCTAAAGGCCTTAATCCTAAGAATATACTATGCTTCTCCTAGATCCTTCATTTGGAACTAAATAGAAAACCAGACATTGGCGAATGACAATAACCTTACATCATTACTAATGAGTAGATTGTCATATACCCACAAGATCCTAGAGTACCACCATGCTTCTTTGCAATTTCTTGTACTCATATGGATGCTAATATTAAGATAATCGTTTAAGAACACTATCTTGACATCCTATTGCAATATCTCAATGAGATACACCATAATGGGTAGGAGTACTCTGATGGATTTGAATATGACTACTGGTGAAAAGGTTTCCCTTATTTGAAACAATGTTTTCAACTATAAGCTTTAGCTACAACCTAGCCATATAAATATCAACTTTTTCATCTGCTCCTTTGTTCCTCTAGCAAACCAACTTACATCTATGGGTTTTATCCCTTTAGATGCTTCTATATGAACCCTAACTACATTAGAATCACAAGGATTCTAACTCTACTTCCATAGCTTTTTACCAAAGATGTGCATCCACATCGCTCATTGCTTTATCGTAATCTATGGGATTGATCTCATGCTCCTTTAGAATGGCCTCGAAAGACTTTCCCTAATACATGAATTGGTCTAGTTGTTTAACAACCCTCCCACTACGACAAGGCATTGGTGTATTAGAAATGGGAATGGTTGGTACCAGATTCATAGTATCTTGTGTATAGTGAGATCTTCTAGTATTCTCCAATCTATATCATTGTTTGCCTTATTACATATCATATAGTCTTCATAAGAAATATGGTATTTGTAACAACAAACACCTTTTGATAATCCTGACTATAAAGTTATAATCCCTAAATCCTCTAGGATATTTTATAAACTGATACACCTCTTTAGAAAAAGATGTATTCTATAGCCTTTAAGATATATCTGCAAAGAATATGAGAAGTAACGAGAAACCAATCATCGATCCCACTTTGTCTATTAAAGTTCAATATCTTATTTTCATTACTCGATTTTGCAATGGAGTCCTTGGTGCACACAATTGAGATAAGATCTCATGCTAGATTTGGAAAAAATCAAACCTACTAGACTAACCACCTCAATCGAATTGAAGTGCCTTGATATGTTTACCTAATAGGTTATCCGATTCCACCTTAAATTCAATGAATTTATCCAAGGCATTAGATTTCGTATCTACATATCCAAAACTAGAGTATTTATCAATAAAATGATCAAATACCCATGCTTTCCATATATAAACACAAAAAAGGTTCATATACTTGAGTATGCACTAACTCCAAACATTACTTGGTTTCAAGTCTTTTAAAA